>VZQC01012643.1:9974-371807 GCA_009823505.1 Rhizomys pruinosus
AATAAATGTTAGCTGTTATTAATAAATTTTGCTTTGTACCATATAGAAGAAATGCTATAAAATACAACATCCTCAAGAATTTAGAGATGGTTTGAACTCTGCCAGCCACAATAACATCTGCCCAGTGTGCTAAGTGGCACAAATATTACAGGAGTAACCAACCTCCTTCTATTCAGATTTAAAGCCTGATTCACAACAGGGTGTCTATACCTGACAGTGTTATCAGGGCAAGAAACCAAGCCTAGACAAATCACAGCGCATAGGGGAGAACCTACTGCTATCATTCTGCTAAACTGACTCACAATTACTTGTATCCATAGATTAGTACATCCCTTAACTGTCACCAGGGAAGGTTTTCTTGCAGCAGATGGTGATTAGCACAGGGACACACAAATGGTCAACGTGCAGAGAATAAGACACTGCGGAGTGCTAGCCCTAAATGGGACACCAATATCACACCTTCTTCTCGGAAGGCTCAGGATCAATGCAGAAGAGGAGGTGGAAAGATAGTAAGAGCCTGAGGTGCTAGATGAATACAAGGAGACCGTGCTGTCTGGACGCTACAGGGTAGCTGCACGCATGCGCACACAGTGCTTATGACAGAACGCACAGCACCTGTGCAAACCCAAGTCAGATGGTGACCCAGCATGGAGGAGGCCAGCAGAAAGCCCCAGCCCTAGTTGAGAATGTATTGACTATTGACAGGCATTGGGGGAAGGAGAGTCAGTTTTCCTTACTGTGATATGTGGTAGGTTGGCCACACTCCAGGGCATGGACCCTTACAGGTAGAAAGAGGCCACTGTGGCTACATTGTGCTAAATTACCTGCTCCTCTGTTTACACTGAAACCTGGCCCGAGGGGGGATTTGCTTGCACTAGCAAATCTGTGAGACAGTCCCCTGGGATTAATCTCTAACAAGAACTTGTGATATTTACAGAACATGAGGCAGGTGGTCTGAAAGCAGGCCCTGAGATATGACGTCACTTGGTTTATAAAAACAAAGTTCAGTGAATGAATAAACGGATTTCCCTTCACCATCATTTTAGGAGTCCACAAATTCGTTAATTTCTGCATGCTGAGTTAGGCCCTTTTTGGCATAGGGTTTGCCGTGGTCGCTAAGGGCTGGAGAGGTCGTTCTGCAGACCGTCAGCCTGGGAAGTGTGTGTGTTGATTTGGCTAGCTGGTTCCTGACTGGACAGAGGCCTGCAGCTGGCCACCAGTCTGTGAAATCTGTCTGGGGCGGGGCAGGGGGCGTGTGAGGTTTATTCAGCCACAGAAGGGTGACAGCTGACACCCAAGAGCCTGAGTCAGGACAAGTAAGCTGGCTGGGGCTGGGCTGTGGGGTTCCCGCAGCCCCACTGGGGCTTTGCCTTCTAGTTTCAGTGCCCAGGAGAAGCTGCTGGTGGCTTCTTCTCCCTCCCCACTTTGATCCTGCAGGTGCCTCAGACCCTCACCCAGGAGAACTTGGGAGGAACTGGAATTGATAGGCCTTTGAAATCAAACAAACAAAAAAATTAGTAAAGAAAAGGATAACTAATAATGGAGGATATGAAATTGGAGGGAGCTAGTGGGTGTCTGAATGTGATCAAAATACATTGCATAAAATTCTGGAATAAATAATAATTATTACTAAATTTTCTCAAAATTTCCAACTAAGTCTAGGCATGAATGTGTATGTCTTTAATCCCTGTAAAGAGGGACCAGTTATAAGGGAACAAGATAGACTCCATTTTTCTATTTCGTGGAAATACACCATCCAAGAAACAGCCCCCATCCTCAGATTCCAGGAGAAACCACAGAATATCTCAATAGGGAAGGACCAAAGGTTGTTTGTTGAAAATAACTAACAGGGAAAAACTGAACGTTAAACATGTCTGCTCTTCTGCCAGGATGAACTCAGTGAGTAACCCCCCCCCCACCATGGCGCCACCAAAGCCTCCAGGTGGCCCCGACCTATCAGTCTAAAAACCATGCTTCCTCAGTCCCTATGGATCAATAACAAAATGCCAAAACGGGAAAATTTCCCGTTTGCAGTTTTTCCTTTAAAAGATCCTCCCCCCAGAGCTAGGGGACCACTTCTCCCAGCCTGCTGTCAGGAGGGTGGTGGTCCAAGCTCAGCATGAATTAAAGACTCTTTGCATTTACGCATGTCCTGGTGGTCTTTGGGGGGTCCCAGTGATCTGGGCATAACAAATCCCAGAACTCAAGAGGTATGTGGATCTCTGTTAGTTAAAAGCCAGCCAGGTTTACATGGCAAGTTATAGGCCACCCAGGGCTACATAGTAATAGTAAGGCCCTGTCTCAAGAAAAGGATCCCACACAAATATTTAGAGCCAATTCCTACATCAGCACATGAGCAAGAGACAGGATTACATCTTCATCAAATTTCTTTTAGAATATTTCAGGCATTATCTCAAATACTAAATAATTACGTTGCAGTTCCCTATTTTATGTTTTTGATTTGAGACAGGGTCTCCCTGGAACTCATTACCTGGACCAGGCTGGCTTTGAACTCAAAGAGATCCTCCTGCATCTATCTTCTGCATGCTGGGATTAAAAATTATACAATCTACTAAAACTGTACTGAGGGTTGTTTTAGTCTTTACAAAACATGAGAAAAGATTTTGATAAATATTCTTAAATATTTAAAATAAGTCTTTTCATCTAACAGTTTTAATCTATCAGTTTTATCATTTAATTTCTGTACTGACTTTTATGAGATAAAAGGACATCCGGCCCTCAGATGCAGTCCACTTCTGTCAAAATTGTTTCTAAAACATTTCTTAGATGGAGCATCATACAAACGTGGTAGGCTAAACTGGGAAGTGGTAACTGCAAATGAGCGCAACGTCCACATCGCCAGGCCTAAATCTGCCAGGAGTTTCCAATTGTTTCTCTGGCAAATTCACTGAGTTGAATCGACATTCGTGTGCACAGGGTGACACAGCCGAGGTGTGGGGAAAATGGAAAATCTTTCCCACAAAGCTAAAGAGTTTTGAATATTTTATCAATCAGGTACAATTCTGGAGGTAACCAGTCTCCCATAAAAGGAAAGCAGAGCCGGCCTTCCGTTGTTTCCCACACCCTCCCTCCCTTCGCCACTTACTTCAGGCAGGCAGTGCACCTGTGATCTTGCTCTCCAGAGCAGAGAGAAAAGAAAACCTCTCCCCAGCTCTTCTGCCTGTCTCTCCCATTTCCAAGGGTCACTCTTCAAAATGGCCCGAAGCAGGAACGAGAATCTTTAGATGCTGGGAAGCTGAAGAGTGCCAAGGCGCCTGGGGAGGACTGAGCTGGAAATGAAACCCGGAAAGTGTGAGGATGAAATGAAGGACGGAAGCACGAGCTTTCCCCGTTCCGGGTCTCTATCTGTCCACAGCCCGACACTCATAATTAACGATACCGTTTCACCTACAATCCAGACCGGAATAAATTAGAAAGATCAGTAAGGAGCAGTACACCAGCAGCTGTTACTAGATGACTTAGGAAAATACTTAAAAATTATCGAAGTAGGGGGTGGTTAAGAGCGCCGACTGCTTTTGCAGAAGACCCGGGTTCGATTCCCAGCACCCACATGGCGGTAAGAACTGTCTTTCACTCCAGTTCCAGGGGAATCGGACACCCTCTTCTCTGTGGCATTTCACGACATGGGTGTAACCAACCTACATGCAGACAGTACACTCACACAGATAAAAAATAATTTAAAAAATTTAAAAGAAAATGTACATATACTAACAAATACAAATTGTCTAAGATATTTTATAAAATTCGAGGCTGATTTTATATAGTTTGTGATGTGTCCTGAATAGGGTAATCTTTAAGAGAACTCCAAACTTTAAAAACTGATTTGCAGGGTTGGGGATACAGCTCAGTGGCAAAGCATGTTTTTAGTGCATATGAGACTGTGGGTTCCCATTCCCCAGGACAATCAATAAATCAACAAATCAGTAAAATAAATTTTTAGTAAATATGATTAAGAGCTTTCTATTAAGAAAGACATTTGCCCAGTGCAAGCTAAACAGCATCACCTCTTCAAGATCTTGTTGTGAAAGAGCAGCCATCATTTGTCTGCTCATAGACTCCTCTATGGTATTCCTGTGCTCCACTGTCAGGAGAGGAGGCATGGGACTGAAGTCTGAGGAAGCTGGACTCAAAGCAAGACGCATCACAAAACTGGACAAAGTACAATACTGGAGCATTCTCCAGCATGCAACAGGCTAGAAAGGACTCTGGGAAATGGTGGAAATGTGCTGATAGATTACCATTCATATCATGGAGAATGTATCAATTCACAGTCAAAAAGCGATAAATGGCTTAACTAATATCCAGATGGTGAAAGAAGTAACTAGAAGTCTAGGTGAAGTGTTAGATACAGGACAAGACTGGAATGCCCACGATGGAGTACCAAGGTTTACTGTTCACAACTGGGAACATGTTAATCAAAGGGCCAAAAACATCAGAATCTCTTCCACAGGTCTGGGATGATGATAGTAGGTGCTGTTTGTGCCATGGGGAAATGGTACCAAAGATGACCTTGTCCTAGTCTTCAGAACCTGTGAATAGACAGTCTTCATGGCCTACTCTTTAAGGGACTTGGGATGAGATTATCCTCCTGGATCATGGGGGAGGGAGTAATCACAGTCCTTCATGGAGAGATGCGGGAGGGTCTGATAGGAAGAGGGAGGCTGAAGCAGAGGTTGGAATGATGGGACCGCAGTCTTATCCTAGAGACCAGAAGGAATGCCATCTAACATTTTTTTTATTCCATCCACTAAGGTATACATGAGAATGCATTTTTTTTATTTTGTTTTTATTTCATTTATGTGTATGAATGTACTGTCTGCATGCAAGTCTGTGCACCCGTGTCATGCAATGCCGCGGAGGTCAGAAGAGGGTGTCGGATTCCCTTGGAACTGGAGTTCTCCTGGATTTGGAGTTTCAGACAGTTCTCAGCCGCCATGTGGGTGCTGGGGATCGAACCCGGGTCCTCTGCAAGAGCCGTCGGCGCTCTTAACCACTAGGCCATCTCTCCAGCCCGAGAATGCATTTTTTATTACTGGTTTAAGCCACTGTTTATAATCATTTGTAACAATAGCAACAGGAAACCAATATATTTAAGGAACTAGGAATTAAACACAAGGCCTCAAACATGTCAAGCAAGTATTCTCCCACTAAGCTATATCTCCAGGATCTACTTCTTTATTCTTTTTTCTTTTTTTTCTTTTTAATTTAAGACAGGGGCTTGCTAAGTTGCCAAGTTTGTTCTTAAAGCAGCTCTTCATCCAAGGCAGGCCTCGAACTTGCCATCAAGCTAGCTAGGATTATAAGCTTCTACCACCAGTCCTAGTTGAAATGGCCATCCTTTAACCCTGGCACTTGGGAGGCAGAGGCAGGAGGATCTTTGTGAGTTCAAGGCCAGCCTGGTCTACAGAGCGAGTTCCAGGACAGCTGGGCTACAGGGAGACCCTGTCTCGAAAAGACCAAAAAAAAAAATTATCGTTTTTATTTTATGTGTATTAGTGTTTTGCCTGCATGTATGTAAGTACACCCATGTTGTACAAAACCCACAGAGGCCAGAAAAGGATGTTGGGTCACCGGGAGCTGGCATTATGGATAGTTGTTCACCACTACGTGGGTGCTGAGAATCGAACCCAGGTCCTCTGGAAGAACAGCCATTCCTCTGAACCACTGAGCCATCTCTCTAGCCCCTGAAATGGCCATCTTAAATAGTGAGGAGACATGTGTTATATTTAACCATGGTAAGAGTAAAGTTTGTGTAGGCACTGAAAGACCTGCCCCAAGAATTACAGAGTCAACTACTAAAACATGGCTTCCTTATGGAGAAGATAACTGGTGAGAAAAATCAAGAATGGATGACTTGGAGACTGAGGGTGGTTGCTTCAAATGAAAAGCATAAATACCACTTCCTCTCTTTACCTATAAGCCACTTTCAAATCCCAAATCCCTTGAGTGAAGGAGACGCCATATGTCAAAAAAGGACTCTTGGAAGCTATATAAGGTGTCAGTTATTCTTGTACCATCTCAGGAGTACTTATGCTCATTTATTTTGGTTGCTATAAGTCTGGGGAGAGGCAAACACCCAAACTACTTAAACTGAGACTCTGAGTTGACATCATTATTCAATGAGCCAAAAATCTCACCACAAACCCTACTAGAAGAATAGGCTAAATCCTATCCAGATTCACAGATTCAGTTCACAGTGTTCCACTGTTATAAGATATACTTGCGTCTCCAGTCCCTGAATGTATAATTAAAACGGATATAGTCAATAATTGATACAAACTCCATTTGGGTTTCTCCCAGATTCTAGAAGGAATTTTTTCCCAGAAAAATCTTTAAGGATAATGTAAGTGGCATGAACCCCAGCTCTCTGCACTATGGTTGTAAGTGTGGAGAAACAATGAGGGCGGAGATGGGAAGCTTTTTATGGTCACAAGAACATTGGCTTCCATTTAACAAGGCTTATCCAGCTCTGCTGGTACTAGGACTCCAGCCTAGCAAAAATAGAGAATATTGAAGCATCCTATGAAGAAATCAGCAAGACCATTGGTGGCTGGTAGCTGTGTTGGACTCTTCCTTCTACAGTACAGAAATAGGCACATGCTTTAGGGATCTAGCTGGGTCCTGTTTTGTATCCCTGAGCAGATGTTGGCCTGACCAAAGGATGGAAGAGTTGGCCAAAGTTACTGAGGAATGAACTCAGAGATGATTGGCACACAATCTTCCAAAACACTGTATATTCTAAATCAGTGAAAATAAGTGTTACTGTCCCCCACTGGGGAAATACATGGGAACCAGGGGTAGAAGGAGTGACCACACTACATTTCTGACTTTGACCCTAATTGAGGACCTTGTATTTTATATCCCTGCAGTTCTGGCACCGTTTCCACTGAAGTCTCAGTCAGCTGCCATTTGAACAATTTGAATTCTCTATTCTTAGTGACAAGCAGGCAAGGAGAGAAGGTGACATCCCAAAGGGGTAATTAAACGTGTCCACCATGGAAAGGTAGAGCCACAGACCCTTGAAAAATGCCTCTGCACCATGGCTTGTTCACACTGCTTTTGGAATCCTGAGGTTAGCTTGTGACAGAATCTGTTAACCTGATAGATGATGACAGACACATGGTCCAGTTCTCCATGTGGCTTAGCGGGTAGGCTGCCAAATCTTAGTCATATGAGTTAGACCAGTTGAACCACCCACTGAGTGCAACAGAGGTGTGAGAATGTCAGTGGAGATTAGCTGAGGTGGTTTAGATCACTGAATCACAGGTTAAATGATTGTTATGGGTATCTTAAGTTTCAGAGAGACTGGATATAAAAAAGTGAATAAGAAATAACTTTGAAAAAATGAAGTTTAGAAAACCAGGATGGCATGAGAGCTCTTTCTGAAAAGCTGCTGTAACTCAAGGATCTTTCCAAGAAAGTGGAAATACGCTGACAGCTGAAATCAAACCCTCCTCCTCTTTCCCATGGGCTCACCGTGCCCTCTATTTCTCTTCTCATCCCCTATCCTCTGAGACTCCTAGTTGTTAACGTCTTTTAACCATGTCTTTCTGGATGCTTTATGTCTCTTTTAGCAAATGTTTATTGCGTGCTTTCTTTGCAACAGATTTTCAATGGGAATTGAGAATAAGCAATGAATCGTTCAGTTTAGCTATCTGTATGTGTCAAATGTACTTTCAAAATGCTGGTAATTTCACAATCTCAGAGAGCCACGGAGAGCTGTGTTTACTTTGCCTTTCTCCTTGACTGCTTTTCACTCAGCCATGCTCTTTTGCCAGCTGTTCCTCAGGTATCTTACCAGGGGCTCATGGTCCATCTTATATCAGGACTCTTCTGAAGAAAAGCTAGTTATTTTTTTCCTGATCTGAAAAATATAAACTCACCCTGCTATTTTCCTCCACCCCATTCCTGCCAACCCCATCACCCCAGAAATTTTACCTCCTGTGCTGAGGTTTTTACTTTGGGGCTCCTCTTTCATTTTAATTTGCAAGATAATAGTATGAAGAAGAAAAATTTAAAAATACAATGCCTATATAATTACTATGTTATCAGATGGCAAACGTCTGTCTTCTGGATTAGTCTGCTTTGCGTTACCCAAATAAAAAAATCTCAAGGTATAGTACATAATAAAGAAAAAGGACTTATTTGGGTTCATGGTTTTCGAGGTGCTGGTTGGAGGGCACTTTTGGTCTTCTTTTTAACAAGAGGCACTGGAAGTCATCACACAGCAAGAGAGGGGAATGCATGTGTGTGAGTACATGTGTCTCTGCATGTGTGTGTTCATGTGTGTTGTGTGAACATCTTTGAGTGCACACATGTGTGTTTGCATCTGTTTGAGTATGTCTATGTATTGTGTGTGCATGTGTGTGCCTCTGCCTCTGTATGTGTGAATATGTGTGTGCCTGTGCATGGGTATGTACATCTGTGTGTGTGTGTGTGTGTGTGTGTGTGTGTTCTGGTTACTCTTTACTTACCCTTCTTAATCATGGGGGATCCATACCGATGACTTTAATCCTAATCACCTCTTAAAGATGCCATATCTAAATAACTTTCTACCCTTTCAATAACTCAAAAAGGGGATAAGATCCAATATATGAGTTGTATGCAAAGCATAACACATTTTATCCCTGTTTTCTAAGAGTTTCAAGGATGTATGAGATTTTTTTCATTTAACAATGTGATTTTTCTCTTGTATAAGTCTGTGGATGTTCTAAATTAATTTTCTTTTCTCTGTTTGGGGGTTTTGAGACAGGGTCTCCCTCTAGTCTCAACTGATCTGGAACTTGCTATGTAAACCAGGTTGACCTTGATGTCACAAAGATCTGCCTGCCTCCCTCCCGAGTACTGGGATTAAACATATGCACCATCACACCTGACTCCTCTTATACTTTTTTTTTTTAATTTTATTTATTTCTGTATGTGTATGAATGTACTGTCTGCATGCAAGTCTGTGCACCCGTGTCGTGCAACACCGCGGAGTTCAGAAGAGGGTCTCAGATTCCCCTGGAACTGGAGTCCTCCTGGAATTGGAGCTTCAGACGGTTCTCAGCCGCCATGTGGGTGCTGGGGATCGAACCCGGGTCCTCTGTAAGAGCGGTCGGCGCTCTTAACCGCTAGGCCATCTCTCCAGCCCCAACTCCTCTTATACTTTTAAAAACATAATTTTCTAGCAGTTTATTCAGTTTTTCCACATATGCTCATGAGAGATATTGGTAGGTAGTTTTTCTTTATATTTTCTATGTTTTAAATATTAGCAGAATGTTGGCATCAGAGAACAGTTAGAAAGTATTGTATCCGCTTCTATTTTCTGGAAGACAGTCAAGAGATGTTATCATTTCTTCCTTAAATGTTTGACTGAAACTATCAATAAAACAAGGGCATGTTACTTTTATTTTAGGAAGATAGTTAATTATTGATTCAGCTTATTGATACATATTTGCCTGTACAGGTTTGTTTTGCTGTCCTAACACACCTTAGAGTGAGTAATTTATAAGCCACAAAATTTATGCATTTTCCTTCCAGAGCCTCAGAAGTCCAATATCAAGGTGTCAGATGATTTGTTCTCTAATGAGGCCTTATTTCTAGAAAGGGGCAGCTGCTCATTATATCCACACCTAGTGGGAAAGGCAGAGTTAGGGCTAGGTAGCTCTTCTATTAGGGCACTAATCCCCTTCACGAAGCTACAGAATTCATGACTCAACCACTCAAAGTATTTTTATACCATCATATTAGGTGTTAAATTCCAATGTACGATATTTGGGGAAACAACATTCAGACCACAATAAGGTATATTCTGATCAGTATTTTTTTCTGGAAGTTTTATAATTGTTTTCTCTAAAGGAATGATCCATTTGATCTACACGATCAAATTTCTTTTTAAAACATTTTATTTATTAGTTTTATTTTATGTGTATGAATGTGTTGCCCACATGTATGTAAGTGCCTCTGAGTGACGCAGTCCCTATGGAGGTCAGAAGAAGGCATCAGATCCCCTAGAACAGGAGTTGCAGATGGTCATTAAGTGTCATGTGGGTGCCGAGAGCTAAGCCTAGGTCCTCATAAGAGCAAGGGTTGCCAGTGCTCTTAACTGCTGACCCATCTTTCCAGCCCCCAGCCTTATCAAATTTCTATGGACATTATTATTTTTATTTTTCATGGGTCCTGTAGTGATAGCTCTTTTTTCATTTGTTATATTAATAATTTGACTTCTCTCTCTCTGCGTGTATGATCTTGGAGGATGTCTATCAATTTTTGTTGACCATTTCAAAGGTTTAGCTCCTGTCAGTGACTGGGGTGTGGTGTTTTATAAAATTCAGTTAGAATAGATTGGTGTATCGTGTACTTCATATATATATATATATATATATCTTTGTTATTCTTCTAATATTTGTATCAAGTTTTGGTATTGAATAATCTCCAAATATTGAATAAAGCTCCAAACTTTAGTTATAATCTTGTCTATTTGTATTTTATAGTCTACAGTTTTGCTTAGAATATTTTGTAATTTTGATTTCTGATAATGCAATATAGTCTTGCTATTTGTAATTTCTTATCTGATAATTTTCTTTGCTGTGAAATGGGGTGTATCTAATATTAAAACAATTATTCATTACTTTCATTAATTAATATGTGTGGATTTTAAGCACAATTACTTTAATTCTGAAGTATTTTTAACAGTTTCATATGAAATGTATTATCATTATGGTATATGGTGGTAGGCACATTTTGAAAGTGTAAAAACTGTGTCTTTGAATTGGTAATTTGCTAGTTCACATTTAATCATTATTAATATGTTAGGACTAAGTTTTGTGATTTAATTTTTTTTAATTAATCTTCTCTGATTCTCTGATTTTTTGCTTCTTAGTCTTTTTCTGTCCTTTCCTGTGTGCCTTGAATATGGTTTTGCAATTTTCTTAATCTTCGCATACATATCGTCTAAGTGATTGGAATGCCAATCCTTTCCGAGCTCTGATTCTTGAAACCGTTTGGGTTGAACATTAGCCCGACAGTATACTGCATACCCTATATAGTATATATATATATATATCATAGATAATGACAAAGTGTCTCGTACTAAATCATGATATCGAGTTGAACTAGCTACTATATGTGTAGACGTCATAATTGGCTTAGTGAATACTGACTGAATTAAAGGCTGTTGGCTTAGAAATGATGGTTATTGAAGACTCTTACTGTTCTTTGATCCGATACCAGTCCAGTCTTTTTTATAATCTTTAGTTTCTTAATCCTAAAACTAGTTTTCACGACACGCGTGCACTGACCTACAGCCACAGTACGTTCATACACATACAAAAATAAATAAATCTTTTAAACCGTAACATTCTTGACCTCTAAGTGACACAGTTTTATAACTTTTTAAAAGGTTTATTATATATGTATATGTGTGTGTGTTGTGTGTGTGTGTTGTGTGTTTGGTCTGGTGCTCCTCAGAGGCCAGAGGATGTCATTGAATCTTCTGGATCTGAGAGTACACAGATAATTGTTTTGAGCTGACATTGCGTGATGAATGCAACCTGGGTCCCTAAGTGCAGTCCAAGTTAGCTATCTCTTTATGAATTCCCACATTTATCTCACGTCTATATCTTCATAATTATAAATTTCTACATTTTAATATATATGACCTCTAGTCAATATCTGCCTCAGTTAATGTGACAACATGTCTTCTTTCTTTGTTAGTGGTACTGTAAAATAAAATTAATTTACAATTGCTAATCTCTTAGATCTGAACAATATATATTCTTCTGCAATTGAAAATACAAAGTGTTTAGATTAACCAAAATCTACATAGATTATACTACATAGATGATACCAACCTTACCTTTAAACATTGGCCTCAAAGTTACTTTTCATTTTTGGTATAAAATATTTCTCACTATACTTTCTTCCAATTAAAAATTTTCAGCACCAAACCTCCCACAAATACTTTTACATTTTCTGTAAAATGTTCCTCAAGAAGCCTAAAAATTTTCAAATATACTTATTAAGTCTAAATGCTTTGGATACTTAATAACTTAGGTTTGCAACTTGGACTCTAATAATCAAGGGACTCTAGTAATTAAGGGTGTCAGTCATAATGTTGCCCATTTTCCTATGAGTAGGGTTAATAGCAAATCCCAAAATTGTGAAAGAAACAGTGTAAGAAAAAAGAAAGGAAAACAATGAATATACCAGTGTTATCTAACCTTTGTGTGCATATGGTCAACACTTAGAAGAATATTATAAGTTCAGACAGATTTCATGATTAGAAGGTTCATTAGTAAGAAGGTAAAGAATACTAATCACAAGACTTTCATCTGCACTGACAAGGTCTGACCTAGCCAGCATTCATCAGTGACAGTGGAATTGCTCCCTGGTGGTATCAACCACAGGCAAAGCAGAGAAAACATGTTCTTCATGGAGGAATTCATCAAAAATAAGCATAACTGTATCACACACCATTGCATTCCAGAATTCCCCAGAGAGTAGCGGTATCTTTCAGAATCATTTTGTTTGAATGTAAAATGTAAAATGCTCAGGAATTTGCATGTTAAAGAAACTTTAAACTTTGGCACTCTGGAACAACTATCACATGAATCTACATCTTGAACGCTGTAATGGACACAAATAGATGTTTGGGGCAATTTAACCTAGATAAGAAAATAAACTCTGATATAACTAAAATTATAATCTTATTAATTCTTGGAATATATTCCATTTTAAAATATTTTTGACATCATAAGATAACTACATTAATATCAGTCAAAATCAGTGAGTCTGGAAAAGCGTTTTTGCATTCCATTATGAGTGTGTATTTAAGGGTTCTTTGCCAAGTAAAATATGCCTGCCTAACTAAAAAGGCATGTTTATAAGAATGATTAAGCTCCTAGAGTTGTGCTTGATGCTAAGTAGGGCACACTGAGCACTCCCAGGTTTTCCATTTGCAAAGGACTTGTTGATAATTTGTTCTGAAATAAAAAAAAACTGGGTACAAAATTAGGAAAATTATATAAAACAAAATGTAGACAAGTGAGGAACTTGGACTCTAGAGTCAGACAAATGAAAAAGGATGCCAATTTAAAAATTGCATTTATTATTTCTTATTTCTTTAATGGAATGTGCTGTGTGTGTGTGTGTGTATGTACACATTGCACGTTCGTATCTGGGGGGGTGTAATCAATAGGTATCTAATTGGACTTAACGCTCTCTCAAGGGGAATGAACTCATGGATCGCACTGTAAACAAAGCCAAATACACATGGCTGAGAGAGATTCTAGATAGAGAAAAACCCTACTCTTTCTCATGTCTCTATTACAATGAAACTTCTTACCATATTTGCTACAGTCCTTATTTACAGACCATGCACCACTCATCAAAGACTCTCTTTTGCAACAGATGGAGGCCATAGCCAGAGTTCCACCAAATGGTTCACAGGCAGATAAAAAGGTCTGAGGAGAAACCACTCTTAGGGGACAACATCTACAGTGGAACCTCTACTAAGGTCCATGGAAACATAGTGGAACATGGGTAAGGAGAGACTAGGGATCCTCAGCTCTCCCCAGTGAAGCTTCCTCATACAGCAGCATGTGATGCAGACAGAAGGGCACAGCTGGCTACGTTAGAGAATAAAAGATCAGCAGCATATGTGACCTCGGACAGGACTCCTTGTTAAAACTTTCCTTTCATTTAAAAATATTTTTATTGATTCCAGAATTATACAATGTTTTTGATACATTCAACCCTCTCCACCCTCTCTCTCAACCCCTTATTCTACATTCAATCTCCAACTTTCATGTCTTCCCGTTATTATATCTTTTTTTTTATTTAATTTATTTTGTTTTGTATGAAGTGTATACCGTCTGCATCAGGTCTGTCACCTGTCGTGCAATGCCGCAGAGTCAGAGAGTGGGATTCTGGAGGCTGGGTTCTATTAGGATGTTTTCAACGCTCACGCCAGTGCTATCGACCCCTCCTCTTAAGATGGTCTTAACCGCAGGCATTCACTCAGTCTTCTCATAGTTCATCATGAGGGAAGCCAAGTCAGGAGCTCAGCGCAGCAACTGGGCAGGAACAGAAGCAGAGACTCTGGAAGAATTCTGTTACTGGCTTGCTTCTCTTCCTTTTGTATCTTTGTAGTTCTGAATTATAGACCAAGACACACTGCCTTTCCATAGGTTGGCCACTCTATCCTCCTCTAGAGTGTAACAGAAACAGTAGAAATGACTCAAATTAGCTTATTTGAGTGGTATAGTGTTGAACTTGTTTGTGACGCTTAGAGTTTTGTCTCTGAATCACTATGGCTCCATTCTATTTAAATGAGTTCCTCTGAATTCATACCTGTTCTAGAGGCATCCGTGTTCTTCCAAGAAATTCTTTATTTTCTTAAGGTAATCTGTTACTTATAATCCAAGAACTCTGATTTAAATGTAAATCTAAGGAAAGAAAGTAAGAGTATAAGTCATGTTTCAAGTATCACATGCTCACTGAAATGAGACATTAGTAATTACAAAGAAGAGCACATAGCTTAGTGCATCTTGATTACTGGAGCATAATGCTGTTTTGGAGAAAATTAGGACTCTTCCCATCAGTAATTTCTTCATCCAGATGTGCAACTGTAGTCACTAAGGAACTATATTACATATCTGCCTGTATTTTTACCAAAACACTACAAATTTGGGGCTAGAATGTTGCCTTAGAATAAGTATTGCCTTATGTTCAATCATACTTTTACATCAATCTGACCTAAGTCATCTATTCGACCTTAAGTGGTTCTTCTTCATTTAATGTGGTTCTTTTTAAATCACTCTTGAGGTTCTGCCTGGGATGAAGTCTGTAGACTATTTGCTGTGGTCTTCTGAGTGTGTCATGGAGCACACATTTCTCCCCATTTCAGTCTATCCGCCCTGCTTCACAGTTGACACGGCTTGGAGTTCTGTTGTTAACAGACGAACCTTGAGCTTCTGCTCTCTCCAGGCGTGACTCCTTACTTAGTATTTCTGTCGAAGCATACTACACAAACACAGAAAATAAAAAAATTTGGTTTTTTTTTTTTTTTTTTCCTCCTATTTTTTTCTGTATGTGTTCAATAGAAAAATTTTTATATGTATGGGACAATAAATTTTATATTTTTTTTTAATTTTGATTTTTTATTGATGCTTTGTGTATTTTCATACATTTTCAATTCATATCAGGATTATCTTTTCCCTTCCCCCACCCCAACCCCAGCCCTCCAGATCATGCATTCTGCCATAACTTTCCTGCATCTTTCTCGTTTTTGTTTTTTTTTTTTCATTTTTAACAATAAGTGATAATTTATGAGTACAAGCATCTTCATGTAAAACCAATTGCAAGCAGTGTGCCCAACCCCACACAGCACATGGGTCCCAACATCCAGGAGGGGGGGCTTGTATGTTCAAGCAAGTTGATCAAATTAGTGTCCAGTCATATTGTTGTAGTTTCACACATTCACCCCAATCGCAGCCCTTACATTCTACCAGCCCCTCTTCTCGCAGATTGTTCCCTAGGTTTAGAAGGGGACAGGGGAATGAGAAGCAAAACAGTCTATTTCTCTTGAGCATGTTTGTCTTGGCTCTGGTCAATTCTGGCTTGTTTCCTTTCATGGGCTGACATTTGTCCAGGAATAACCTTTCGATCCTACTAATGAAGGCACAAGCAATTAGATATAAGTATTTTTAAACAGTACTAATTGTTATATGGTAGGTTACTTTGGTATAGACAACAGATGTTTGGATGGTATGTTAATCCATGAATTACATTTTTTTCTTAAATATGACAGGGTCTTACTGTGGCTTATAATCTCCTAACCATTAGAGGATGTAAGCTTGTGGCATCAGCCTGGTTTTATTCCTCCAAGGAGAGAGCTAAAGCCAATTAGATTTGGGATATACACATATGGCTGCCACTGCTGCACAGTATTTCCAGGCAGGTGAGTGTAGCTGTGCTGAGGAGAAGTCTTGCTTGACTCAAAGGAGACCTATATTTGCTTTATTGGTTTTAGTGGCCTCCCGTCCCTTTATCTTACGCACCCCCCTTCGACCCGTTCTGTGACAGGTAAGAAAATGACAATGACAGTTCCCCCTTGATAATGCCGACTGCACCATACCAAGCAGCGCCCTCTCATGCCGCGATGAAAATAAAAGATACCTTCTGGCTTCCGAGACCATCTGTAGCACTGGCAAGGTCTGTAATCTTTGCGTGCATGTTTATCGTCTGCATGCAGGGCCTTATCGCCTCTCTTCCTGCAGGTATCCCAGTTTGGAGGCAAGGAGCCTTTACCTTTTGTGGGGGCTTGGATCCCCTGGCCAACATCTCCTTGGTAGAATAATCCATTGTTGATGTCAGAGCTCCTGTATTAATATATTTTGCTTAAGTACATAGTTTAAGGAGACTTTAGCATTATATTTGGTTCTGAATAGAGAATAATCCTTTTCACAGTTCCTATGTCTTTTAGTCAATTAAAGAAGGCAGTTTTACCGGTTTTACAAGAGATTACCTCTATAACAGTTGGCTCCAATCTACAGCTGGAGAACGACCTCATCATCATCATATTTCTCCTTGTTCTATGCGGAGGAGCTAAGAAAATCTCTCGTATTAAAACCTAGAAGGTAAGCTTTGTTAGGACTCATTAAAAATAGTTGTCTGTGCATCCTACTAGTAAATTTTATATTCTTTAAAACATTCCCCTCTCCAAGCACAAATACCAAGGATAAACTCCAGTTTCCTTGTCTATACTGACAGTATTAAACATGCCAGTTGGAAGATCAGAATCCTGGCTGTCATGTGGATGCATGCTCTCCCATATTAGTCACATCTCTACATCACATTTAACTCTGCAGAAAAACCTTTAACGGTCTTGAAAAATCACTGAAGCAGGATAATTTTATCAGAATCTGCTGGAAAGCATTGAAGGTCAGACTCCTGGACCCACATTAGAGATTCTAATAAATTTGAGACAACTCCTGACCCAGAAAATCTCTAATCTCTTACCTTGGCTTTCCATGATATGAACAAGGACACTCTACCCTCCACACTTCTGTTCCTGTCATTCCTTGCTTTTCATCCTATGCACAAGATCCTGTTCATTTCTTCACCAATTATCATGTTTCACTATTCCATATCTTTTTTTGTTATTTTATGATGTTGTCTGCATAGAACTCCATTGTGTAGATGTACCACATTTTCTTTTTTTCTTCATTTTTTAAATAAAAGACTTTTATTGATGTTTTGTATATTTCATACAGCATTTTCAGTCCAGTTTAGACATATTTGCATTTCCCTGCCTGCCGCCCCACCCCAGTTCATGCATCTGCCATATGTGTCTTGCATCTTTTTCTGTCTTTTAAAGTTTTTCTCTGCAGAGGTTTATCATTTGGGGCATAATTTAACTGTATCAGTTACTTCTTTGACCTACTAGTTGTTATGTTGTTGTTGTTCCCTCACATTTGTATTGCTCCAAAATATGCCTATAGAAATATGACATATATATCAAAATTTTGCCCTCTGAAAACAAACTGTATGTTAATTCCAAAATATGTTTAGGAATTCACATTTTTTCCTTTAATTTTTTATTACTCTGAAATATGAATACATACCCTCCACCCATATATGGTAATTACAATGTCTGAAAATAAGTGGGAAGTTAATTCTGGTGCCAATTAAGAGATTCACATTATAACAGCACAGTTGCTTTCAGATAGAAAATAATATAACAATAACATTGCTAAGCTTGCCTTTCAACTGGGGAATTGGTGCTAGCATCCAAAAATGAGGGAAACCATCTAGTTTTGCCAACACCATTTGCTGAAGGTACTATTTTTCCTCCATTGAACACTTTTGGCCCCTTTGTTAAATATGAGGTGGCTGAAATTGTATGTGCTCAAGTCTGGATCTTCAATTTTGTTCCATTGGTCAATGGGTATGTTTTTTGTGCAGTGCCAGGCTGTCTTTATGACTATAGCCCTGTAATATAGTTTGAAGTCTGGTAAAGTGATCCCCCGTGAATCACACTTTTCCCTCAGGGCTGCTTTAGCCATTTGGGGTCTTTTGTTTTTCCATATGATTTTAAGGATTTTTTTTCCAAGTCTGTGAAGAAACTCATGGGGATTTTAATTGGGATTGCATTGAATCTCTATATTAATTTGTGTAGAATGGACATTTTTACTATATTAATTTTTCTAATCCATGAGCATGGGAGGTCTTTTCATTGTTTGATGTGATGTTCAGTCTCCTTCTTCAGGGGTTTAAAATTTTTTTGTAGAGAGCTTTGGTGTCTTTGGTTAGGTTTGTTCCCAGGTTCTTTTTAGGTTATTGTGAGTGGGAAGGCCTCCTTATATTCCTTCTCCAGGTGCTTACTTTTGGTATAAAGAAAGGCTACTGATTTTTCTAGGTTAATTTTGTATCCTGTCACTTTACTGAAACTCTTAGTCATTTCTAGGAATTTTCTGGTGGAATTTTTAGCATCCTTTGGTAAACTATCATATCTTCTGCAAAAAGGGATACTTTGACTTCCTCTTTTCCAATTAGTACTCCATTAATTTCCCTTTTTTGCCTTATTGCTCTAGCAAGTTTTTCAAGCACTATACTGAGGAGGAATGGCAATAGGGGGAAGCCTTGCTAGGTTCCCACCTTTTAGGAGAATGCTTCTAATTTTTCTCCTTTTAGGATGATGTTGGCAGTGGGTTTGTTGTACATGGTTTTAATTATGTTGAGGAATGTTCCCTTCAGTCCAATTCTCTCTAGAACTTTGAACATGAAAGGATGCTGGATCTTGTCAAAGGCTTTTTCTGAATCAATGATTCAGAAAAAAGAACCACATGGTTTTGTCTTTCAGTCCATTTATGTGTTTTATGATATTTATTGATTTATGTATGTTGAACCATCCCAGCATCTCTGGTATGAATCCAACTTCATCATGATGGATAGCTTTTGATGTGAGTCTGTATGCAGTTTTCAAGTATTTTGTTAAGAATTTTTGTATTTATGTTCATTGATGGGGTTTTTTTGGGGGGGTGTCTTTGCCTTGTTTGGGTATTAGGGTGATGCTGGCTCCATAGAAGGAATTTGGGAGATTTAGCTCTGTTTGTATCCTTCTCAATAGTTTGAGTAGTAATGGTTGTGGGACCTCTTTAAATGTTTCATAGAATTCAGTTGTGAAACAATTTGGGCCTATGCTTTTTTAGTTGGGTGGATTTTTTTATTACATTTTCAATTTCCTCACATATTATGGGTCTGTTTAACCTGTCAATCTCTTCTTGCTTAAGTTTTGTTGACTCCCAGGATTTTAGATATTCATCCATTTCTCTTAGGTTTTCAAATTTAGTAGAGTATAGGTTTTTGAAGTATTCTCATATGATTGGATCTTTTCTTTGTTGTGATGTTTCCCTTTTCATCATGAATACTATTGATTTGGACTTGGTCTTTCTTTTGTTAGCTGGGCTAAAGATCTATTTATCTTGTTTATTCTTTCAAACAACCAACTTTTGGATTCATTGATTTTTTTTTTTTGTATTGTTTTCTTTGTTTCTATTTTACTGTTTTCTGTGCTGATTTTTGTTATTTCTTCCTGTCTGTTCAGTTTAGGGTTCATTTGTTGTTGACTCTCAAGTGTTTTTAGCTGCAGTGTTAAGATTGCTTATTTGTGCTCTTTCTGGGTTTTTTTTTAAATGTGGGCACTTAGTGCTATTAATTTCCCTCCTAGGACTGCTTTTAAAATATCCCACAGGTTTTGTTGTGTTGTGTTGTCTTTTTCATCTAGTTCCATGAATACTTTTATTTCATTCTTTATTTCTTCCCTCACCCATTCATTATTCAGGATTGTATTTTTTAGTCTCCATGTGTTCTTATAGATATTAGGGCTTATTCTGGTGTTCACATTGAGCTTTATTGCACTGTGGTCTGATAGAATGCATGAAATAATTTCAATTTTTTTTTATTTATTGAGATTTCTTTTGTGTCCCAGTATGTGGTCAATTTTAGAGAATGTTCCATGGGGCACTGAGCAGAAAGTACATTCTCTGGTGTTTGGGTGGAATATTCTGTAGATATCACTGGCTTGTTCCCTTTTTATTTCAGCATGGGATCTTTTCAGCGTTTCCACTTTCTTCTGGAATTTTTCACTCTTTCTCTCTAATTCTTTCTGGCACTTGCCATTCTGTCCCTCTAGGTCCTTCTTGAGTTTTTCATTCTCTCTCCTTAGTTCTCTGACTTATTCTTTATATTCTTTGATTTCTTTGAAAATGTCTGCAGTTGTTCCTCTGAGATCTGTG
The DNA here is from genome assembly GCA_009823505.1 of Rhizomys pruinosus. Lineage (NCBI taxonomy): Eukaryota > Metazoa > Chordata > Mammalia > Rodentia > Spalacidae > Rhizomys > Rhizomys pruinosus. Next base: position 30,278 of record VZQC01012643.1, read on the forward strand.
TTGTGGGCCACCCCCAAGGAGATCCCACTGTAGGAATCTCCCACAGGGTTGGTAGAGCTTGGTATGGAATTATCCTGCACCTTTCCCATGTTGTCCCTTCATTGTACCCCTGGCATGTGGGTTTCCCTTTCCCTGTATTCCGATGCCCATCCCAAATGCCTCTTCACTGTCTTGAAGACTTGCTTTGCTTGCCTCCTTCAGATGCCTTTTTTGTTTGTTTGTTTGTTTGTTTGTTTGTTTTCTTCTCCTTGTTTATGGAGTTTTGACTTGCCTAGGTTTCAGGCTTTCAATTTCGGTTATATATTGGAAGTCTAACTCACTGTTCTATTTCTGTTCTGAAGGTTCTCCAAAAACTAGGTAGGGAACAGTCCAATTGATACCCTGCTGAGCACTGTGCTCACTCTGCTTCCTGTCAGTTTCTCTAGGTTGTTTCTAGGGCTTGGTGATGAGGGACTAGAGTTGTCTCAGGTTCACTGTTTCATTTATTGCCTTGCCTTGTGCCCTGGTACTCTGTGCTTCAGGTATTCCTGGGAAATCCCCTGATCTAAGCTCTGTGCACTCAAGTCTCACAGTGGCAACAAGCCCACCTTTTATACTAGCTAACAGGGCGACTTCAGCCCATAGCCACACAAGATAATGATTCAATTATCCAGCAGTCCACCTGGCTGAAGAGCCCGACCCCCACGTGTGCTTCAGGTGGTCCTGGGAAATCTCCCATCTAAGTTCTGTGCACTCCCCTTCTTGTATTTGTCTCTTTTCAGTTTGGGGAAATTTTCTTCTATTGTTCGGTTGAAGATCTGATCAATACCGTTGTTTTGGGATTTTTCTCCTTCCTCTATCCCTATGATGTGGAGATTTGGTCTTTTCACAGTGTCCCACATTTCCTGGTTGTTCCACGCTTGTGTTTTTAAAAAATATTTCCTAACCTTTACTTGAGCATTCTAGTTGTTCCATGTTATCCTGCAGGTCTGATATTCTTTTCTCTGCTTCTGAAGCTTTTTTCCATCCTTTCCTGTTGATTGGATGAATATTCAATTTCATTTTTTATTTCTTCCTGTGATTTCTTTAGTATTTCCCTTTCCTTTTGGAGCTTGTCATTCTCTTCTTGAAGCTCCTTGCTTTGCTGCTCAGTTTCTTTTTTCATTTCAGCATGGGATCTTCTCAGTGTTTCCACTTCCTTCTGGAGTTTGTCATTCTCTCCTTCTAGTTCTTTCCAGAATTTATCATTCTTTCCGTCTAGTTCCTTCTTGATTTTTTTTTTTCTTTCTCTCCCCTTAGTTCTCTGCTTTGTTCTTTATATTCTTTGGTTTCTGTGTCTTGGTTTCCTTCCACTGAGGATTGGTAGAGTTCGGTGTGGATTTATTTTATTATGAGCTTTTCCCATGTTGTTGGTTGTTGTTGTTGTTGTTGTTGTTGTGTTTTTGGCATGTAGGCTTTTTTGTTTGTTTGTTTGTATTTTGGTGCTAATCTCAAATGTTAATATGGAGAACTCATTGGTCACTCACTCTGCTTCCTACCCACCAGTTCCTCTACGTTTCCTGGGCAGCCTAGAATCACTAACACTGTGCTCACTGCATCCTCTGCACCACAGCACCACCAGCTTGAGCAGGTGGGGGGTTAGAGAGGAGTTACTCCCTTGGCCCACGTGCTAGTGCCTTGTGGTCCGGCTGTCTGCCTGTCTAGCACTGCCCGTGCTGCTTTTCTCTCTGGTTCCCCAGGTGGGGGCTTTTTGGGTGCTCCCAAGCCACTAAAGTTGTGGGGGGGGGGGCGCTGCCAGGCAGTTTCAGCTCACCCAGCAGCAGTGCTGTCTTGCTGTCTTTAAGCAAAGTTTTTAGGGAGAGCCACTAAATGTATGCACTAAATGTAGGGTGGGCAGGTGGGTAGAGGCTGCCAAGAGGCAAGCCGGGTCTAACGTGGGGAGCTATGGGATTCACCTTTTTTTGTGTGTTTTTTTGAGACAGGGTCTTCCTGTAGCCCTGTAGCTCCTGCTACCCTGGAACTCACTTTGTAGACCAGGCTGTCCTTGAACTCACAGAGATCTGCCTGCCTCTACCTCCCAAGTGCTGGGATTAAAGGTACGCGCCACCAGCCCAGTGGGATTCACATTTTAACAGTAGAGTTGCATGCAAGTAAAAAGAAATGTTACTTTACATTCCTAAATTATATAGCAAGTTGATGTATATTTTAATACCTCTTAGCATTTGGACCCTCCCAATTTTTTTAATGTGTCATAAATGCTGCTTTATAGTAAGCAAGAACTTAGCAAACATTTAGGAAGTTAGTCAAAACTAACTTCCAAAAATCTACATGTGGTTAATTCGACATATAAAAGGCAATCTTTTAAATATTTTAGGTTATTTTAGGTCATTGAATATTAAAACAATAGTTTTATAGGAAAGACAAAATTATGGGAAGTACCATAAGCATCATGAACCAAAGGAAAGATAAAATTATGGGAAATACCAAAGGCAGCTCTGCGCTGGCCCCTTAATGGTGTCTTGTTTCAGCAAACACCGCTATGCAGAGATCTTTAAGCAGATTAACACAGAATACTTATTATTGTAATATTCATTTTGAAAAGAGAATAAAATGCATAGTGACTGTAAATACAAGGCAGTCTCCAATATCCCCAGATGTGTAATGACAATGGAACAGTCTTGACTAATATGTATTTTGTAGGAAGCTTTCTTTGTAAGGAACAGGCACCACGAGACCCTGATAAGGGAAGGGGAGCACTACCCGCCTGCAGCCACGATAGGGACCTGGCCTCTCAGCTCAGAGCCCAGCTGGCTACTTCTACAGCCCGGCCTGAGCGGCCCCTCCACCTCGGCCCTCAGCCTGGGACACCGAGACGCGTCTACCCACTCTTGGCTGTGCTCTCCCACCTGCCCAGAGACTGCTGAGCCCTGCACAGGAATTGCAGGCTGACGGCTGATGGCCTATCTTCAGCCTATGTCCACTCACAATTCACACCAGCCACTCAGGTTGGTGGTCCGCCCTGGGACCTCTTTTCAACCCACTGGCCACCCAAATGAAATGCAGGCCTGCTCTGGCCTGTATGCGTGCAAAAAATTAAAAACTGATGGCCGGGAATTCTGGAATGATGGTAATGGAGAATTCAATTTATTTCCTGCAACAGCCTGCTTTTTTAGAAGCCAAATGACATCAGTTCCCAGAGCCAATCACAGGCTCCCAACTTCATGACACTGCACATGGTTGTGCCACCCAGCCTCACATACCTAGGCCACACTATATGCTCCTCCTTGGAGTGGGGTCAGAGAAATCCCCTGACTCCCATCCATGTGGTGCCCTGAGGGGTGCTAGCTGAGAACTAGACCCCAATTCAAACTGGATCTTCCTACAGTATTTATTTTAAAAAAGAATCTATCATTATCTGAGGTGATGGCACTCCAGGTGACAGATTTTAGGGGTGATTCAGCCCAATACTACGAGCACTGGTGTGATGAAGTTATGAGAATACACACCATGAAACCAGCTCATTAACTTTCAGTGTACTAGTGAACTGAGAGTGGAAAAGACAAGGAAATCAATCTTCCCTGCCTACTGTGTCATTTGAGTTAAAGTTCAATGCTCTACATAATATATATGTACATCTGCATATGTATCTTTTAAATTTATATGTAATTAAATTAATATGTAATATTAATATATTAATATTTGCTCTCAGTTACAACAAAATTCTTTGAGCATTTTTTCCTTACATTTTTCTCTTGAATGCACTGACAATTCTCAAGGACATCAGTGACCTTCATGTCCCCAGCTAGCATCCTACACTGTTTTCTTACAAGATAGCTGACCATGTAGATGACCAGTTGATAACTCTATTCTTAGAGAACCACTTTGGTGTCCAGTTATTTAGATTCTGCTTCTATTTCCTGGCCGCCTCTTCTGTTCAGACACTGATTTCCAGATTCCCCTTCTATTTCCTGGCCTCCTCTTCTGTTCAGACACTGATTTCCATATTCCCCTTCTATTTCCTGGCAGCCTCTTGGTCTTACTCTCTCATCGCTATTCACCTAAATGGGTCAGGGAGGTTACTCCTTGATTCTCCCTTTTGACTTTTTAAAAATAATTTATACATTCCTCTAAGTTCTGACACCTCCCCAAAAGTGCTTTGGATACCATCAGTGTGCCTATTTGTGTTTTTCCACCTTCAAGTGCATGTGTGTAGTGTGCATATTTGAATGGTGGCATGTATGTGCATGTGTGGGGGTACATGTACACCCAGGTGCCCAAGGATGATGTCAGGAATCATCCTACATTGTATATCATTATTCAATGATACAGGGTCTCTCAATCAAATCCACAGCTAGTCAATTTCACTAGTCTTGTTAACCAGCTTGCTTTGGAGATCCCTCATCTCCATTTTCCAAGGTCGGAATTACAGGACACATGTAAAGCTCAACTCCTAGGAAAAATTCCTCCCCAGACCTCGAATCTGCTAGTGTCTTGATCTTTTTCCTAATATTAGAGCTCTCCCTATATCTATCTATCTATCTATCTATCTATCTATCTATCATCTATCTATCTATCATCTGTCTATCATCTATCTCCCCATACAAGAGAGGGAGGTGCCAACAGGCTCCTTTAGGTGTCTCTTACAGGGACATTAATCTTGTTCATGAGAACTCTACTCTCACAACTTTGGTTCTCAAAGGCTCCATTTCTTAATAGTATCACATTGGGGATTAGGGTTTGAATTATGATTTTGGGGGAAATAGGCATGCAGATCTTGACTGGTCCCAAGTCTGACATATGTAGTTATTCACTCATTAGTTTAACAGCCCAATCGTTTCATTTTTATGTTCAAACTTAAGTACAATTTTTTCAACTGTCTTCGTATAACACATATTATCAGACTTTTCATTCTTTAATACTTTTATCTTTTGAAATTAAAAATTTTGATTTATTTAACTATGACACAAGTAATCACACTTAACAGAAGTTTTCTTTCACCTATCAATAGGATCTATGATTAAAGCTACTAATCTCCTTCCTGGTATATTAATTGGCTTTCCATGTGGTTTCAGGTCTTGGAGAAGGTCTTTTTAGGTTAGGTAGAGATCAAATTTGTCTGACATACAGGCTTCTCAGAATAGAAACTTACAAAAAACTTGGAGACAGTATAATGACAGAAAGGGAATCTGTGCTGGATAGCTTTAGTGTCAACTTGACACACCTGGGTTGACAGAGCCTCAATTGGGGAATTGGCTCCATTGGACTGGCCTGTGGCCATGTCTATGGAGTATTGTTTCGATTGTTGAGTGATATGGGAGGGCACAGCCTACTATGAGTGGTGTCATGTCTGGGCAGGTTGTTAATGTAGAGTATAAGAAAGCAGGCTGGACATGGGCCAGGTGAGCAAGCAAGTAAGCAGTGTTCCTTCATGGCCTGTGCTTCAGGTCCTGCTTCTAGGTTCCTGACCTGAGTTTCTACCTTGGGCTCCCTCACTGATGAACTGTGACCCAGAAGATGTAAGCCAAATAAACCCTTTCCTCCCCAAGTCGTTAGTGGTCAGTGTGTTTTGTCACAGCAATGGAGAAGCAAACTAGAATAGGATCCACGAGAGTTATTGAAAAAATAATGTCCTAGAAACCAATAGGGAGACTTTAGTACCGATGCTGTCCCTAAATCAGTTGGTATCTCTGTGAATACACAACTCCGCATCTCATTTCTCCAACTGGCAAAATGCAGAGAGTAGAGCAGATTAATAGTACTTCTGCAGAGCCAGGCCAATTGGCACATATCTATAATCTTAACTACTCAGGAGTTTGAGGTGAAGGATCATGAGTTTGAGCCCAGTCTGGATAACATAGAAGAGATTCCCATCTCAAAACAATAACAGGAAAAAATGTTTATAACTTGAAATTATTTTGAATTAAGTCATCCAAATTAAATTATTTAATAAGCAGAAAAATCTTTAAAATAATGACTGCCACATATTCTGAAAAATAAATTACTTTTATATTTTTTATTTTATTTTTGAGATGGGATCTAGCTATGTTGCCCAAGCCAGACTTTACCTCATGGTCTCAAATGATCTTCCACCTCAGTCTCACTAGTGTCTCACACTATAGATGTACACCACAACACAAGGCTAATATAAAGAACTTTAAATAGATAAGTTCAACTTTACCAAGTAAAATACATTAAGAATAGGTCAGAGAATGCAACTGCTAAAAATCATTAAGCTAACTTTAGAAATACTATGATTCTTTTAGATATATGAGCAGGAAATATAAGATCCTCAAAAAATGTCACATATTTAAACATCTAACTAAGCTATAAAGATTTACGTGAAACTGGTCATGTAAATTATATTTTAAATCACATGGTCAGCTTTAATAACCAGAAAAGGCCTCACGTTAGCCCTGACACTGGTCACTGAATCAGGCATTCTGATTTCAGCTAGATGATTAATTATGCATTTATTATTAATTTCCATTGATGACTTAGGGCAAAATAATAATTCAAAAAATCCCAGAGGATGTATTTCATGAGCAGATTGTAAACTTCTTAGATAGAAAAACAACCCCCTATAGCCGGGCGTGGTGGCGCACGCCTTTAATCCTAGCACTTGGGAGGCAGAGGCAGGCGGATCTTTGTGAGTTCAAGGCCAGCCTGGTCTACAGAGCGAGTTCCAGGACAGCTGGGGCTACAGGGAGACCCTGCCTCAAAAAGACCAAAAAAAAAAGAAAAAAAGAAAAACAACCCCCTAAATCTCTAGTACGTTAGCCATTTTATGTGGTAGGATTTTTTTCCTTCTAATTTTTTTTTTACCTTATCAGCAACAGAAACACAACTGAAACTGTGAATGTAGGTGTTAGGAAAAGGAAAAACAAAACACTTTTTTAAATCTGTAAATTGTGTTTTAAGATGACCACAAATATACAGAAATTTAGAGTGTTTCTTTAAAAGGTTGCCACATTAGAATATTTGTGTGCCAAGAGCGTCATCAAAAATTAATTTTTCTCAAATAAAGACCCTGGCCGGGTGCAGCCCCTTTTGAGGAGGCAACAGTGCAGATCTAGCACAGGCCAGAGGTGGCTTGAGTCCAGTCCAGCCTGGAAAATCTGCTCCAGGTTTAACTCATTACCCCATCCTCCTGTGTAAGTAAAAGGCTAAGAAATACCATTGCTCCCTGAATCTAAGTGTGTGGAGGAGCTGTGAGAGGGGCTGGACAGGGATGGCACCCTGGGTCTCTGAGGCACCTGCTTCTTTCTAGCTAAACAAAAAACATGAGGAGCCGCACTGGGACAGAGCACAGCAGCACAGCAGAGCAGTTCTCTAAGTCAGATCATGACGTGCAGGAAAGTTAACCACCTTCGCCTCTACCTCAGTTACTTGCTGCTCATCGGCATAAAGAGTAAGCCTTCCCACATACTGAACTTTTGCCTCTTTTCTTGGCTTATAGTTCTTGAGAATAGTTCATAATGCTGTACTTTTAAGAAATACAATTCCAAAAAAGGATATAAGTATTTTTTGTCGGTGTTAGAATTCTGTTATGCGGTATTAGTCAAGGCGCACAATCCATTCTATGATTTGGGGTACGTATTTAGGTTCTGAAATTGTTTTCACCCTTTTAGGGGTGAGTGTGAACTGGAATGAAGTGGTCTCAGAAATTTTATTGTATTTGCACTTTATAACTGATTTTTTTTAGGAAGTTACTCATAAATTACTTTTCCCCCTCTCTCTCCCCCTCCTCCCCCAACTCTCTATATAGACCAGGCATGGGCTGGTATATATATTTAAAACTTGAAATTATTTTGAATTAAGCCATCCAAGTTAAATTATTTAATAAGCAGAAAAATCTTTAAAATAATGACTGCCACATATTCTGAAAAATAAATTACTTTTATATTTTTTATTTTATTTTTGAGATGGGATCTAGCTATGTTGCCCAAGCCAGATTTTACCTCATGGTCTCAAATGATCTTCCACCTCAGTCTCACTAGTGTCTCACACTATAGATGTACACCACAACACAAGGCTAATATAACGAACTTTAAATAGATAAGTTCAACTTTACCAAGTAAAATACGTTAAGAATAGGTCAGAGAATGCAACTGCTAAAAATCATTAAGCTAACTTTAGAAACACTATGATTCACGACACCAGGCAGTCTTCTTATATGCTATAGATTTGCCTTCACAGTTAAATAATTCTTCTATATGGCAACAGTTGCTCTCATAATCACAAGGATAGCCCCAATATTCTCAAAGGACAGTGTTTAGTTATTTTCTTTTTCAGTAGATAAAGGGCCATCATATTATTGTGGCTTCTGTTTTATACCTGAAGATATCCTTTTTTTTCCACAATATAAACAAAGACAATGTTTGTTTCTGGGATAATTGTCAGATGTATGGCACTGTGGAGAATCAAGGGAGACCAAGTGACCTAAGCTGCATGTTTATAAAGGACAGTAGCAGTAGCTATTGAACACATTTAAAATGAAGAAAAGGAAAGTGCGTGGCTGTCAAAGGGGCCGTGTGATTTGTGTCTGTTGAATCTGAGTATCAGTAAGGGAGAGTATAGAGCCACTGCCTTTGAGCGGGAAGGCTTGGCGTTAAGCAGTGCTGTACAATTGGGGTTGCTTCTGCAGCTGTGACAGTGCAGTGGGATTCTTACTAGTGTCAGTTACAGCTGAACTCACAACGGAGATTGAGTGAGGGTGCAGCAGGTGTTCTCGCTTGGAAGCTGAAGACATGTCCAGAAAAAGCCATATCAAACTGAAAAGCTGATCAGAAAAGCAGCCATTGAAAAGCATCAGGGAAGAACCTTTCAGAGATATATGTTATGAAATTGTGTTTTTAATCATTATTCATCCTCCTACAAACAGGGAGAGACCCAGGCAATAGGATGAAGGGAAGAGGTATGTTATGTTGGGATATGATGATGAGAGAAGAAAGAAACGAAACATAAAATGACACAATGTTAGGGGACATTTGGTAGCAAAGAACTTTGTTATTTAAATACTAGAATTTTCTAGGACCCGAATATGTAACTTATAAAACGTTTTTATGCTGGGCATGGTGGTGCACGCCTCTAATCCTAGCACTTGGGAGGCAGAGGCAGGAAGATCTTTGTGAGTTCAAGGCCAGCCTGGTCTACATAGTGAGTTCCAGAACAACTGGGACAATGGGAGACCCTGTCTCAAAAAGACCAAAAAAAAAAAAAAAAAGAGTATCATAAATTACATATACAGCTTTTGTTTTCTTTTTCTTTAAATAGGTGATTTTTAAATAGACTCTAAATAAATAATGCATTAATACTTGATGAATTCTCCAGGAAATATGCTATTAGTTTAAGAAGTAAATTTGAAGTCTCATTTCATTCAGCCTTTCATCTGTCTTAATATATTGGTTGGCAACAGATGACGGCACTGCCTTTCTATTCTAAACATTTGGTTTACACTTTTTTGGACAGGGTTCCAATTGGTAACATGGGCTTACTTGGACCTCACTATGTAACTTAGGCTCACCTCAAACTTGTGATCCTCTTGCCTCTGCCTGGGATTACAGGTATGCACAACCGTGCCTAGTACAGGTTAGACTGCTTTGCATGCCTTAGAAAAAGAAAGGCCCGTAGAACCTTCAAAAAATGGGGGCAACCTTCTTCATCAGAATTAAGATAAATCTTATGCTTCAGACAGATGGTTAAAATATCTAACACTGTGCTAAACATTGTTTTTAGAACTCTTTTTAAAAATGTTTAATTAGTTTATTTTGTGTGTATGAGTGTTATGACTTTATGTGTGTAAGTACACTCGTGTCATGCAATGTCTGCAGAGGTCAGAAGACAGTGTTAGGTCCCCTAGAACTGGAGTTATGGATGGTTGTTAGCCACCATGTGGTTGTTGGGATTTGAACCTGAGTTCTCTGTAAGAGCAGCCAGTGGTCTGAACCCCTGAGCCATCTCCAGCCCCATGATAAACATTATAACATAATGTTTATCATATATATACATATACATATGCTACAGTCCATGTGTGATTGGTATTACTATAACCATCCACGTGTTGCACACTCAAATGGCAAATGGCAAACTTAGATGTACACCAGAAAACTGGAATGTTTGAGGTGTCGATTCTGCACTCAAGCCCAATGTACTCTGTAGGTTGAGTGGATCCTAGGAGCCTAGAACCGTTTCCATTTCAAATGCAGTTAGTCAGAAGCTGTATGATAATAAATCCTTTTTACATTGTGATGTTAAGCATCAACAGAATAGTTAACAAATTATGTTCTCAAAAAGATTATTTAGGAGAAAAGAATCAATATTATACTTATGAGTGTCATTCCCATATGTATGCAATTGAAATTCTCTCTCTATATATATATGTATATATAAATAAATAAAATTCTCTCTATATATAGATATATATATTATATGATCTAATATATATCTAATGTATATATCTAATTATACATCTATATATAATATAGATATATATAATATCTATATAATCACACTTCTAAGGTGAATTTATCATTTTTTATGCTACAGGAATGGTTTATATTGCCATTCTACTCAAAGGATTTATCTATACTTGTGTTTGACAGGGTCTTAATCAAACTTAAACTTATGAATTTTCTGCCTCAACCTCACAAGTTCTGGGATTACAGGTATATATCAGCATGCATTCAGAAAATCAAATTTATCACAAATTCATGTGTGTGTGTTCGTGTGTGTGTGTGTTCCTAGACACTGTACCTACAGTCTCAAGCAAGTGCTCTTCCACTGAACTGTACCCTCATTTCTTTAAAAATGTTCAAGTTGGGGTCTCACAGAGTCCCCACTATGGTCCTGAACTCACTCCATAGCCCAGGTAGCTCTTGAGATTTTGAGCCTCTGGCTGAAGGTCTGGTTCTGGAGTCTGCAGAAACAGTGCAAAATAAATACTACAAACACATAAAGCCTGATTTATTAATACCTGACTAGATAAAACTAGTATATTAGTTTTTACTCACACTTTGAAATTTATTCCCTTAAAATGGAGAGAAGAGTTATCACTGGCTCCATGCTTTATCATTACCGTAAAGTCATCCTTTGATTTGTTGTAAGACAGATGCTGTTCATCTTTTGTCTAGTGCCTTTTAATGCCCTTGAATGCTTCCAGCTAAGGATATGTCTTACGAGGAATAGAGCAGAGTTCAAGATAGGACACTTACTTCCTACTTCCAAGTAGGTAGGTAGCTGTTCCCCTACCTGGGGCTTCATTGAATTTACTCTCCTGATTGGGTTTATATCCATTCCTCAATTTTCAAAATTTATCCAAATGTATAGGATCAGGTGTGCTTTAATATTTCAAGAGAAGCTTTCTGGTTTTGTGTCTGACATTAAGAGAGAATCTTATTGTAGTATGATTCTCCTGTGGCCCATTATTCTGCAGCTTTTTAAATAATAAGAGCAATTCTAATAACTGTTTGGACTTTGATATTAGCCTGTTGCAAGAGGCTTTGAAGAAACTACCATATTAAAGCAGCCATCAATTGCAAAGTGGTCTGAATCTCTTTTTCATTAATCTATTATAACTTTGGGGACAAATTGAATCCTTATGTAACTGCCATGCCTAGATTAATATAAATTATTTTAATTTATATTCAAAGCATGGTTGTGACATAGAAGCTTAATTTGAGAAAACTGTTATTAGAACTATGTGAATAACTTCAAAGAATTTTAAAAGCATTCAATCTGAAGAACCTACTATCAATTATTAAGTAACTGAATTTGAATAAAGCTCTCATAAAGGATGCCTCCCTTTTCATCTACCTAAAAGCATAAAGAATAAATAAGATCTATGAAGAGAAGATATGGTTTGATTTTCTTAATCTTAATGTTATTATTAAGAAATAATTGGATTTTCTGAAAAGGTCAGAGAAGGCTGATATTATTCACTGTGGAATAATCACCTATTCTTTAAAATTCTACATTTGTAGAAAATTTCAAACTTTTATATTTGTGCTTTAAGTTAGATGTTCTTATAGAAGAATGATGCAAAGTACTTATAGAATTATCCAAGTGATAAAAAGAGATTGTCACTTTTTCACGAATAAGTAATTACCTCATCCATTTACATAAGTCTTTACTTCGGGAAGCCTGCCCCCTGTTTCCTACCTCATAATGCAGAATTTGTTTCAGTTGCTCTTTTCATAAACTCACCCAAAGTACACCAGATTTGTCTGGAGAATTGGGTCTTCTTTACCTTATGATTTTCAATCATGGCCATTTATGTTCTCATAATAGCAAAGTTTGATGCGTGAGCAGGCTAGAACAGCAAGGACTTTGAATTCTCTTTTCAGTTTCACTCCTGACATTTCAAGAAATCTCTAAGGAACTCAGTTTTGTTTTTTTAATATGTTTATTGAAGTTTTGTGCACTTCATACATCATTTCTCATTCCATGACCCCCACCCCGAGTTCATGCATTCTTCTATATATGTCTTGTATCTTTTCCTGAGTCTTTTTAAAGTTTTTCAAAGATTATTGTTTTGGGGAGAACTTTACTGTTTCAGTCGGTTCTTTTTGTGCCACTTCTTTTGTTGTTGTTGTTGTTCCCTTCAATTTGTATTGCTTCAACATATATATATATATGTATATATATATACATATATATATTTATGTCATACCTATATTACCATTATGTCATCTGAAAATAAACTATGTTATTTCCAAATCATATTTTGTGATTCACATTTTCCCTTTTAATTTTATATTACTCTAAAATATGCATAGATAGCCTCCACTCATATACCAAAATTACAAAGTCTGAAAATAAGTGATAGGATAAATCTAGAGCCCATTAAGGGATTCACATTATAAGAATGCAGTTGCTAGCTTGTGCTTTGTTAATATGACTAAAAAGGGTATCACTGGGAAAGCTGTCAATCCATGAAAGGAAACAACCTGAACAGACTGGAGTCCAAAATGACAACTCCAAAGAAATTAGACTGTTTTCTTCTCACCCACTTGTGCCCCTTTCCCAAAGCCCAGGGAACAAACTGCNTATGTTTTATTGCAGCTCTTCGGTCACAATGCAAAGAGCTGAAACCAAAACCCCCAAGTGCCCCCCTCGAGCAAACCTTGCGAACAATGGATAAAGACAAAAATGTTGTACATGTACACTATGGAGTTACTACTCAGTGGTAAAAAGAATAAGTGACATCAAGAACTGTGGCAGGTAAATAATGATGGACATGAAGAAGCATATTTGTGCTATAGTGAGAGTCCAACAGAGCACTCAGAAAAAACAAATTGACAGATGAAGTGCGGATCATCACCTCAATAACTTGATGCGAAGTAGACTAGCACGACAAATCCCTAGTATTAATTGTAAAGGCCAAACTGCAGAAAACAACGTTAAAAATATGGCACTTTATGAGCTCAAGCTTCGTCACCTCACCTTTAGTCTACTCGAAAAGCAACCGCCAACTACCAACCGCGGCATGCTATCACTCACCTATCAAATCCTGCCACGCCATTCTCCGAGAATACCATAATTCATAGGCATACTGGTACTTGACCCAGTAGGGCTATACCCCTAGCAAATAACCGCGTCCCCACTACCTGCAGCCTCAGCAAGCCCAAGCCTGCTGACTGGAAGTCCAGACTAGACCGACCTCGACCCTATCGCACCTGCAGCCACCAGGGACTGAACCACCAGGACAACCTCCACACCATTGAGCGGCTGGAAACCAGGGCTCACCGTCCCTCTGTGATAGGGTCATCAGATCTCCCTCGAACACAAGTCAGAAACAGTTCTTGCAGGTTAAAAAGGAAAATCACCGGGAAATGACGTAAACGGCGCAAACAACTCGAAGATCATGCCTTTCGCAAGGGTAAGACTTTTTTTATCATCAGAGTCATATATAAAGCGAGATATTCGCATATTAAAGAAGAGTTGATAATGATTTGGCTAAGCAGCACATTGTAATGAGAGAGGAGGAGGAGAGAAAAAGATCACACACCTTGTTTTACATGTTACTATGCAATAATTGTTGCATGTTGGCGTGAAGTTTGATGTTTGGTTTCTGTGGTATTTCCTGTTGTTTGGTTTCAAACTACTTGAGTGTTGTGTGTGCTTACCAACTTAATGACCCTCCATGTTCAATAAGTACTAATTATTAGTAGAGGTCTACTGTGTAGCGAAAAGCTTCCTGAGTAATGGATTGTTCATGTAGAGGACGCCGATAAAGATTACAACTTACCTCCCAAGTAGTCAAGCGGAACACGCTGTGCCGAAGATGAGGTGGAGGAAGGGACAGTAACTGCAAAGTTGCGTATCTGCACAAACGGCCCAGACCCAGAAGGATGCTCTCGTATTAGTATTTTCCAAAGTCCATGCAAGTTGACTAACACATGAGGAATCATATCGTGTGCATCTGAGAGAGCATACGTCCAGGTTTATAAACAAAGATAATGCTCCAAAGAATCATAAATAATAAAGTTTTCTATGTCAGGGGGAGGATGGAAAATTGCCACGCTGCCACCGCGTCCAAGAGTGAATGGGACCCAAGTGAGTGACTTTAGAGAACGAACAGCCACACAAGAACCAGCTTTTCTGAGGGGACAGAGCCTTTTGATATAATAAAAGACAAAGCCTAAAAGGGAGTAGACTAAAAAAGTTACCGGGTAGAACTACTAAGTACATTCACATACAGAAAAAACTAATCAGTGAAAGAGCCTAATACACAATGTAAATTTATCCTATGAACCAAAAAAATACGAGAGTAGAGCTGCGTACAGACAATGATCATTTTTGGGCTTGAACATAACCTTACTCTAGCATTGCTCACTGCCATCATGGAACCATATAGAAGGTGCTTTATATTTGGCGAAAAATAGCTAGAGGCTCTTTGAAACGTAGCACCAGAATGGTCTCTGGTAGTCTATCTAACAGTTCCACTTTGCAGAGGTAATATATAAGATAGAAGTTGACACAAGAGATGTTCCACCATTAGAAACAACAAGAATAACTGTTATTTGAGACACGGCTAATTAAAGACTGTGCGAACCTTTAAAAAAATTAAAATGGAAAAAATACGAATCAAGAAATGGTTCTAGGAAGTTTATTCCCCTCGTGCCAAATTTGAAATGCATAACTTAAACCATGAATCCACACTTCCTATAACCTGAATGGAACAAAAAGTCATAGATGAACTTCTACAAAGTGTGGCATTGAACACCGGGCTCGGACCCGGATAGTGTGTCGAGAAAACAATAGGCAATGGAAAATGTACTCACTCAGTACATCACAGGTCAACGAGGACTCAGGAGGTACCCCTGTGTCGCATGAGCATAATTTAACCTGTGTAGTGAACCTTACTGGAGGAAAATACCCCTGGTAAGGAACTTAAAATAGCAGAAAGAAATGGGAACAGCATAACCAAAAATGCGAGAGAAAAACCTTCCTAATCCCCAACTACAGATCTAGAGTCTCATACAACCCTCATCCAGGAACTAGACACCGAACAATAAACACTGGCATGAAAGAGTGGGATGCTAAGAGGCGTGCAAGTTCTGAGGCAAAGTACTAAGTGAGAACATAAAAGATAACAGCAGATGATCTCCATTCCATGACGTCACAATAAGCGAATTAGAAGGGCGTCACATCACAGCCACCACTAACCAATAAGCACTATACCCACTCAAAACACTAAAATCGTAACTGGATCATCATTATCTAATTCAAATACCAGACATGAACTAATTCTATTTAAACAACATCTCTTATATACAATACCCTCCTAGAACGTTAGTATTGTTGCTATGAATGCTATCTAGTTCGCTGCCATATGAAGGTATGATTAGAAAAGAGCAATGGGCTCTGAGAACAACACCCAGAAGCTTCTGCAGAGTAGATGCACAGCACAAAAGAAATCATTAATATTACACCAATGTAAACGTCAGATCCCATCAAGATGATAAAGCTAGAACGGAAAGCCTCTGCAGCGCCAAAGCAAACCGCCGTCAGCCAACCATAACCAGAAACATCGTCATCCCAGGCCGTATGTACCCTTATGTTGCCCTATCATCTAACTTCCATGCGCACACACACACAGAAGCACTCTGAATGTGCAACAAAATCATGAGCAAAAGTAAGCTACACCAAAGACCAACTGCCACAAGGAGACAACAAGGAATTAAACAGCCCGAACTTAATTAAATAGTAAGAAATTATAGACAAGAGTACGCAGACATCAAAAGAGACATCATCGAAACAAGACAAATTTTACGAGCCAGGATAAACAGAAACAAATAAATGACCTGAAGAAACAGAAAGTGAACAAATCCGAATCTCAAAGATTGAATCGAGAATTCACCACCATGCTCTGAGAAACTTATTGCTTAGGGAACTGTAGAAGCCTCCCTCAGTCTCTCGAAACGTCAAGCTTCCCACAGAAAACAGCACCCATTCAAACAATCAAAAAAAAAGAAAGCACAAATAAATGCACCTTGGAACCATATATGAATAAGAGCCTTCTTCAGATAGTTCATAAACGCTCATGGAATCAATTTGCCTTAATCTTATAGATTCACCTCCCAAATATTAAAATTCTAAATAATCACTTTAGAACACATGCAAAAATTCACACCAGCAATTAACTTCATTATATGAAGAATGGCCAACAAAATCCTAACCTAAATACTGCTAATACATAATTTTAAGCATATACTTTCCTACCCAAGCAAAAATACCACCACTTTTACTATACCACCTACACATCACAACATCACTCGTCAAATCCTATCAATGGTCATTGTCCATACTACAGTACACAGTCTCAGAGATTAAAGACATATTTCGGTGCTCCCGATAACATCCCATGCCGGTCGCATTTTCTACAAAGCTAAACATACTATAAAGATATGTTCATTAGTAAAATAGTCACATAGCAGTAACCCATCGAGTCCACACGCGGACAGACGCGTCTAGCAGAAAGCTGTCAGAATACCCTTCACTAAGTAGTTCTCCACATTGGGAGGAAGTGTTACAGAACTCGTTGGCGACCCTCCATGTACGTTATACGAACCGCCCCGCTCAAACACGCCATCAAATCATAACTCCCATCACTAATTACCTCCTCCAGACCCAATTTAAAAAATTCTCATTACTTGGTGGTCCTCTTCTTCATCTAATAAAATTTATATAACCCCACTTCTAGAAACCGGCTTCACACACAACGACTAGCCCCGACCTGGTCGCCTCCATGCCGAAACACCCCATCTAATTGAAATGTCCACAAAGAGGAACCGCAGGGTCAACCGATCTGTCCCCACGCATCCTTTGGCACCACACAACTCTGATTGAAAACCTCGCTCCGTTGTTCCCGCCAACCACCACAGGACGCGAAGACCTTGTCAGATCAGTTACAAGTCCGCAGCTTGTACATCGCAAGAAATCATCGAAGTACTCGCCTTCTACGTTCCCCACCAGTACAAGGACACAAGCCACCAAGGTTAGAGATAGCTTGTCAAAGAGTCAATCAGAGTCAAGTGACCGGACTCCGTATCAACATTCCCAATGCCACCTAGAGAGAGATATCGTGCCCAGGTATTCTCATGCTTTAAACTCTTCTGCTCAATTGAAGTAGCCTCCCACCACCAGGACGACCATCAAAGCACCAGTCAGCAGTGCCACCTCCCAATTAAGAGCAAACTACTTCAGGACCGAGGATGGCCTTATCCCGGGAAGCTTCTGTGTGTCAGTCTCGGGACCCTTCCGTAGCTGCATTCACCAATTATCTCTGTCGATTTGCAGTTCTCGAGTGACGTGGTATTCCTCGCTAACATCAATCATCGTGCACCAGAACAGCCTCCAGGACGAGCCTTACAAATGGCCACCCACACACGGGGACAATCCTAGCTGGCAACGTCCAGCCCTGGCACGCACCCTCCAACATATCTATCTCACAGAAAAAGAAAGCACTCAGGGGCCGAAATGAGTTGGCAGCAAGGACCTGAGAGGTTGATTCATCGTAGGATAACTCCACTCGCTTTCCGCATGTCCCTTGTAAGAATAACACGTGAGGAATTATTGCCCCCTAGAGTCCTTAGAAAGACTTACATTCACCCACCATAAGACCAACATAGACTCCCCAAAGCAACGTAGACTCCACGGACAAATTCCAAAACCCACAATCACAAGCAACAAGCCAACCACCCACAATACACCCCCAATCCTATCACCCTATCCACCCAACCCAACAGCGTGCATCCCAACCTTAGGCACCAGGTCGAAGCATGATGAGCCAATACTGCGATACAACCCTTTCCACTTGTCCAATCCCACTCTGCGTCAACTCACAAGTAAGTAACCTAGACCCGGGACTCACTCAGAACCCCAACAACCCGTCCATTCAGGAACACCAACCACAAGACCACTTTCTAATCTTTCAACAGAAAAGTAACAATACATTTACTGTGCCTGTCAAAAGAAATAACAATGGATAGACATTTCTAAAGAAATCACTCCTGAAAATGGAACACAGAGATTAATAAATTTCACAAGCCGTGACAACACTATGTTAAAAATATAGCTTCAAATGAGAAGCTACATCTTAATTATAATTCACCCTCTTCGTCAAAGAGCGATTAATCTCTTCATACATAACATACGAAGAAAATCAGCATCTCTTCACACCAATGATCTGCATTAACATGAACATTGTTATAATTCCTATTTTCCTCTCTCTTCATATCCTTTAATTTTTAGTGAGAGAAACGGGAATAGAGTCCATAAATATGAACCGTGACTACAACAGAATGCATCCCAGGTAAAGCATGCAATGAGCTCCTCATGCCCTAACGATACACCGTCAGAGAATCGTATTGCCACTTGACCAAGGCACCAGTATATGGCTTCCAAAAAGCAAGAAAAATACCTACCGTAACTTCTATTCTTTATCCATTATAGCCAAAATTCATAAAAGCTAGACATAACTACAAGGATTACAATCATTCACATTTACATCACACCATAAAATCTATGTAATGAGGTATGAAAAGCGCAAGAAAAATAAAAAGACGTTCAGATCAGGAATCATACAGCATCAAAAAACATTGATATCAAACAAATAAATCTGAGAGCCAAAGGCACTAACGATATGTACAGCCTTATCTATAATATATACATGTATATGTAATAATAAACATTCTCACGCTCCCTAGACATGCAGGTAGCTATGGCCCCAGATAGCTCAGTCATTTCGGTGTGTGAAATAACTCCAATAAACGAATTGGGCTAATAATGCATTCAAAGCATAGGATTATGGGTTTACAAATTTATTTCTGGTTCAAACAGGCACACTAATATGTTTTCTAATCACGATATACACCTATCTTTTTATAAACTCTCTGCTATGTAGTAACCGTCACTCTGAGGCTCTCTAAATAAAAGGGCATGGTACAAGTAGGGGAAGCAAAGAAATCAACCAATAAATTAGCCAAGCCAGCGCCACGAACAGAATCCGCCAAAATGACCCCAAAACAAATCACACTTGGGGCACGCAGAAAAACAAACCTATCTATTACAAAATTAAAGGAAAGAAAGACCCAAAAGAAGACAAAAGAGTAAGAAAAAGACACGAAATGCCTTTAACACGACAAAAAACCTACAGCTAAGCGCCATTTCAAAAAAACAAAATTGATCACCGCCAGCGATGCATTTCTGCTTCTCATGTGACTCTACTGTTATGATTTTGTTGTTTCGAAAAGAAGGAAAAAAGGGACCAGCGTAGGTAACCCAGCTCACACATGATGACACTACCAACCCGTATTTACGGGATAAAGACCAGGTCTTCTTTAAAAACTCATCGAAAATAGACTCTCGTCACAGCATCCATGAAGTATTCACCGAACGACTGTCACATGCAGTCTAATAAAGTTTACCAGACGCCTATTATATGAATATTAACATCATTACTTATGCTAGTCAACCCTATTCGCACACACTCCTTCTTGAAGTTCTGTTTCCTTTCCGCCATCCATCCAAGGTATGGCTGCTATTAACAGTTCTTACAACGCTGCCCTTGTGAACTTTGATTATGTAGTAGCAGGCACTTTTAACCACAATATGCCTCCTGGATGTATACCCGATACCCAGCACCATAGTAATATCTTAGAGCTAATAAACAGATTTGCACCGAGTTAAGATGTAAGAAATTGACGCAAATGGGACCAGTTGAAATTCCCTACACTCGAGAGTAGGTACTGAAATTCCTAGTACTTTCTCATTTCCACAGTATCCAAGCTCACCGTGCTCTGTTGGGGCCTACGGCTCCAGGCATATGCTTACATTCTAGAGGGGCACAGGTGAACTGCAGCCACCAACACTCATACAACATAGAATAAAGACTTTTACATTCCAAAAACCAAACTGGATAGCTTCAGTGGAAGACTCACAATAGGTGTAAATCCCATTTAACTGGCATTCTTGGATAAACCTCGACAAGAATGTACCAACTCTGTCTGCGTCACTTAGACCTATCGGCCGGGCCCCAAACCAAAACCCAGAAATTCACCCGTAACTGGCTAGGAATTCTTTCATAAAATGGGACTAACTTAGTACCGACCTCCACCATCGTGCTGACACCCCCTTCAACGACATCGGCTCTACACCGAGTCTTTAGGCCAGTCCCCCACCAAAAACCCATTCATTTACTACTTCTTTTATTGGATCTGGATTCATCACATCAGTTTACCAATCATCAGGCATATACCCCTTACCTTCCCCCCACCACACCCATGCCAGATCACCACTTCCAGTGCTGCATCTATCCCTGCTTTTTGGATTTCCATTTTTTAACAATAATTTATAATCCTGAGGTACAGAACAATCTCATATGTAAAACATTGACAACAGTTGCCCAGGACCCTGAGACAGGACCGAATGCCCCCCCACATCCAACAGGACGTGGTCTTCAAGTTTCAACATTCAAGTGTAGAACAAAATGAGTGTCCACTATTGAGGATTGTAGTGGCTTCACCTGATTAAACCCAAATCGACAGCCCTATAATAATCATCACCATAGTTCAACGCCTTGTGTCCTTATATCTGCTGGTCACGTTTAATCATGTTCCAGCGTAGAACACGCCTCGACACGCTGATCGTTCTAAATCAAAACAGTGCACGACTCTGAATATGAGGCTGACCGACTCTCGATCCTACGTCAAATTCGGCTTCATTTCTATGGCTGCTCACCTCAAGACTCTCATAATGCTCTTGCCGATCCTGAGCTACTGATAGCAGCACAGCAAAGATATATAGTATGCGCTTTAACACAGGATAATATTTAAAGAACGAACACTTAAGTTCCAAGTTAAATGACACATGCCACAACTGCGGTGCCCTGGTGAGTATGTCGGCTTCGTGTCCTAAACTGAGTAAAGTCGGTCTCAACCTCGCACATGGAGAGTGAGCAAGTAAAGACCTTGAGCACTACAAAAACATCAGCTCAGTCACCACACAGCGGGCCATCCACTTCCAAGCCCACCTGATGAACGTAAATATATAATAATAAAACACTATATAAAGTATATAAGCAGAAGGAATATACTCGTATAGGCACGCGCAACACATATTCTCAATCCAGTGGCCCTTGCCCCTCCCCCTCCCCATGTTCCTCTCCCATCGGTACACCGCCACCTGCCGCATCTGAGGCGCTCCCCCTTGTAATGAAACATCCACAGCATTGTATAAAGCGCTTCATAGAAAACAACTCAAATCTCCCTTCCATTAAAAAAAAACTTTAAGTGAGAATAGAACGGATCACTCCACCAATAACATACACTTTATTCCTCTAACGCCAACGCCAGCGAGAATTCTCCTTAGCGAGGAGAAAACCGGCCTGAAGCTCCATGAGAAAGAAAACAAGACAACCCAAGCATACATCATCATGGGGTAGAACAAGTTCACGTGTTAACCGGCTTGAACCAATGTGCTAGTAGACTGGGAACCAACCAACCATTTCGTATTTGCAACGCAATTACCATAATATTAGATCTCCCCTTCCTGACTATTCCTAGAGATATAAGACAACAGCCTGGGGTTGGATGAGATGAGGGCACAAGAACAAAACCACACACTGGACATCACACGGAAACACCACCTGTAAACAAACCCAAATAAATAAAAAAAAAAAGCGCCAAGAACATCAAGATTGGACCAACATACTCTGGCAAGATCGCCCGAATTAAGGTTAACACTAAACCTATAGATCAAGCAAATTATATTAAGAATAGTAAAACATTAAATTCTTGCGACATACAAGAGTAGATATTTAGCCTGCACACCCTATAGTCCGAACCAGCACTAAGGCCCATGTTAATCAATTATTGACAGCCCTAATTATCTACCATCAGTATCACCTCTCCTAAATCTTCTATTTACCAAAGGAAATTACTACTGTAAGAAAGTATCTTTCCCATATAGGATACTAAGCACAGTAACAACACGATAGTCAGGCAGTTATTCTCGTTGTATCGGGTTTCGGCAAAGAATTTAAAGTACTTTAGTCAAGGAATAAGTTGTACCAAGACTTAGGACAGCAGGAGGACTTATAAAAGGAAACACGACACAACACTTCCTGACCAATCAAAATATCATTCGCTCAGCTACATTACTCTCGCTCTGGGGCTGCTGCCGGGAAAACCCACCCAGCCCACCTCAAATCCCCTGCGCCTGCCTATTATCACTCCTCACTCAAGAAAAGCAAAATAAACTTGTTACTCCACGCAGAACACTACGTGGGATTCAAGTGACCACTTTTACTCACATCAACCGATACAAGTAATGTAGAGTACGAGCACACCCTAATTTTTTATGTCTGCATGGCTAGGGTATAGAACATATGACTTACCGGCGCATTTAACCACTACGGTACAATACAGTCTTCGGTATCAGTTCAAGAATTCTCCTCACTCCACGAGATACGCTTATATAGAACTAAGCGTTCTCGGCACTTAGCAACGGAGAACTGTATACATAGAGGTCGTTTTATTGTATGGTCATGCCTACTTGAGATTGTCTCCTTGTTTCAATTGCATTGCTGTCTCATTAACATATCACTCTAGTATCTAATGCTTACAACCTAAATAATCGCCTGAGATTGTTTTTGGCGGGTTTTTTGGATACTCACCCAAATAGGAACTTATAAAGAGTGACACCACCTGGTATATAATTTCAATTAATCGACCCACAACTCCCCAATGCAAGTATCTCTGTTCATATCTTAGTTTGTTTAATTAGGCAACGCCGAAATAACATAGTTACGGAAGGTGCTAATCATGACGTCGTTGCACCGTTACTGTTTATAATCCCAGCACTCATCACCCCCCACAAGCCGGTTTTGCCACGCTTGGGCCCCCTGTCCTCGTAATCCACAACTGTGTGGCTGTAACCCTTAATTCCCATAGCCTCATTCGCACCTTCGCTCTTCCGATGACCTTACAGTTCGGATGTATATCCCCTTTTTAGTAGAGCTGATCAGTGCATCTATACCAGCAAGCAAGTTATTCTTTGGTTCGCATTAAAAGTAAAAATGCAAAAGACAAATTTAAAAGGGTAGGAAACACCACCTCTATTACATTTA
Organism: Rhizomys pruinosus; assembly: GCA_009823505.1. Taxonomy (NCBI): domain Eukaryota; kingdom Metazoa; phylum Chordata; class Mammalia; order Rodentia; family Spalacidae; genus Rhizomys; species Rhizomys pruinosus. The sequence continues at coordinate 53,886 of VZQC01012643.1, forward strand.
GATCTTAATTGGCTTATCAGTTCAACCGGTTCAGCTTGGCTGATAGGTATTGTATATTGGACCGGGCGCCCGTGGCTTCACTAAGGGATAATGCACTAAGTATCCACCGTCTCAAGCCGCACGCACAGGGGCGATTTTCACAGTAGGGAGCTGTTGAATAACTGACGAACGATGCATGAACTGTGTGTATGATAGGAACTGGTGTCACATGGACTCCTTTGTCTCCTGCTTCCTAGGACACCATCGTCTACCATTAACTACTACATATCTAAAAAAGTACACATCACAGCACGTAGTATCACATGTCTCAGTTAATAAGCGTTTCTCAGTTGACTGTTGTCACGACTAGGAACAGTAGCCCCAGTATGGTCGAGTTACACTACCTTCATTCTGCAACACGGACAACTAATGGGAGTAAGTTATTCTAGGACAATCAATACCACAGTCTTCATCTGATCTACTCATCTAGCTGATATACTTTTGGAAACTGACAGATCGTCTAAGGGAACCTCAGAGTCACCTCGTGCAAATCTGGATTCAGAAGACCGCTAATACACATCATCGACAAATAGTAACTTAAAGCTATTGCTCATATACTAACACTATTTAGGAAACGCATATACGTTCCGCTTCATCAGGAATGAGCACGATTAGCTGATCACCCGCTTGTCCGTTTACCAAAACACCTACAGATTATAAATCACAACTTCTTAATAGTGATATACATTATGAGCTATCAAATAGAAAGGGAGCCTAAAGTAGACACCAACGCCACATAGACGATATACCTCAGGTCTCGAGATCAAGACATCCCATGAGTGCTGTCCGTAGCGAACTGGATCTATAACTCCAGTCCATTAAAACCTCCCTCTTCTGCACCCTCCGACATTCGATATCGGAACACCGTGTGTCCCACAATACGACTAACTGTCAGAACAGTCTATCAGTCACATAAAATTACGGAGAAGACATGTTTATAAAAAGATTGCCAATACATACCTTGTAACTAGTTGAGTCGTTTGTATTTCAATAAGTTGTGTCCACATCTAGACTCACTAACCCAGACTAATTCATCCCCACACAAAAACATTATTACATTATGTTCATTTTGTTATGTTTATCTTCAAGTTATCGATGCGACAAGTAGACACATGTCACATTCACAAATCAACAGGCCCACTTAAACTTATTCACGTTGTACACGATGTTGTAAATTCGTATGCCGGACCTTTTGATATCTACTCTCAAAGTACATAATTCCACATTCATCTTTCACATTAATTATATATAAAGCGTAGTACTAAAAGAGTAGCAATATTATATCAAGAATAGCAGAAACATGAAATGAATTAATATATATAATCCAGTATGAATTACAGACTCAATTTACCACATATAAAGACTAGCCGACATTAAAACATTATGATCATGACATATAATTAAAAACTCACGTAAGTAATTGAATAAAAGACCACAGTATAAAAAGTGTATAGTCCCTTGCCGTGTCATATAAATTTCGTCCCTATTCTCCAAGCTTCAGGATACACCTTGAAAAACTGCGTGACGACATTCTTGCCAATATTCAGGATTACAAGTAAACCACATTCGGCAAAGCCGGCCCCCAAAACAAAGTATGCACAACGCACCAAAGCGTTAGGTGAACTGAACACGTTGGTTCGTGGGAGTGTATTAAAGATTCCCTATTTCTCAAGACTTTGAACGAAGGGTCAACTTGGAGCAGTTTAGGTAAATAAACATCGATCACTTATCATATGACTTACACTCATTTTAATTGATCAAGTTAAGAGAGACCAAAGAATGTCTAAATGTGTCAACAAAGAAGGTCCTTCGAATTCAACATTGTCCCACCTTACTATTTCAACTGACGAAGCTAGAGACCCAGATCGCAGGCCTACGACATCACCCTACCCTATTAAATTTATAGTAATAATCAGTGATCAAAATAAATAGAACTCTATATACATACATACATATAAGTAGATGCTAAAATAAAAATTATGTTTCCCAAACAAGCTCTTCCGCTGATCGAAGGTTTTCATTTTGTGTATAACGTGTCCTAGAAATGTCTTAATGCGTTAAACGAATTAGTATCCTATCTTTTTACATATATAGTCTTGAGTTTTTCGCCGTGTTACTACGCCAGTGATGTATGATGTGTGTTGGCTGTCGGTGTGGTGAGAATTGGGAAGGAAAGCAACCTGTATCTTTTGTACTTGTCCTGGGGTTGTATCACGCTGCAGCTTTTTATCATGAGGTGTTAGCACAGTCGTTCATACCACCTAAAGGTGGCATGTTAAAAAAGAACCACGAATCAAGTCTATGTAGAAGCAACGTGGCATAATCCTATTAAGCTAGGTAAGATTTTATTATCCTTTCCGATACTGCCAACAAGCATCCTTGATCGCAAGCATCAGAGACAAGATCCGTTACGTATGGATTATCACTTCCTTACATGTCTGGGTCAAGTATTTAACGGAAGAGATCCTTTCAAAAACCTTGTCGATTGGCTGAACCTTCTCCTTTGGTCATTTGACCCTTAATTAGCCAGGTTTTTCAGAATCATACCCAGTGCAATATACAAATAAGAACTCACCTAGGACACACTACTCTAAAGATATTTAATGTTAAGTATCTATGAAGACCACCCACCTTACACTTAATCCTTCTTGACCCTCCTGGGCCACAAAGTCATTTCCAGTGCTGTGTACCTAGAGCTTGTCCCAAATTATGGAAACTGTAAGAGAGAGTAACACACTTCCTACTCAGAATACTGCAGAATGCATGCCTACTCCTGATCCATTCTCCAGCACGATACCAGAACCTCATCAAATTTACCATATCTCCATAACGGCACGAACAAACACCATTAAAACATCCATGCAAAGAATATACAAATATAGTCATAATCCAGCACGAAATTACAATTAAAATCATCAAAACATTTCATTCAGGACAAAGAAAACCAAGTCTGAGTAACCATAATCTTAATCAAAGTCAAAAAAAGAAGAAAGTTAAGTCTTACACTAACGTCAAACAGCCAATCCAAACCACAACACCTTTACAGGAATGGAAAAAAAAACTTATTTAGGGAAGAATCTATATCCACGATCAGATAACTACCAACTAAGACTTTAACTCACTCCCACACCTAACGCAAAGTGCACAGCTACTACACCCAGGTAATTAAATATCAAGCAACCCTTAGATCGGTTATACTCTCGTTGTGAGTTACTGGCCAGATAAACTCAACTACTCCACCTCCAGATTCGGAATTCTAACGTACAACGATCACCCCATGGGCGGATATCACAAAATAAAGGAAAATTAAACTCTTTTAATACAGCCGGAATATCTCAGTCGCCCTAAGTCCACAGGCAACTATAGGAATTTCCAAGGAACCAACAAGCCAGGTCAGATCTAGCAACACCTACCGTGGTTGCGTTACACAGATGTATACAGATACTAAGCTGAAACTGACCTCAGAAGGACCCACTCTAGACAAGACACAAGAAATATAACAGGAAAAAAGGAAGGGAGAGACGTTCATCTTCACAAGAATAGAGAGGAAGAGAAGATTACATAATGTTACGCTATTTTCTTCTCCTTGCTCTCTTTATTTTTCGCAGGTGCAGATCAGTGACACCCCTGATAAAGAAACTCTCTCGCAAATACCAGCAACTATTCGCGCTGGTTCTTGCGACTGTAAAGACAGAAAGCAAATATTAACAAAAATACAACACACAAAAGAAAATTGGAAGATGGTATTAACTCTTACACATTCACTTTTCAACCCGTACCCCCTCACATGCGAGTATAATTTAATAAGTCGTAATGGGCGTCTCCATCCAAAGTGATTCTAGTATTCCAATCCATATTTATGGGCGCGGGGTCACGTCTATTGCTTCAGGCATCTCACACCAACTTTCCGCCAGATGGTCTGACACAAAGGGCTTCCGTAGTTCATGTATCAACAGTCTAGGCGACCTAATCCAGGCCTAAAGTTCATTGGACAACATCGTCTACATGTCTGTAAAAACGAGACATGACTCAAAGATCTAATCTAAACACAAAAGTCTCCAAGCTAGTTAAAGGTTGCATCCCACAATGCGATCATATTCTCGAATTCCCGAACTATCAATCAGATGCTCAACCAGCCAGAAAAATAATGACGGATGCCTTCCAGCCACAAAAAGCAGCACACAAGTCTCTCCTTGAATAGTTCGTCGATCTTTAAATGAGCCACACTGCACACTACCATCATAGCAAGGTAGCCAAAAATGCACTCCTGCACTCCACTATGATCCAAAACTACACAATGAGACCTACACAGACGGGCACGGCTAGACACACACACAACCGTCTATTCGTGAAACGCCCCGCCCAATGTGCAAGACCGACTTAGCATACCAGCTCACCAACAACAACCAATCTCGATGTTGAAAGTAGAACGTTGGAATACAGAGGCAGAATGGATGGTCTACACATTCCTGTGCGACCAGCCAATATCGGCGGCAGCGCAAAGTACCTAGTCTTTACCTTCACTGATATTGCTTAGGAACCTTAACAACAACCACAGCACCGAACCATAAACTCCCTTAGCACTCAGATAGAAGGACTCAACAGGGCCACTCCTTCATCCTAACCATCACTTCACAAGCTCCCGCAAGTATCCCGACCAGTCCGTCACGAAATAGCTACGTGTCCTCAAATAGTCAGTCAGGATATCTTTGTACAAGAAAACACAGAGAAAAATTAGAGAGAGATTTTATTTACGCCCTGAATGTACAGTCACACATGATTGACAATACCATGTATACAGGGATGGGATAAACTTATCTAGAACGAGTCGGACGTGGAAGGTACATTTAAAAAAATTCACAAACCGTAAAGATGTTCACTTAAACACCACCACAAACCAAAAAATGCCTAATATACCACAATGTTTAAAAGAATTTACCCAAACCATAAGTAGGGCTTAGACAGCATTCGACACTACACAGTCTGTCTGGCCATACCCTAACCCGCGCAGTATCATAATAAAGAACATAAATACCTGACTCTTGCACAAGAGATGACATAGCACGTAAACAATCCTCATGCCTTAGGCTAGAAAAACAAATCTATCCGCCGTAGGGAACAAAAACTCCTGAGGGGGACCCACAGCATATTTTCTAAAGATGTATTAAGGGATTCGCACAAGTGAAGATTAGCCAATGAAACCTCATCGCAGCCATGTTGTGACCAGACACTAGATAGGTCCTAACCCAGATAGGTTTATGATTGTGTCGGCCACTCGAAGCTAACAGTAGACTAAAATCTTATGTATACGTAAATGTACAAACACAAACCTCAGAATATAATTTGGACCATCGTACATCTTTTCGGAAAAGAACATCACCAACTCCGCTATTAGACTTCTCAATATCGAGCATAGAAATTATGATCAGAGAACCCAGTAAAATGTAATTTAAACATGAAAGCGTAGAAGATCTACTCATAGAAGCCAAACAAAAACATAAATAAAAAGTAAAAAAAAAGAAAATGGATAAAACCACCAATGCTTTAACCAGATCCCTTTACCTCTTAAGGAAAGTTCATGACAATAAACTAAACGTTGGGCCCTTGTCCTCTTATTGCATGCCGTCGTAAGACAAACTTTGGGACATAACAGACCCCGGAAGACCAGAACTGGCTTGCCTGAAATCGCTACCCGTAAAGCGCAGTCCTTGAACACAATATAAGGTATCTCAGGACGCTCCTAATTCACAATCAATTAAAGGTCCCTGTCGCTGTCTCACAAACACAGCATAGCGCGCACCTCTGTGTCTTCCCTCAATGAAAAAAGAAAGACCATGCTATTAGAGCCAAGGAGATCAACCGCGATCAAGGAAAAAGTAGAAAGGGGAATGACACCAAACTGCCAAGAACGATCACATTCACAACAAAGTAAACTCAACTCAGTCAGACAATACTTACAGATTATGAATTCATGCAACCTGACCAACGTTCAAAGAAAGTAGACCACTCCGACCAGTTCTAGGCATGATTCGCAAACATACTTTGAAAAGATTCAGGCGACCCCTCGCTAGATGGCCCCGAAGGCATGCATAACGTGGAACGATATATAAGGCATGCAGAATAAAATTATCGATGCACGGATATTAACAAGAGACTAAGGAAGTAAATCGAGAGATATATGCTCTGATATTCTCTGCAGAAAAAGGTCGTGTACTGAAGTAGGCACAAAAATCCTAGAAGCTCGCTCCATATTAAGACCATGCAATATACCATTCACGGCATTTATGAACCTTGGCCGGAGCCAGATCGTAAATCTTCACATAGGAATAAATAAAGGTAACTGTCACGACTTCATGCAAATGCTATCAGTACCCAATTAGGCGCCTATCTGGGAATGGACTAGAGCTTGGCATAAAGCTATGGACCATAACATATCCCATACCCAATCCGAATGACCCCAGTCGCGATGCTGAAGCCACACAAATGAGCCTGGCAGACAACAAGACAGCCTAGCCGAGCATGCACGGGGCGAACCAATGCCTGCCAGACAAACAAAGGGGCAAAAGTCACAGATGTGTCACACATATTTCATACACACGACCTTCACTGCAAAGTCTAAGACATCGCCCAATGATATTTTTTGTCCATTATGGGCCTCAATACAGTATTGCAAATACTTCGAACTATGTCTATTCTCTATCTAATCAAATTACCTCGAGAAATAGCAACGTGGTTTATATTTTCTAGAGCTTTGCTCGAAAACCTTCCTCACCAAATCCAAGGAGCGGCAGTAAACAGACTCTGGCAGCCACGTCCACACTGGATAGAATACGACGCGACCAGCACAGCGCGCCGTGTTCTAAGGTTAGATAGGTGGACCTAGCACCAACGTAAAGCGGTGCACCGAACGAGGAAACTATCTTAAACCCGGACCGGTGCGCATAAGTACGCGATCGACCGCATGCGAAATTGCCCGGCTAGGAGTCGTTTCTAGAGATTCTCGCCCAAAAGGAACGTACAGCGATCACCAACAAACGACCAAGATTCACATACAAATACATTCCTATACAAGTATTTCCATCCCACCATAACCCACAACCAAAAACACACTCCGACCCCGAGACCTCCCCAGAGCGAGGACAAACCATAACCGAATTTCTACCACGTTCAGCGAAGACATTGCCCAGTAGACACAGTAGAGGACAGATAACTTAAACAAAAATCTATCCCACACAACCGGTAATTTACTAATAATTCCTTCTCAGTATCAATCCAAAACCGTTAAATTCATAAGAACACTATAACCCCACGCGATCTCCCCAGCGATATTAGACTACTTCAGTACATGGCCTATAAGTCATGTGTACGACTATTGAAACAAATCGCCCAGGTAAGCAAATGAGATTGCCAGAACTTAGGGCAAACAATACCAGTTCTAAGGCTTCAATAAACCCAGAAGAAACCCAGCATAAGACAAGGGTCCATTCCAAAAGGAATCAATCTCTAGAATTTAACGGCCAAGTGCCTTCGCACAATAGGGACAGACAGCCAATTAACATGCGCTACACCAGAGCCAGAACCCAATACCACGTTCATCAGACCATAGATGGGCCTGACAGACCCTCACTATGCTACTTCACTACGGGACCAACAAAGAATAAAAGACTCAACTCACTTACGAAAAGAAAAGAAAGACAGATATAAAAACAACGTAAAAAGAAATGACGACGATTGAAATAATTTATTTCTTGATCGAGGGTAAGATTAACAGAGCATGGGCCCTAATCAGCTCACATAAAGATCTGTAAACATTAGATTAACGACATAAGCCAACACTGAAAGTCACTTATAAAAAGCGAGAATTGATGACATTAGGAACATTCTCATCTAAACAAGAAAGTGTGAAATCTTAGGCGAATATGCTGATAAGCCAGGCGCTACATAATACTAGACCGTCACCGACAAGGCATTATATAACAGGATGCAAAGTAAATGGTCGAAACAAATAATATTGACGCATCAAGAAGAAAAATCAAAAATGACATAAAAAACAGAAGAAATCAATAAAAACAACCCAAACACATTGACAACTGATGACATTAATTCTCGAAGCAAAAACAGAAAAAATCAAAACCAATTACCTGAGTAAACAATCACCACAATCACACCAAAAAAACCGCACGCCGCATCATTCTGTATCAAATACAGCGATCGGAAATGCATCTATATATGACACGTGAACACAACCAAGACACAGAAAAATGTACAAAGCCCAAGCCCTACAGTACACTACCTAAAAAATACCTATTAATTCCATAAGCAATCAGTTCGCCGCCGGGTCAATACATCAGCAAGAAATCAATAATGATTCCCATTCTGAACCAGAGATAAGGTGATCCGGCGACCACCATAGATCTAAAGCGTGTAGCAGTCGATATGCCTGATACCATATTACCATTCCCAGCCGTCGCATCACTACAAGAACAGCACACCACACATAAACAAAAATACGATAAAACTCATGAAATCAAAAATCACACTTAATATGAACCAATAGACACTCAATACGATTAAGGACAAACCAGGTTAAAAAAATAACTTAAACTGGAAAATCGATAACCGTCCCCACATCCAACAGACACGACTAAATTTACAGATTCACTAATAACGAATCATACCGCAAAAAATAGCACAAGATCTCAAAGACTGTACTAGATGAAAAACAAAAAAGCACCAAAGTACAGAAACAAGATAACAACAAGTAAAATGATCTAACCTAACTCCTAACATAATTCTGCAGGTCCATCAGAAAAAAGCACCAAAATACGTACAAGACCCACTAGTACTTCTTATTCATCTCAGTACTAAATCGGAAAGTTTAACAAAACTGAAACATAACTTGATATTCTCAGTCATAACAGTATTCCAGAAATAAACAGGAGAAGCAAGAACAAACCTGCCCAAAAATAGAAAAAAGTAAATAGCCATACACGAGAACGTACTAACATCAAGACACCAAATAAAACCACACACAGAGATGAAATTTAAGAAAGCAATAAGACCAACAATAAAAGAAATGCCGATATATTGCTTTCTCAAGAAACAACAAAAACTTATAAACAAAAGCACTAACAAGTAAAAAGTAACAAGATACAGATCTAGAAAGCAAAGACAAAATGATACTTTGGAAAAAAATACCGTACTATACACAGTGAAGGGTAACATTCTAAAGCTTAAGCACATAACCAAACCCAAAATGACATGAAACTAAACAAAAATCCATATATAACTAATAAAAAAAAACAATATGAACACATATACCTGCAGGAACAAATGCTTAATGAAAATCCAGTACACGTATCACGTGTAATACACTAACCAAATTATTTCCACTAACATCCCCCCCCAAATCCCCCAAACAACACCATTCATAGAGGTCCAACCAGGAACTAGATAACAAGGACCTTTACAAGACAGTCAATACGTGGATCAAACCGAGAAACCAGTAGGATGGGGACCTAAATAACTCTACACCTCAGACTAACCCTGATCTCACCCGTACTTCATCAGCGCGATCGCCAAAGAGCTCTTGAGAAATACTATCAATCAACTACTATGTAACAATACAACAAACCGCAAATGGCTACTATCACAAACACATAAAAGTACGAGAGTAGCGCTAAATTAACTGTCCAGCTAGTAAAAAACCCATGACCAAAGTGACTATGGAAAAAATTAATCTGCTTACAGTATCCAAATGAGATCCATAATGGCAGGGCGAGGGATGGAGAGGGTGGTTGAGCACAAGCAACCCAAGCAGAAGCGACAGATAAGCATATAATCGTACACACAATAACAGAGGGCTGAGGCCATAATCACACCCAAGTCGCACATCATGAAACATGTCCCACCAAATCCAACACCCTACTAAAGACTATGACTACCCAACAGCACCTTAATACTGACAATGGAACTCTAGGACCCACAATTCAAAAGATACCTAGCAATCTCCAGGCAATAATCTATGTAAACACACATACAACTTCTGGGAATCAATTAAGGCCTCCATCAGAACAAGTCACTGTAAGAGCCAAGCGCTAGATCAGGTTAATCACAGGCTCTAGACTACAGTGAGACCTTCAGCTCTAAAAAGGCTGTCAACTACATTCAAATAATAGCGCCTAGATAGCCCGCCTATCGCATCCCAGTCCTCCGCAAAGCAAACGCATCTCAACCTTAAGCCGCAAGTTCATCCCTCCATCCCCTACTTTTTCTTTGCTCAAGGACATCCGGTCTAGACCAGCCCTGAAATACCATCGTAACCACTACCACTTCAGCCCAATGCCAATTCAACATCCCCACTACAGAGAGAGAGGAAACCAAATAATTAGAGGTGGTGCCTAGAATGAGAAAAGGAAAGATTAAAAGAAAATTACAAGATAAGAAAGACCGTCCCTCTCTGCTCCCGTTCGCTCACTAACAGACAGTCCACATGGAGCCTTGCGCTCAATTCAAAATTGACCCCCGATAAGCATATGCACATATGGACGGACCCGAGCTCATAACATAACCGAAGAAGCATCTGACAGTTCTCAATTACCGCTACACTACATAACACTGTGATAAGCACCCTATGCCTTTTGCAACACTCTCTCTCTCGTCGTTGATATCATTAATACAATACATTATTATTCAAAAAGTGCTAGTCGCCTAATGAGTGCAAGACAAACCTGACTGGCTCTGTCAAAGGACCCAGGTTTCTCGATCCCCAGCACCAGTATGCAGGATTTAACCGACTTACTTCCATTCCAGTATACACACAAAGAGAAACCCGCCCACACAACAACCCACAAAGCATGAAAGGGGCATGCCACACATCGATTCAAACAACACCAACCTCACACCGGCACACCCCTCCAGAACGGAAAAGTTGAGCATTCTTCCTACTGAGACTCAATAATATAAAACTGGTTAAAATCCCATTAAGGTATGCATGTGCTTCATACTAATCACTATCGAAAGGTTATGCTGGACAAGCTGAGGAACAGCCCATACGAAGAAACATAGACAGATTAATTGACCAGAGTCCAAGACAAAAACTCCAGAGAAAGTAGACTGTTTCTGCTTCTCATCCACCTGTTGCCCCTTTTCTACACCCAGCGAATATTTAGCGTAAGAAGCTGTGTAAATAAGGCGCGATAGAGCTTAAGAGAAAACTTACCCAATCAATTATAAGACACTGACATCACTGATAAACTTGGAATTGAACATACAACCCCCCTAGTACTGACCAAGTATACTGGTGACATATGGGTGGATGCACAACTGACGATCAAGAGTGGGCGATCTACTATAAAACCGAAATGGGACCTACAACTTCTACAAATTCTATTTGTTAAAAATAAGTAAAAATGGAAACACAAACAAATACAAAAAAAGCAAGAAATGAATCTCAGAAAGACTTACGGCAGAATGCGGATCTGGAGTAAGCTGGTTATGTCTAGTTGAGGTAATAAGAAGGGAGGATATCGCAATTGATAAAAATGAAGTAGTAAAACCACAAAGAAGAACGACAAACTATAATAAAAATAAATTTTAAATTAAAGATTATATGTGCATATTAGCTAACAATTAAAGACACCGGCTGCGTGAAAACCCTGGTTCATCTCCCACGCACATCACTGAAACTTAACTCCAATCCAAGAAAACTCCTCAGTTCCTAGGAATATCCAAGACCACTTCTGCCACAGCACTACACACTACAGTACAAAACCTACAGCAAACATACTTCAATGACCAGGACAAAAAATAAATTAAAAACCGAAATTTGCTTTAAAATAAATATTAAGCGTTAAACATAAAAAAGCTACTTCTTTAGTTTCAGTATTGCATGATGTATAGCACCCAAGCATGGGTCGTGTATACAATTGTCCCAATGAGCAAAGTAGGTAGAGTTATGATAGTCGTGAGCTTAGAGTTGACAGTTACAGCCAGTATATTGGTGTTTCTAGGAAACAAACCCGGTCCTTGCAAACAACCAAGCCTTACTGTTGACTTTACTTCACTCCTCAAAGATAAAAAGTTTCTGAGTGTCGTAAGGTATCCACATAAGGTATCAAATCAAGCAAGAAGCACTCATCGAATGCATTCATCTCTGACCTCTCAAAGCTAGGGCCAGGGTCTAACCACATCAAATCAAGCCAGCCGGCGACTTTAATACGCTACCACAACTTGTAGGGACAATCGAAAAATATCCCCAAAGGAATGACGCAGTGAGCAGAAAAGAGTTAACCCATAGACCTGTAGTCACGCTACCTCTGACTCCCTCTCTCAAAAAAAAAGCAACGGGAGCAACAATAAAAACTGGTAGCTGAAATTAAAACAAAACTATCCAACATATAAGTAATCCAAGTACAGTGTAACAAGATATTCTCAGGGCAGATGTAATACGAGAGACAAGCAACTGAAGTCGTGATGCATTCAGGCCTAGCCGGTCACCAAAGTGATGCCCACCAAAAGATAGCGGCACAACTAGGGAAACCCTGTCCGAAAAAAAACAAAAAAAAACACAAAAAAACAAACAAAAAGGCATAAACAAAAACAACAAAAGCTGCACCCTAGCAGACAAGTCATCAAAAAAATTATTACATACAGGATAGAAACCAAAATGAGGAGACCTCATAACCGCGGACTGCAACTAGTCTCTATAACACAAGCTCTATCCATATATCTTTCTACGCTGTCGTACGCATGCTTGCTTTCAGCAGTCTAAATAAAATAATCTTAAACGCAACACTAGTGCTAGATGGAAAAGAAAGAACAACAGGTAGCTTTCCAATGCACCTTGCGGCCCATCACACCAGACAATCGCCCTGAACACTGCAGTGGCCTAACTGGGAGATCCAAGAAGGGAAGACACTCGAGGTCTAAGGCCTCACACAGCCAACCCCATACTATTTTTTAAACAGCAATTAATTTAAACCAACAATTCAAATGTCCGATCATTAAAAAAAATAGATCAGTGACAGCGCTTAAAAACTACTATACAAGTCCATTTGAAACAGAAACCACTATTAATCAAAAAATACAATCTATGCACCTGAATGCCAATACTAAATTCGTATTTATACTAGCACTTCCTCAAGCCACCCAAATAGGACTAAAGGGCACAGGATAATGCGGGAAGAGGGGAATCCATGACGCAACAAGGGATGGCAAGTAGATAAACAGACAGCGAAGACGAGTTGTGTCAATCCGAACTAACATCCAACACATCGTCTACGGGACAAACAATAATCTAAGTGCAACCGTAAAACTACCCCACAGGTCAGCAGTTCAAGGTAAATTCCTCCATAACCGCAACCATTTACAAGTCACATTTAATGCTTGAACAAACCGTGTCCGAATAGAGTCTTGGTAGAATTTTTAATTCACGAGACGACGAACTCCACTCACGCTACAAATGAATACATACAAGAAGCACATCCCGGGTATAATGTGCTATAGAAAGGACACTGAACACCCCCACTTTGATGAACTGGCTCGAATACATGCTCAAGCAAGAATTTTCTGGCAGCACATGGAAATAAAAATCAGACCGAATAAAAGGCTAGAATACACCAATGACCACTAGCCTTCCCCCAAATGACAAGCTCAACAACTCCAGGCCACTGGACTCCACCTGAGGCAGAGATTTCTTGAGGTCCGAAGCTCTACAGGCTAGAGCCAATCACTTTAGAGCAAAGAAGAGATACAATCTACCGACATCATTTACACGAACATCTGAAAGAAACGCCATATATCACACTTAAATCATACTCTGCTTAAAAAAAAAATTAAAGGGAATGAAGCACAACAGGGAAAACACCAATGCTCAAGTGAGTGCAAGACACGTGACTGACACAAAGTATCGATTTTTTCTTTAAAGTAATGAATTACATCAACCGCTCACTGCTCAAAGGAGAAAAAACCCTCCACAGAATAGCTCTTAAATAACCGAATAACTAAAGTGCTTAACCGGCCGCTAAAATATAAATCCCTATTACCTTATCATCAATGATGCGTAACAATCACAAATATTCATTCCCAGTAGAATACACACTAGCCGGGAACACATATACAACAACACAAAAAAATCTATACATCTACATATATCTTAACATTAAAAAGCAAGCTCATCTAGAAAAAAAGTCCTCTATTTGAGTCAGTGATTCCCACAGGCGTACACTCTCCGCCCAGTCCACGGGCCTCGTCTCTCCTCAGACACGCAAAGCAGTCATTTGACGGTAACAAGTGAAGGAGCTTACCCTGCACCAGATCAAGCTACAGACAAAAGAGATGGACAACCCGGGATGCCGCATCCACTTCAGCCAGCACACCGACGAATAACCTAGTGGGACTGATCGAGCGCGTTTCACAGGCAGTAGGTCGGACCCATCGGGGTCAGAGGTGTAATGACAACACAGAGCCGAGCCACGGAGCAGGCAAGGAAGAGGAGGTGGGTGAATCTTCACTTGCAACCCGTTATTTGATGGTGACCGCCTCATGACGTGTTAGACACCGTGTAGCAGGCCTGAGAGTCTGGAGTATCTTTGCAGTAATTCAACATAGGGAGCAGACTGCGATGGTCGGAGGAGAGAATCACAGACTTGGAGTGAAGTTGGAGGTACAAAGTTCATCCACATCTAGGAGTCTAACCGTGTTGGCAGGTACGATATGGGGATGGATAAGAGACGGATATGTCATGCTCTTTCAAGTTGGAACGTTACAAGGAAGCCGAGAAAACACCATAATGATGATGGATAAAACACAGCCTCTAAGCAAATACTGTGGAGCTGTACCCTAAACGGGCCTATGTAATTGGCAAACGTGGCAATCAACTTAATGCGTTATTTGTTCTCGTTTATCTGAATATGCAACTCACCTTTTTTTTTTTAAATTTAATATAATTAATTTTTTAAGGGATTCTAACAATATACAAATGACACAGGTTGTCTGCAGATAGCAATATGACGACTCCATTATGTCAACAATACAGAGTAATTGTGCATTTTGCATACTAGTTATTACTATGTTCAATTTTGAAATAATCCAAGGTCCCATAGACCAGTGGAGAAGCTTGTATGCAAGGCATGTAACAGTGTTGTATTCCTACACTCAGTGCAGTAGCCAGGACTATTATCTCTGTAGTCTCAATGATTCACTCCCTATCTCTTCTCCTACCGCCCTACAACTACCACGCCTCCTCTTCCCGCAGTTTGTTTTTTTTTTTTGTCTTTTTGAGACAGGGTCTCCCTGTAGCCCTAGCTGTCCTGGAACATACTCTGTAGACCAGGCTGGCCTTGAACTCACAAAGATCCACCTGCCTCTGCCTCCCAAGTGCTAGGATTAAAGGCATGCGCACCCGGCTTGATCTCAGAATTCCTGACAGTAGGGGACTCTACTGTAAACCTTCTCATTTTCCTCCTTTTCATTCTATGTTCTTAGGAAGGAAGTCTCTGTGTGCAGCTCCCACCTGTTTCTACTCCAGAAGGGCAGAGTACTTTCAGAAATTATTGGGAATTCTCCACAAGTGTTTGGCTTTTCACTATTTAGGTGTTTATTTATATCAACATGGGCTTATTGATACTTATTATGTAATATTAGCTAAAACCTAATAGTACCTAACTTTCATATTCAGTTGGTTCAGCCTTGGCGTTTGAAATTCTTTTCTACTGATCTCTACACTCTTTGCCATTAATGGAGAGCATTCTATTTTTAAGCATCCCCTCCCCCTGTTTATAGCACTTTGTTCTTTTCTAGACATGTAAGAATTCTATATTCCTTAACTTAGTTCAACATAAACCACCATTTTTTCATGAAGTTCTGTTTCTTTTATTTTTATTACATTTTATTATATTTATTTTGACAGAAGAAGGTGCACAATTGCCACAGTGAATGTGTGAGGTCAAGATGAAAACTCGTGAGAGTAGAGCTCTCTCCCTTTGTTATGTAGGTTCCGGGGACTGAACTCAGGGCATCAGTCTTGGCAGCAAGTGTCTTTATCTGCTGAGCCATCTTACCCCTCCCTTTACCACTCTTTCCTTTAATAACAGAACACCAATAGAAATGAAGATCTTAATGTGAGGTATCTGTGTACGTGCACATTTTATATTTATAGGTAAGTCTGTGACTATATTAAACTAAACATGAGTTCGTAATGAAGTGTAATTTATTGCCACATGGATTATTTTATCCTCCTGTCTGCTAAGTTATTAATCCCACTCCAACAGAAATTTGTTTTCCACAGTCTGCCATCCATTTACCTGTTGAAAATCAGGTAAATATAAAATAAATAAAAATATAATGATATTGACTTCTCAGCCAGGCATGGTGGCACATGCCTTTAATCCTAGCACTCTGGAGGCAGAGGCAGGTGGATCATTGTGAGTTCAAGGCCAGCCTGGTCTACACAGTGAGTTCCAGGACAGCTGGGACTACAGGGAGACCCTGTCTCGAAAAGACAGAAAAAAAAAAAAAAATAGAGTTCCTCCTGGGGGTGCCCGAGTCGGGGCGGAGGCTGTTTGGGGCTGGTGAGATAGCCTAGCGGTTAAGAGCACCGACTGCTCTTNGGGTGATGGGAACTGAAATCTGGTCCTCTGAGAGAGCAGCAGACACTCTTTTTTATTATTTTTTAATTTTTATGTATTCTTTGAAAATTGCATACATTTTTTAAAAATTTATTTATTTCTGTATGTGTATGAATGTACTGTCTGCATGCAAGTCTGTGCACCCGTGTCATGCAACGCCGCGGAAGTCAGAAGAGGGTCTCGGATTCCCCTGGAACTGGAGTTCTCCTGGAATTGGAGTTTCAGACGGTTCTTGGCCGCCATGTGGGTGCTGGGGATCGAACCCGGGTCCTCTGCAAGAGCAGTCGGCGCTCTTAACCGCTAGGCCATCTCTCCAGCCCAGAGCCCCGACTGCTCTTGCAGAGGACCTGGGTTCGATCCCCAGCACCCACATGGTGGCTAAGAACTGTCTGTAACTCCAATTCCAGGAGAACTCCAGTTCCAGGGGAATCTGAGACCCTCTTCTGACCTCCAAGGCAATGCACAACACGGGTGCACAAACCTACATGCAGACAGTACATTCATACACATACAAAAATAAATAAAATTTTAAAAAGTATAATGATATTGACTTCTTAGCCCATCCTTTTGCATGAAATATCTTTATCAATTAAAGAACAGCACTTAGACCCATTTCTCAATATCCTTAGTTGTATAGACTCCATTTGTCTTCAATCCTATCCAGTTCAATATCACACTGTGAGATCATTTCATGTATCTGTAACATAAGTTGTTATGTTAATGTCACAACAATGTTACCTCCTGAAATTCCTATGACCTCTTAAATTATTTTATACACTTGGCCAGAATGCAGCTCATTCTTTGTACTGCAAATATTTGCCGATTTTTGTTTTCTTATTTCCTGAGATTATGTTTCCGTATTTAGTTCCCCTGGCTTTAAACCCCTGAGGTTAGAGGCTCGCATCACTCTGCCTGGCTAGATTTTATAGACTGACAAATGTGCAGTTTTACTATCCTGAAACTCCCCTCATGTTTGGCCTTTCTGTCCCTCCCCCTTTCCTGACTCTGGCAACCACTGATCACTTCATTGTTTTCGGCATTTTATCTTAAATAGCATGCCGATCCAGCTGGAAGCCTAGCATACCGTATGGAGCTTTGTTTTCACACATTAAAATTTTAAATTGTATTACTCGTTTGCTCATTTCTTTTTAATTACAGAATATTAGTTCATTGTACAGATAAGCCACAGTTTACCTGCTGACATACGGAAGGACTTCCAGCCAGTCTGAGGATCTGATGTTTGTTCTCCAAGGCAGCAGATTTCCCTCTGGGGAGGATAGAGATCTGAAGTGGATGTGCTAGTTGGGCCTGCTGCTGAAACGCTAGCTGGATCACATGGGTCCTTCCCAGCTTCCCTGTGGTCCTTGTCCTCCGCGCTCATGTCCAGGCTCCGCTGTTTGCAGCTCTACCACACACTTGGATGTGCTAGTTGGGCCTGCTGCTGAGACGCTAGCTGGATCACATGGGTCCTTCCCAGCTTCCCTGTGGGCCTTGTCCTCCACGCTCATGTCCAGGCTCTGCTGTTTGCAGCTCTACCACACACTCGGCCATCACTTTATTAATTGAATTTTTGAGATTCACCGTTTCAGTCAGTTGTTTGATGCAGTCTTTTCTGTTGTTGTTCTTTCCAATATGCATCCCTCCCCACAAGAAATATTTACAAATGGGTTATTGATGCTAGCATCCATAGATGAGGGATACCATTCGTTGTTTGTTTTTCTGGTACTGTGTTACTTCACTTAACATAATATCTTCTAGCTCCCTCCATTTACCTGCAAAGTTCATGATGTTGTCTTTCTTTACTGCTGCATAGAACTCCATTGTGTACATATGCCACATTTTCTCTATCCACTCGTCAGTTGAGGGGCATTTGGGTTGGTTCCAGCTTTTTGCTATTCTGAGCAGAGCTGCAATAAATATAGCTGTGCATGTATTTCTGTAGTAAGATGAGTCTTGTGGGTATATACTCAGGAGTGGTATGACTGGGTCAAATGGCAAGCTCATTTCGAGTCTTCCAAGGGTTCTCCACACTGCTTTCCATAGTGGCTGTACAAGTTTACATTCCCACCAGCAATGGATGAGTGTTCCCCTTTCCCCACAACCTCTCCAGCACTTGGTATCATTTGTTTTCTTGATCCTAGCCAGTCTTATCGGGGTGAGATCATATCTTAAAGTGGTTTTAATTTGCATTTCCCTAATTATTAGTGAAGTTGAACACTTTTTAAGATGTTTCTCAGCCATCTCTAATTCCTCCCCTATGGAGTCTTTATTCAGTTCTTTGCTCCATCTTTTGAGTGGGTCATTTGTTTTCTTTCTTCTTTGTTTTTTGAGTAGTTTGTATACTCTTGAAATCAATGCTTTGTCAGATGTGTCTGTGGTGAAGGTTTCCTCCTACTCTGTGGGTTTTCTCTTCACTTCCTTTATTGTTTCTTTTGATGTACAGAAGCTTTTGAGTTTAATGAGGTCCCGTTTGTCAACTGTCGATTTTATTTCTTGCGCAGCTGATAAAATATTTTTTTAAGAGATGCATTCATCATCAGTGTAAAAGTTGCCTTGAAGATGTGTCACTTAGGGTTAAGTGTATCATAGTCACTTATTCTCTGAATTTGACTAGTTCTGGAGCTCTGTAATAGTCTCCGTATATTGCAAAAAGAAGCTTCTTTAGTAAGGGTGAAAGGTACCTTGTCTGTAAATATACAGATGCATATTTACAAAAGAAATTGTGCTGTTCTAGGGATGTGTCAAAGCAGGTTTTTCTCTAGGATCTATGATCTCTCCAGCCATGTGTATTTGGCTAGGTTTACAGTACTGTATACGAGTTCCCTTCTATTGAGAAGGCTTTAATTACAATTAGACAGTGGTTGATTACTGCTACCACTGAACCAATTGGGCTAGTTTGCAGGGCCAATCATTGTTTACTGGGCTTTGCAGCTGGGCAGGACCATGTTTCTCCCTTGGCAGCTTGGATAGTACCCTCTAATACCATGAAAGCCAGTCTTCAAGGAGGAGGCTTCCAGGTCAATTCAAGCTCCATTGTTCCAAGTCCTGTGTCAAAAGTATAGTTTGTCTTCAGAAGTATGGTCTTTGGCAACAGCCTGTGTTATTTTGGGAGTCTCTTGGGCCCTGATCAACATCACAAAGGGAGGTTTCTCCTGTCTGGAACTATTTTTTGTTGTTGTTATATAGCCTTCAGCTATACACATGTACTCATCCGTGTATTCTTTGGTATGGTTTTGAACTATACACCTCCCTCTGGGTTTTCCCAATTTCCCCTTAACAACACCTGTCTTCTACTATGCAACTCTCTCAGACTCTTCCTTCCTCTTTATCCCCATGATTCATTTCTATTTTCCTAGCCCCTACCATTACATCAGGATATATACTCACATTTAGGGATTTGGAGCTAAGATCCACAAATTAGAGAGAATAAATGTCTCTCGTTTTCTGGGTCAATGCTACTTCACTTATAATAGTTTCTAGTTCTATCCATTTACCTGCAAATTTCATTTTTCCTTACTGTGAAGTAGAACACCATAGTGTAATTGTATCACATTTTCCATTATCCATTCATCAGTTGAAGGACATTTACGTGTTTCCATTTCTTAGGTATTATGAAATGAGCAGCAACAAACAGCTGTGCAAGTATCTCTGCAGTAGGATGAGCCCTTCAGGTATATGCCAAGGAGTGATAGGACCAGATCATGTAGTAAATTTGATTTTAGTTGTTCTTTAATATTTTTATTGATGTTTTGTGTATTTCACACATCATCTTTCAGTCCAATTCCAATACATTCCTCTCTCCCTGCCCCCATTGATTTTAGTTTTGAAAGTATTCACCATAGTTATTTCCACAGTGGATGTGCCTCTTTGGGATCTCAGCAGTGGACAAGGTTTCCCCTTCCCCTTATCCTCGTTAGCATTTGGTATCATTTCTTCTCTTGACTTTAGCCATTTTGACTGGGGGTAGATGAAATCTTAAAGTGGTTTTGATCTGCATTTCTCTAACTACTAAGGATGTTTCACATTGTTTAAGGTGTTTCTTAGTCTTTTTATTTCTTCTTAAGAGATCTCTGTTCAGATCCATAGCCCATTTTTTAATTTGGTCATTTGTTTCCTTGCTTCTCTGGGTTTTTTGTTTGTTTGTTTGTTTGTTTGTTTGTTTGTTTGTTTTGTTTCATGTCTGTGTGTGTGTGTGTGTTCTTTGTATATTCTGGATATTAATCCTCTGCCAGATGAATAGCTGTTAAAGATTTCCTCCTACTGTATACATTTCTCCTGCACTGGACTGGCTGTTCCCTTTGCTGAACAGATGCTTTTAACTTAATGAGGTCTAATTTCTTGGTTGTTCACCTTAATTTCCGAGTGACTGTTGTCCTTCTTGGAAAGTACTTTCCTGCACCTATGTCTTGTGGGGAACTTCCTATGTATTCTTCTAACAAGTTTATCATTTCAGAATTCATATTGAGATCTTTGATCCATGTAGAGTTGACTTTTGTACAGGGTGATAAGAATGGGACTAACCAGGCATGGTGGCCCACACCTTTAATCCCAGCACTCGGGAGGCAGAGGCAGGCAGATCTCTGTGAGTTCAAGGCCATCCTGGTCTACATAGTGAGCTCCAGGCCAGCTGGGACTAAAGAGAGACCCTGTCTCAAAAATACCAAAAATAGAGAATGAGTCTAATTTCATCTTCTGCATATGGAGATCCAATTTGCCAGCAGCAGTTTTTGAAGATGCTATCTTCCCACCAGTGTGTGTTCTTGGGACCTTTGTCAAATATCAGATGTCTGTAATTGTGTCCGCTCATGTTTGGGTCTTCTGTTTTGTTTCATTGAGCTACAAATCTGTTTTGTGCCAATACCAGTCTGACACCAATCCATGAGCACAAGAAATCTTTGTGTCTTCTTGTGTATTCTTTTTTTTTTTTTTTGTCTTTTCGAGACAGGGTCTCCCTGTAGCCTCAGCTGTCCTGGAACTCACTCTGTAGACCAGGCTGGCCTTGAACTCACAAAGATCCACCTGCCTCTGCCTCCCAAGTGCTAGGATTAAAGTCATGTGCCAACATGTCCAGCTAATATTCTTAATGCTTTTTTTTAAACAAAGATTTAAAGTTTTCAATGATGTTTTGTTTAGGGTAATCCCTATGTAATTTATTTTTGAGGCTATTGTGAATAGAAATGTTTCCCAACTTCTCTCTCTTATTAGTTCTCATCAGTATATAGAAAGGCTACTGAATTGGTAGATTGATTTGTAACCTGCCACTTTGTTCAAAGTATTAGTCATCATCTCTTACAAATACTATCATGCCACCTACAAAAAGATACTTTGACTTCTTTTCCAATTAGAACTCATTTAATTTTATTCTTTTGTGTTATTGCTCTAGTAAGAATTTCAAGCACTATATTAAGAAGGAATGGGGGTAGTGGACATCCATGTATGGTTTCTCCATTTACAAAGATGTTGGCTGTGGATTCATTGTATATACTTCTAATTATGTTGAGGCATGCATCATCAGGTCTAATTTCTGCTAGGATTTTGATCATTAATACATATTGGATTTTTTTCAAAGACCTTTTCTGTTTCTATTGAGATGATCATGGGATTTTTGTGTTTAAGTTCATTTATATGATTCATTACATGTGTTGACATGAATATAGAGCCATCTCTGTGCCTCTGGGTTAAAGCCAAGTTGATCACAGTGGATGATCTTTTTGATGTGTCTATATTCAATTTGTGAGAATTTTGTTGAGAATTTTTGCATCCATGTTCATTAAGGATATGAGCTGATAGTTTGCTTTTTATTGTGTCTTTGTCTGGTTTTGGTATTAGAGTAATACTGGCATCATAGCAGGAGTTTGGGAGTTTTCCCTCTGTTTCTGTCTTTTAAAATAGTTTAAGTAGTATTGGCTGTAGCTCTTTGAACACCTAGTAGAATTCTGCTGTGAATTCATCTGGGCCTGGGCTTTTTTAGTCAAGAGGCATTGTCATATTATTGTTTCAATTTCTTATTATGGGTATTTAAGCTGTTGATCTCTTCATGGTTTAGGTTTGGTGGTTTCCATGAATTTAGCTTTTCATCCATTTCTTTCAGGTTTTCAAATTTAATAGAGTATAGTTTTTTGTTTTTTGTTTTTTGGGTTTTTTTTTTTTTTTTGGTCTTTTTGAGGCAGGGCTTCCCTGTAGTCCCAGCTGTCCTGGAACTCACTTGTAAACCAGGCTGGCCTTGAACTCACAGAGATCTGCCTGCCTCTGCCTCCCAAGTGCTGGGATTAAAGGCGTGCACCACCATGCTCAGCCAAGTATAGATTTTTGAAGTATTCCCTCACTATGTTTTGGATCTTTTTGGTGTCCATTATGATGTTTCTCCTTTTGTCTCTGATTTTGTTGATTTGGATTTGCTCTTTCTTTTTTTATTAATCTGGGTTAAGAGTCTGTCTATCCGGTTTATCTTTTCAAAGAACCAGTTCTTCTTGGGGGGAGAGGGAAGAAAGGGTTGTTTGGCTTACTTCTCCCAGGTCACAGCTCATCACTGAGGGAGCCCAAGGTAGGAACTCAGGGCAGGAACCTGGAGGCAGTAGCTGAAGCACTATAGTCATGGAGGAACTCTGCTTAGTGGCTTGCTCTCATTACCTGTGTTTTTCATACTTAATTTTTATTATATTTTTATATTTCTTACATGACATCTCAACCAGTCTTAATTGCTTTTTATCTCCACTGGCTCCTACCCACAGCTCTCCCCCACCAGAGTTCATACATTCTGTCATTTGTGTTAAGGCTTATTGTGCCAAATTAGTGTCCCTGGCCATTCCTCAATGCAAGTTCATCCACTGAGCTCTAGCTAGCCTATCCAGAGTCCCTGGCTTAACAAAGGTCACTTCTTCCTCCCCCATCCATGTCAGCTGCCAGTGTTTCTTCAGCTAAGATTGGGTTCTGCTACCCATTTCTGCAGTTCCGTGCTGGGTTTTTGTCTGGCTGAGCTTGCCTGGGTCTTGTGCATGCTGATACCAATGCTATAGGTTCATATGAACAGGATCCCTGAAGCTTGTAGGATTCATTTCCATATGCACTTGCACCACCTCCCTGGCTCTTACAATCCTTCTGCCCCCTCTTCCAAAATGTTCCCTGAACCCTGAGTGAGTGAAGCTGAATATAGGAGACCTGTCCGTAGACCCCACACTCTGCAGACTCCTAATTGCCACAGTGTGGCCATTGGAGACCTTCTGAGTTCCTGGATCAATGCTACATCAGAGAGCTTCCTTAATGAGAGTTAAAAGGTTAATTAGTGTCCTCTTGGCCCCTCGTTCTAGGTTACATGAGCCTTAGTCGTAGAGGTTACATTGTAGATGCGTTGCTTATGCTTGGGAAATTCACAGGCAATGTCTGTGTGTCCATTTGGGGGCCTCAGTGCCATTCTTCATCTGCTGCAAAAGAAACTTCTTTCTTGAGTGCTGTCTGAGATATTTGTCTGTAAATATAAGAATACCTATTTTTTAAAAAGCACAAGTTTATTAGAAGGTAATGAATTAGATTTTTTTATTTTATGGTTAAGATTTTTATTCTTTATGCATAGTATAACATCTCATTTATATGTACCAACTTTTATAAATAAAATCGGCATTTTCGTCCCCATTTAATGTTGCTTTTCAGCTTCACAAAGAAACCAGAAAATAAAGCTGTCAATGACAGTTACAACATATACTCTAACAGCAAGATAAAAAACCTGAAGACAGTGTAGGCTATTTTACGTAGAAAGAGCAAGGCAACACCTGCGGTTCTGAGCTTTAGGCCCAACCATGTCTTTGAAGCAAGCTTCAGAATGAAATTCCAGTTTCTTCTTCTTGAAACCTGTTTAAGTCCTTTACAAAAATAAATGAAAACAAGACGAGTCCCACAAAAGTCTACCTCAGCGAGTATAAAACAGGGAGGCTGGTGTCTGAGTTGTGGCTTGTCCGGCCCTTCTTTATTCTGGAAGGCTTTGGTTTGGGGATACACTGGTTGTCAGCCTGATAGTCCAGTTCTTTCTGGAAGTAATGAATGGCTTTGTTCAGTCCTTCTTTCAATGGAACCCCTGGTTCTGGCTTGTGTTCTTCGCTTCCTGTCCCTGCAGTGTGAGATGCTCCTGCCATGGACTGAGCAGCTCTGTCAGTCTGGGGAACCCAGAAGAACACACTGTCCTGGAATTTGCTCAGTTAATTAAAAACCTCATTGGTAGTGGAAGTGAAATTCAGTTTCTCTCTGAAGCCCAGGATGACCCACAGGAAAGAAAACCAGACATCAAAATGCAAAGCTGATGTTTGGGATGGGAGCCCGCATTTCCAGGCAGCAGCAAGAGCTGCTCAGGCCATGAATTAGATTTTCAAAAGCCTTCAGGTTAAATCATAAACAAATGTTATCAGTCAGCTGTGAATATTCTCTCTTAGTTTAGTTTCATTTCTACCTAACATGCAAAGCTATCCTTATCCTGTTTTGTTCCTTCAAATATTTTTAATTTTACTAAATTATACATCTTACACATTGGTTCCAAGTCCTCCCCATGCCCCACCCCTATCATAACTCATGCATTACAACATCCAAGTTAAGCCCTATTCAATCAAGTTCCCAGATCCCAAAGTATTTCTGTGCCAATTTAACATTGGAGTCTCATTGGCACATCTAGAAATCTTAAGTAAGGCATATTCTTCCTCACCTAATAGTATTCAGTGTCTTGTAGTTATCAGTGCAGGGCAAGCCCCCCATTCTCTTGCTCCACTCTGAGAACTTGTCTGAGTTGTCATGGCTCCCATGCTTGTTGCTGACATTGCCACAAGTTTACATGTGAAAACTTCCAGTCAACTGTAAGCTGCTGTTTCATGCACTGCTTCGTGAACCAGCCCTGGCTCTTTTTTTAAATTATTTTTTATTTTTATTAAACTTTTTCCATAAATCATACATCATTTCTCAATTAAATTTAGAGTCATTTCCCTTTCCATGCCCCCCACCCCACCTGAGTACCTGCACTCTGCCATACATGTCTTGCATCTTTTTCTGAGTACTTCCAGAGATTTTTCCAGTTCTTTTGTTATTGTTCTCTCTAACTCGTATTGCTTCAATATATATACATACATATATATATACATAGTTATATATACATAAATATATACATACATGCCCATAGCACCTGAATTGGAGGATTTTTTTTTTTTTTTTTTTTTTTTTTTTTTTTTTTTTTCTTTTGCATAAAAGAGTATGGTTTCCTTAACGGAAAGTTGCAAAGGCTCCTCCTTGGCGAAGCCCCAAACAACCATCATCCTGCCCTTGTGCTCCACAACTGGGGTTTTCCCTCCCATGGTCCCCCAAATGAAGTCCATTAATGTGCATCCTGTCTTATCCCCCTGCACTGGCCTCCATGATACAGCCCAAGTAGTCCAACAATGGCAGTCTATACTCTGACAGGCTGAAATCCCCTTAGCTGCTTCAGTCCACAAGACTGGGTATCTCAGTAGTCCCCTGGCATTGAAGGTTTGGAAGAATTCTTGGAGAGATATGAGTCATCAGTCCATATTGGAGGGTTAAAAAGCTGTGTCTCATGTCTTCGAAGAGTGGCAAAAGCAGTGGCAGCCACAGAGTGCATGCATTTGCCAGTAAGAATTGAGGACAGGCCAAACAACAGTGCTCTCTCTTTTTCTTTTGGTCTTTTTACTAAGATCTCAAGTTTTATATCTGAAGTACATTTCTCTGGTTCTTACTGATTATTTATTTCCCGTTTTACTTTCTTTTTGGATGTTAAGGCCACATAGTTAGCCCCAGATTAACCAAGGTTTTTGTTTTCTCAATGTCAGTTAAAGATCTGGTCCTCAGGGGTCTTTCGGGTTTTTTTTTTTGGGTGTGGGGGGGAGGGGGAGCCCCTGGCTCCTTTCAGCTTTCATTTACCAGTTCCATCCACTCAAGGACAAAATCAGGTCCTGCTAGAGCTGGCTTCCTTTTCAGAAGCATGAACAGACTTTCCTCTTTATGGACTGGTCACTGGCTGAAGTCCCATTAGCGGATCTCCAAGACCTCCCTGAACAGGAAGACTGGTGACCCACATTTTCAGGACACTTTCAAGAGATGGCCCCCATGCATAATCTCCCTAAGACTTGGTTGACCTCTGAGGGCAAGGAACAAAGTGATCCCTTAGGTCCCTCGGCCAAATTGGTATGGGCGTTAAGTATGGTTGTTAAGCACCGAGAAAGGCTAAGGTACATCAGCCTGATAACATTGCACCTATATTAAAACTGTATTGTTTGAAAACAAGCTGACCTGGAAGCCGCCTCCCGTGAGGCCAGCTCTCGCAGCTTTGGAGAACACTGCTAAGGGAGAACAGCAAACAATGGTCCAACGCCAGCTTTAAGACCAAATATCCACATCAATGACCAGCACAGCATACAGTATTGGTGTGGTAGTGGCACTTTTATCTAGGGGCAATCAATGGCTAACCTATTGGACTTAAAGCCAACCCAATGGGAGGAAACTTGTGTTTGGTGCTATAAGCATAGCCAGATACACATGGCAGGAGAGGTCATAGATCTTAGAGAAATTCCCAAGGCTGTCACATCCCTGGGCTAAGGCAACATCTTACTGCAAAATAGGTATCCTCGGCACTGTTGTCTGGGGGATAATCAATAGCTATCTAATTGGACTTGGAACCTCCTCAATGGATGTGAACTCATGAGACCACTGTAAATTCAGCCAAATGCCCAGGGCCAGAGAGGACACAGAGCCTAGAAAAAACCCTATCAGTGTTAAATCTCTAGACAACTGAAATTTCCTAACATTTGCTAAATATGGAACCTTATATTTACAGAAAAGCATATTGTACATCACTCATCAAAGAAGCTTCTCTTTGCAACAGATGGAGCTGCTTCAGAATCCCACAACTGCTCCGGTACAGAAAATATGCATCGGAAAGATCCCATTTCCAGTGAGACACATCTACACTTAAACCTCTTGGAATGAGGGATACAGAGAAAATGAGAGCACCCCTCTATTCTCATTGGTAAAGCTTTCTTAGACAATGGGCTTTGATGCAAGCAGAAGGTCAGAACTAGTCAAGCTTCAAAGAATGGGAGCCTCCAGAGTGTGTATCCTTGAATAGGATCCTGTAATCAAACCTCACTGCTCCCATGGCTCAGGGATCATTGTGGAAGAGAGGGCAGAAAGATTGTCAGAGCCAGGGCTTAGTGGTTTCCTAGTGCTCTCCAAAGCTGTGAGAGTTGCTTCAGGGGAGGCGGCTTCCAGGTCAGCTTCATTTCCACTGCTACAGTTCCAGACTCCGAAGTCCGTCCTACCTTCAGCAATAGGATATGACCTCCAGGTAACGAACCCGTTCTTATATTCATTGATTCTTTATGTTGTTTTCTTTGTTTCTATTTCATTAATTTTTGCTCTAATTTTGGCTATTTCTTCTCATCTTCTGGGTTTGGGTTTGGTTTGTTCCTGCCTTTCCACAATCTCCAGTTGTGTTTTAGGTCATTTATTGTGCTCCAGATTTTTTGATGTAGGCAGTTATAAACTTCCTTCTTAGGACTTCTCTTAATGTGTACCAGAGTTTTTGCTGTGTTGTACTATCATTTTCATTTAGTTCCAGGAATACTTTTATTTCTTTCTTGCTTTCTTCTTTGATCCATGTATTATTCAGGAGTGTGTTGTTTAATGTCCATGAGTTCGTGTAGTTACTAGAGCTTCTTTTGCTGCTAATTTTAAGCTTTATGTTATTGTTCTCTGATAGAATATATGGAATTATTTTATTTTTTATTTTATTGTGGTTCCTTTTGTGCTATCTTGTGGTCAAATTTAGAGAAACATTCATGAGATGCGGAGTAGAATGTGTATTCCTTGGCACTTGGGTGGAATACCCTGTAGTTAGATCCATTTAATGTAAGATGTCATTTAATTCAGATGTCTCTCTGTTTATTCTTCATCCAGTTGACCTGTCTATTGGAGACAATGGAGTATTGAAACCAAGTACTATTGCTGAATTGGGTTTAATCTATGCCTTAGTGTTCTGTAGTACCCTTTTTATGAAATTGGTACACCAGAATTTGGTGCATGTTCATGATTATGCCTTCTTGGTCAAATGTTCACTTGATCAGAATTATGTGATTTTCTTTATCTCTTATCAATTTTAAGTTGAAATCTATTTTGTCAGATATTAGAATAGCAGTTCCTGCTTGTTTTCTTAGTGGACTTTGCTTGGAATATTTTTTCCCATCCTTTTGCCCTAAAGTAGTACCTATCCTTGAAGGGGAGATTGTGTTTCTTGCAGACAATGAAGAGATGAGTTTTATTTCCTAATCCATTCAACTAATCTGTGTCTTTTGAATGGGAAGTTGAGGCCACTGATATTTAAAGTTTTTTTTTTAATTGTTTTATTTATTCTTGTATGTGTATGAATGTACTGTCTGCATGTAGGTTTGTGCACCCGTGTTATGCAAGGCCGCGGAAGTCAGAAGAGGGTCTCGGATTCCCCTGGAACTGGAGTCAAAGACGGTTCTCAGCCGCCAGGTGGGTGCTGGGAATCGAACCCGGGTCCTCTGCAAGAGCAGTTGGCACTCTTAACCGCTAGGGCATCTCTCCAGCCCCTAAAGTTATTTTTAAAAGATGTGTAAAAACACATCTTTTAAAAGTTAATGTTAATTTGTTTGAGATCTTGATTTTAATTTATGTTTGTGTTTTCATAATTTTATTCATTTGTTTTTCTTCTGTAGTCTCAGGTATGGTCCTTCCTTTCTTCAGTCTTTTGTATTGATTGGTGTGTTTCCTGTAGAGCTGATTTTGTGGACATGGATTAATTCAGCCTATTTGTATCATGGAAAGTTTTCTTTCCCTTCTGACTATGAGGTACAGTTTTGCTGATGTCTAGGTTGATGTCTGTGATCATTTAGAACTTGGAATAGTTTGGTCCAGGTTCTTCTGCTTTCATAGTTTGCATTGAAATGTGAGTTGTAATTCTTTTTTTTTCTTTTTTAAAATAAAATACTTTTATTGATGTTTTGTGTATTTCATACATCATTTTTCTGTCTAACTTAGACATATTCCCCTTTATCTGCCCCCCACCCCAGTTCGTGCATTCTGCCATACATGTCCTGCATCTTTCTCTATGTCTTTTTAAAGTTGTTCTCTGCAGAGGTATATTGTTTGGGGCAGAATTTAACTATATCAGTCAGTTCTTTGACCCAGTCCTTATGTTGTTGTCATTTCCTCCCATTTGTATTGCTCCACAATATGCCTATATAACCGTCATATATAATTCTGATGTTTTCCTTAATGCTGACTTATTTTTCTCTTGAAGCTTTCAGTATTCTCTTTGTTTTTTACATTTATGTTTTCTCTATGATATGCGTGGGGTGTTTCTGTTCTGCTCTTATCTATTTGACATTCTGTGTGCTTCTCGTGCCTTTGCCTAATTTAGTGAAATTTTCATGTATAATCCTGTTGAAGATCTGGTCAATGCCACTGATCTGAGATTCTTCTCCTTCGTCTATGCCCCTGGTATGTAACTTTGGTCTTTTCTTTGTGTCTCATATTTCCTGCATATTATACTACTATGTTTTTTTTAAATTTTCCATTCTTTGCTTGAGCGGCCCAATTCTTCAACATTTTTGTCCAGTATTAATATTCTGTTTTCTATTTTATTCATTCTGTTGGTATGGATTTCTCTGTTGTTTCAAATTGGCTTATTTTTTTCAATATTTCTATCTCTTTTGTGCGTTCACTTTTCAAGTCCTGAATTATCTTTGTCGTTTCTTTAAAATATTTTATTTATTATTTTATTTAATGTGTATAAGCATATTATGTGCATGTATGTAAGTGCGCCTGTATCATGGGGTACCTGTGAAGGTCAGAAGAGAGTGTCACATCCCCTGGAACTGGAGTTTCAGACAGTTGTTGCTGCCATATGGGTGCTGGGAACTAAATCTGGGTCCTCTTCAACAGCAGTCAGTAGTCTTAAACACTGAGCCACCTCTCCAGCCCCATGTCTTTGTCATTTCATTCATTTATATATTTGTAGTTAAGCTTTATTCAGAAGTTTATCCCTTTCCTCTTTGGGTTCTTTGAGTTGTTTTGTGTTCTCTTAATTCATTGAATTCTTTGATCATGTTTACGATTGTTCTTTTAAGTTCTGTGTCCTGGGGTTTCTCTAAGTAATTCTCATTGTGTAACAGTGCTATAGGACTGATGGGGTTTGATAGGGACATATTACTTTGTTTTTTTCTATTATTTTTATTTTTTTACATTGTGGTTTAAGCATGTGGATTTCTTTTATTCTTTGTGTTTCTTGAATCAAACTGTAGTCTGTCATTGTGGAATTGAAGTGTGATTCTATTTATATTGTTGATGCAGCAAGGTTGCTCTCTTTTGATTTTTAATTAGAGGGACAGGATAGATCTAGGCAAGCTAGCCAGGAGCTCTGTGAAGGCAAAGGAGCCCTCCTAGTCAGGTGCTTTCAGGCAGCTGAAATGGGACAGGGTCAAGGCCTGAGGAAAGCAGGTGGGAACAGAATGGGCCAGCCTCTACTGGCCAGCAGAGAACGCCCGAGCCCCGGAGTAGTGGGAAGGACTAGAGGTGGTCCCAGAGCAGGGGAATGGTCACAGTGTGCTTTGGGAAATTCACCCTGGCAAGTCAGATGCTCTCAAGCAGCCTCAGAGGGGTAGGACCAGTGGGAACAACGAATGGGAACAGAATGTGGCAGCCCCCTCTAGTCAGCAGAGAAGACCTCTCCTCTCCTCTTCTTGGAAAGGTGAAGTTATATTGGATTAACTTGTGTACTGTCGAGAGCCTCACTGCCAATGAGGTTGCAGTCAAAGGTCTCTTATTCCCCACCCCATCCTTTCATTCCCGTTGCTCACAGGTTCAATATGAATCGAGTGTGCAGGAAATTTACCCTGCGAATTTGTCCTATGAAATTAACTTAGAGTCTAGTTACCATAGAATGGTACTGGAATTGTCAATAAATGTTTGTATATTTTCTTGGGGTAATATCATAGCCCCATTCCTTCTGTGAGTATTCAACCACTTTATCCCTCACAAACTATACAGTCTTTACTTGGAACACTAAAAGAACACTGAATATTTCAGTATTTATTGAAAATATCATTAATATCATAGTATTTGTTGTGCCCATTTGTATAATATTCTTTATTTTTCTTTTATATATTTTGCCAAGCATGGAAACTTGGAAAACATGGTGCTGAGTCACCTGGAGCCACTGCCCCCACTGTGGTCCTGCCGGTCCCCTGTCACCTCCTCCAGGTTCTTTCCTGATTTAACAATAATGAAAAATGACTTCTCCATTTTTTTCTCACTTTACACAACACAGCAAGCAGACTCTCTCATACTTCTTGCCTTTCTTTTCTTTCTGTTAAGCAGAAGAATTCTGTTAAAATAACAGCTCAAGGCAGGCACTTTAAAACAGGATGGTATGAGCAAGCATGGGTTTAGGAGACTGAATGGTTCAGCTGGAGAAGACAGTTTATTGGTTTTAGAGGAACATGGACCTAATGTTATTTGTCTTTAACCTCAAGATAGGATAGTTAATAAATAATGAAAGTTTGATTAATCACTTCATAATTCATTGTTTTACTTGGTAAATACTTATGATGGCCCAAAATCTGTAATCCGATATGGTCTAAGCTTCAAAAGGTAATAATTAAAAGCCCTCAGTCTCTAAAGTTATGAGACTTACATTGTGTAGTGTTAAGAGACATAAAAACCATGTAAGGACAACATGTCATTATGAGCTACTGGTAGATAGGAAAGCAAAGGATGCTATAGAAAAGAGGTAGATGAACCAGGAGATCCACAGTGAACAGTAGTTCCCATAGAAAATAGCCAGCACAGAGGTCCTGCAGCGGGGGCACACCTTTAGTGTGTGAAAGATTGCTAGCCAGCCTACATAATTGGAGTCAACTGGGGGAAATGGAGGATGTTAGGTTGGGTGCCAATGATTTCACTAATAGCACCTTCAGTTTTTGCAGGAATCCTACACAGAACCCATTATTAATCTCACTGAGAAAGCTAAAGAAAGATAGATTAAGGGATGTACTCAAAGCTCAGCTATAAAGTGATGTGAATGAGACTTTTAACCCCTGGCCTGGCCAGTTCTCAGCATCACACTAGCTCGCAAAAACCCAAAAAATGATTGATCAGGAATTGTGCAGACCAGCATTGTTAGGTTTAAATCAGCAAAAGTAAGTGTTATTTATGGGTATTTGGGGAAAACTTTTTAAAGGAAAAAGCTTGGTCCTAGATAACCAGTTGTCTATTTCGTCTTTATGCTCCTCCAAATTAAAAAAAAATGTTCTCAATTTTAACTAATGCCTCGCTCTTGTAAATAAAATTCAGGAGGCCTGAGCCACTGGTGCACGGTCTTTGCTGACCTTGTTATTGCAGTCTTTTTGGTTCTCTACAATGTCATAATAATTCCCAGATGGGTGATTCTTTTCTCTGAATTCAAAATTCGCTGAAACTTTTAAACAGGCATATTAGGCAAATTAGTTCAAGCTGGGCACTAATGAGGCTGAGTTAATGGTTTAATGACAGGACAGTTCAGTTTGCTTGCTTGGAGACCACCTCTGTCCAAGCACTCATGTCTGTTCGGATGGTCTCGCATCAGCAGTCTTGAACACAAGGAGAACAAATGAAGTTACGTCTCAGCAGCTCAAGCATCAAAGCTTGTAAAAGCAGCTGTAGGATGGCAGCAGTAACTTTTTCATTCAGGTAGTTCGTTAATGTGATTTTACACTTGGTTATAATTTCAGCCATCTGTTATTCTTTGCCTTAAGACCTTACACTTAGCATCAAGTTTTTAGTATGGAGACTTGAGTTAGTAATTTAGCATTTGTACAATGAAGGGCTACATAAATCATTACCACGGTCTGTATTTATAATTTTTTTATTAAACTAAACACCTGAATCTTAGACACTGATGAGTAAACTATTTTAGTGACCTGACTTTGTAGGAAACAGCTTTTACTCCATTATATCACAAAAACAAACAAACCCAACAGCTTAGTACCAAAACAAGTGCTTTATCTACTGCCCACCGTATTTTGGGTATAAGTATCCACACTGTCATAGTATCAGGAGTTGAAACCTTGTATAGGTGACTGGGTCTTGAAGAAAATGCCTCATGAATGTGATCAATGGCTTTATAAAATGGATTTGTGAGAGGTGGCTTGTCCCTTCTACCCTGCGAGGACAAGGCAAGATGGTGTCTGTGAACCAGGAAGTGCGCCCCCTTCGTGCTCACTGTTCCTGTTTTCACACAGCCTCCAGAACTGTGAGAAAGAAACTTCTCTTATTTCTGCAGCACTTGGCGTACGGTAGTCTGTTACAGCAGCCTGAATGGACGAGGACATTCTCAGAGAAGCTTCTAAGACAAGGTGAGGAAGAGCTGACTGAAGACGGAGAATCCAGATTTGGTGATGCAGAGACAAGAGTGATGGCAGAGCACTCCATGGCCCTAGAGTTTCCGCCACAGCTGTGCTTTTTGTCATTTTGGCTTCAGTGAACAGAGTAGATTGTGACATCAATTAACCAGGGATATATTATGGCCCAAAATATTTGAGACAAATTACATTGTTCATCTCTCCTCCTGTTTCAAATTTCTGTGGGACAATTTCTAAAACTGTTTAGGTAAATTAAACATGAAAACAATACATTTAAAATATATCAATTATTTTATTTCAGTACATATTTATTAAGCTGTTGTATGAGCAAGGTGTTGACTATACAAAACAGCATGCTTTCTGGGCATGTACACACCTGCAGAGTGCAGTGCTGTGAAGGCTGTTCACATGATGTTGTCTAATAGAAGGAATTCATCTGACATATTGCAATAGAGCAATGCAATAATAGTGCATTAATATTCATATATGAATAGGCATTTTCTTCTAAAAATATCAAGCTTGTGATATGAATAATTATTTACCTAAAAAAATATAACCTGGCATTCTTTGAAACTATTAGCCCTGAAAAAGGTTTATTATACTATGAGGTGAAGGTCAACTCGAATTTGGGGAATAACATATCCAGTTAGTAAAAGAGAAATTCTTATCTCTTCCATTCTCATTTCATTAATTTTAACATATTTGCCAGAGAGTGGGTAGAGAAAAGAAGTGAAGTGAAATGCACAGCTTTCTATTTGAGGTGTCAACAAATGAAATACAGTAAAGACACCCATTATGATAATCCGCCTAAGATTTTATGGATTAAATCCTTAAGAGAAAGCTCATCAATCTGCCTGTTATGATATTTAACTGTAATTATACATTGTCTCCTAAAATTATAAAGTAAAAAATTAGTCTCTATAATCAAATTGTTATACAGATGAATAAAAGTTTATTTTCTGAACTAAGCCCATTCTGTCTACTTTCTCTAGTTTTCTGGCCTCCTTTTATAACTTCTCTATGGAGCACTGCAAGCAGGGAGAGGGGCGCTGTTTAATTTTTTGCACACTGCTGCAGGTAGCACCTTCACTGTTGGAACTGCTTGAACTTCAGAATACCCCTAGGGATGAGACCATGTTTGCATGGACCTGGGATTTCCTTAGGCAAGGAAGAGCAAGAAGAGATGAAATTTTATCCGCACTGAGGGGCTCAATGTCAGTACTGATGTGACTGCTGCCTCCTGCCCTTTTGTTCTGTTCCCTGAGTTCAAAACTAATGATAATTCATATTAATATATGACTCACAGGAATCTGTGATTCATGCTTCTATTAATTGTAAGATACAATTAAACACTATTATTCTCTGTCAAGCATTATACTGATTTTATAGAATTTTGCTCATTTAATTCAAAGCTCATGATTAAATTACTGTTCATATTTATCAGAGATGATAGAATTTATTCTGTAAAGACATTAAATATTGATGAACCTTTTTTCTTTCCACGTTTTATTTTTAAATCTAGAATGGGTGAAAAAGTACAATCATCAAATACACAGATGTCAGAGCCAGGCCAACCAAGAGAGTAGCTAGAAAAGCATGACTGTGGGCCCTGAGGGGCTTCATCAATATCTTATTTCATTTTAGAAGTTATTCTGTCATAGCTGCTTTCCATTTACCTAGCTTCTTCACCTACAAGCACGGCACAGGCTTGCCCTCAGCTGGAGGACAAACACCAGTAAACTTTATAATAGCACTTTTGGCTACCAAAGATCCCCATAGGGTCCCATCCAATTTCCATGGCAAACTACCTGCACTGCTGCTGAAATGAGTGTTGGCCCTGCAAAATATGGCCTCGTCAGCACCAACTAATACTATACCTTTAGATATTGCTAAATAGCCGCACCTACCCCTTTACATACAGCAGAGAAATAATAAGCTGGGAACACTCTCTTGTGAACTTGCTCCTGCTCCATTTGTTGGCCATTAAATGAGTGAACCAATTGTCAGTAAATTTACATATTAAGGAAATTATATAGAGAACACAATAAAATGGCTGAAGTTTACCCATCTTCCCAGGAAGACTTTCACTCTGAGCTTCAGAGTGTGTGGTCTTTTCTTCTCTAAAATGTATTGCCAAAAGCACTGTTAGTCCTCCTTCTGGTCTTCCTTCTGTTCCTTAGGACCAGAGCTTCTGGAGCCTTCTTACCCAGTTGCCAGCTTTCTATATGGCAGTTCAAAGGGCTTCAGTGATGCATGCTGAAGGCAGTGTACTGCCTGCCTCGTGTCCTTTGTCTTGCTGTCTTCTTGACCCAGGATCATTCTCACTCTGGAGATCTCTTCCTTTAGCTGGACCTACTGACCAGCAGGCAATTGGTCCTTGAATTCTTCCAACCTTGGTCTCTGCGTCATGAATAAGTCCTTCAGCCCCATTAAGGGTTTCAGCTCATTCCTCCTTTCTCTGGTCTTCCTCAGCATTCTTTTCTGTATTTTTTCTCATACGCTCAATAATCACCTTTGCTTAATCCGCCAGAAGTCTGTCTATCAAAAACTGTAGAAAATGCCTGCATCCTTTTGACTAGTGGTAGGCTTAGTAATAAGTTTAATAAAGACATCTCCTAGAGTTTCAATACCTAGAGATGAGAATGACATCAGGAACACATCTGTGGCAGCACCAGCCAGCCCACCTCTCTGAATGGCAGCTCCAATTGTTGCAACCTCATCAGGATGGACAGCTTTACTTGGGGCTCTGCCAAAAAGATCTTGCGCAGTCTGCTGAACCTTGGGCTTGCTATCACACTTCCACCAAGAAGCATTCCTCCTGGTCTGTTAGTATAAGGATCCATATTTAGCATACAATTGTCTGGGACTGTTAGGGAACAGAGTCTTACAGACTCCTAGGAACTTGCTCAAATGAACTTGCAGCAATGGTGACAGAATGCAGAAGATACATGGAAACTCAATCAAATAAAAACCAGCATGGAGCTGGGGATATGGAGAGGAGGCCCCAACCTCAGCTGAGGAACTATTGGCAGCTGATCACTGCTAGGTAAGGGAGAGTCACTCTTTAAGCGAATGATGCTAGATAAGCTGACCAGGCTCCCCTGGATGAACTCACACCAAGGGACATCTGGGGACACAAACCTGAATCAATAGGGCTTAAAATCTATGATAGAATCCATGAAATCCTGTGGGCAGGCTATGGGGGCTGACTGCTCTTGCAGAGGATCTGGGTTCAATCCCCAGTACCCACATGGCGGCTGAGAACCGTCATTAACTCCAGTTCCAGAGGAATCTGACTCCCTCTTCTGACCTTTGCGGCATTGCACGACACAGGTGCACAAACCTACATGTAGACAGTATATTCATACACATAAAAAATAAATAAAATTAAAAATATTTTAAATAAAATAAATATGTTCAAATGAGAACTGAAACTTATATGTACTGCAGACATTATTCATCATATGTTTTTACATATTTTGCAGTTTCATAGATTATTCCAAATTGGCAGCTTCTGTGAAATTCCATTTAATTGATTATAAAGTACAAAATTAACAATTATGAAAATTGCAATGTCTTAGCATGTTAAATTGGAATTACTAACATTTGTATATTCATAAAAAGCATTCCTTTCCTGAGCATCATAACCTTAAAAATTCCATCTTAATAATGATAATCGATTGGTGGTGAAATTACCTAGCTCTGTGAAAGAATGGACATGCATGTACGTTTTACCTGTTCTAATGAATTAAATTTAATCTTCTTTATCACTGGAAGAAAATAACACATTGCAAGTCAATTCTAGATTTTTTTAACTATATTGGGAAATTTAATATTTACACATTTTCTTAATTTTTTTCATTGTACTGCTACTTTATTTTTGATATTTTCTTAAAAAAATTGTTTTGGTTTTTTTGAGACAAGGTCTCCCTGTAGTCCCAGCTGTCCTGGAACTCACTCTGTAGACCAGACTGGCCTTGAACTCACAAAGATCTGATATTTTCCTAATTTTTATCTTAAATTACTCATCAAACCTTCCTAACATTGTTAGATATTAGTTATGTTTTGGTGTTTCTACAGTAAAAGCAAAATTAGCTCAGGGTTTAATATCTATTTTTATTGAACTTTTTTGTATTTCTTGCAGAACATCTCAATCAATCTTAATCACTTTTATAGCTTTCCCTACTAGCACCCTCCCACACCTCCCCCACTTGAATTCATGTACTAAGGCCTATTGTGTCAAGTTATTGTCCCCAGAGAGAGAGAGAGAGAGAGAGAGAGAGAGAGAGAGAGAGAGAGCCTGTGTGGGGGTGGGGAGAGTCTCCTGTCAGCCTGACCAGAGTCTCTTGGTTTAAGAAGATCAGCTCCTCCTAACCTAGCAGTCATCAACTGCTAATGTTTCTTCTGCTAATATTGGGTTCTGCTGCCCATTTGCCCAGTTCCATGCTGAGTTTTTTCTGCTTGAGTTTGCATGGGTCTCGAGCATGCTGACACAAATGCTGTACGTTCATATGAGCAAAGTCCCAGGAGCTTGTATGATTCAATTTCCATATGGTTGTGCACCTCCTCCCTGACCCTTGCAATGTTTCCACTCACAACTTCTGCAATGGTCCCCGAGCACTGGGTGAATGAAGCTTAATATAGGAGTCCTGCCCTGTCACGTGCAGCAGTCTCGCCGGCAAGAACTTCACGCGGACAACAGGATTCTTCTGCAGCAGTATTTATTGTGCACAGCTCTTTTGTGAGAAGGACCCCGAAATGGGGCAGAAGCACTGCTTATATAGGGCTCGTGTATGCTCTGGATTGGTGCAGTGCCCTGATGCCTCATTAGCATGCCCAAAGTGTGGGCTCAGAGAGTAGTAGTCATGCGCAGTTTGTCCAATGCAAAGGCAATGGCGGGAAGTGGCTTGTTGTTGTTCTAGCGACTCAGGAAGTCGGCGCCATCATTGCAATAGAGCAATGCAATAATAGTGCTAATTATTCATATATGAATAGGCATTTTCTTCTAAAAATATCAAGCTTGTGATATGAATAATGGTTTACCTAAAGAAAATATAATCTGGCATTCTTTGAAACTATTAGCCCTGAAAAAGGTTTATTATACTATGAGGTGAAGGTCAACTCGAATTTGGGGAATAACATATCCAGTTAGTAAAAGAGAAATTCTTATCTCTTCCATTCTCATTTCATTAATTTTAACATATTTGCCAGAGAGTGGGTAGAGAAAAGAAGTGAAGTGAAATGCACAGCTTTCCATTTGAGGTGTCAACAAATGAAATACAGTAAAGACACCCATTATGATAATCCGCCTAAGATTTTATGGATTAAATCCTTAAGAGAAAGCTCATCAATCTGCCTGTTATGATATTTAACTGAAAACATTGTTTTCTAAAATTATAAGTAAAAAATTACAGTCTCTATAATCAAATTGTTATACAGATGAATAAAAGTTTATTTTCTGAACTAAGCCCATTCTGTCTTACTTTCTCTAGTTTTTCTGCCTCCTTTTATAACTCTCTATGAGCCACTGCAAAGCCAGGGAGAGGGCGCTGTTTTAATTTTTTGCACACTGACTGCATGTAGCATCCTTCACTGTTGAACTGCTTGAATCTTCAGAATTACCCCTAGGGTTGAGACCATGTTTGATGGACCTGGGATTTCCTTAGGCAAGGAAGAGCAAGAAGAGATGAAATTTTATCCGCACTGAGGGGCTCAATGTCAGTACTGATGTGACTGCTGCCTCCTGCCCTTTTGTTCTGTTCCCTGAGTTCAAAACTAATGATAATTCATATTAATATATGACTCACAGGAATCTGTGATTCATGCTTCTATTAATTGTAAGATACAATTAAACACTATTAATCTCGTCAGCATTATACTGATTTTATTAGATTTTGCTCATTTAATTCAAAGCTCATGATTAAATTACTGTTCATATTTATCAGAGATGATAGAATTTATTCTGTAAAGACATTAAATATTGATGAACCTTTTTTCTTTCCACGTTTTATTTTTAAATCTAGAATGGGTGAAAAAGTACAATCATCAAATACACAGATGTCAGAGCCAGGCCAACCAAGAGAGTAGCTAGAAAAGCATGACTGTGGCCCTGAGGGCTTCATCAATATCTATTTTCATTTTAAGAAAGTTATTCTGTCTCATAGCTCCTTTCCAGTTCACTTAAGCTTCTTCACCTACAAGACACGGCACAGGCTTGCCCTCAGCTGGAGGACAAACACTAGTAAACTTTATAATAGCACTTTTGGCTACCAAAGATCCCCATAGGGTCCCATCCAATTTCCATGGCAAACTACCTGCACTGCTGCTGAAATGAGTGTTGGCCCTGCAAAATATGGCCTCATCAGCACCAACTAATACTATACCTTTAGATATTGCTAAATAGCCACCCCTACCCCTTTACATACAGCAGAGAAATAATAAGCTGGGAACACTCTCTTGTGAACTTGCTCCTGCTCCATTTATTGGCCATTAAATAAGGGAACCAATTGTCCATAAATTTACATATTAAGGAAATTATATAGAGAACACAATAAAATGGCTGAAGTGTATACGCCCATTCTTCCCAGGAAGATCTTTCACTCTGAGCTTCAGAGTGTGTGGTCTTTTCTTCTCTAAAATGCATTGCCAAAAGCACTGTTAGTCCTCCTTCTGGTCTTCCTTCTGTTCCTTAGGGCCAGAGCTTCTGGAGCCTTCTTACCCAGTTGCCAGCTTTCTATATGGCAGTTCAAAGGGCTTCAGTGATGCATGCTGAAGGCAGTGTACTGCCTGCCTCGTGTCCTTTGTCTTGCTGTCTTCTTGACCCAGGATCATCCTCACTCTGGAGATCTCTTCCTTTAGCTGGACCTACTGACCAGCAGGCAAATGGTCCTTGAATTCTTCCAACCTGGTCTCTGTGTCATGAATAAGTCCTTCAGCCCCATTAAGGGTTTCAGCTCATACTTCTTGCCTTTCTTTTCTTTCTGTTAAGCAGAAGAATTCTGTTAAAATAACAGCTCAAGGCAGGCACTTTAAAACAGGATGGTATGAGCAAGCATGGGTTTAGGAGACTGAATGGTTCAGCTGGAGAAGACATTTTATTGGTTTTAGAGGAACATGGACCTAATGTTATTTGTCTTTAACCTCAAGATAGGATAGTTAATAAATAATGAAAGTTTGATTAATCACTTCATAATTCATTGTTTTAATTGGTAAATACTTATGATGGCCCAAAGTCTATAATCCAATATGGTATAAGCTTCAAAAAGTAATAATAAAAAGCCCTCAATCTCTAAAATTATGAGACTTACATTGTGTGGCGTTAAGAGACATAAAAACCATGTAAGGACAGCATGTCATTATGAGCTACTGGTAGAGAGAAAAGCAAAGGATGCTATAGAAAAGAGGTGGATGAACCAGGAGATCCACAGTGAACAGCAGTTCCCATACAAAATATCCAGCACAGAGGTCCCACAGCGGGGGCACACCTTTAGTGTGTGAGAGATTGCTAGACAGCCTACATAATTGGAGTCAACTGGGGGAAATGGAGGATGTTAGGTTGGGTGCCAATGATTGAACTAATAGCACCTTCAGTTTTTGCAGGAATCCTACACAGAACCCATTATTAATCTCACTGAGAAAGCTAAAGAAAGATAGATTAAGGGTTGTACTCAAAGCTCAGCTATAAAGTGATGTGAATGAGACTTTTAACTCCTGGCCTGGCTGGTTCTCAGCATCACACTAGCTCACAAAAACCCAAAAAATGATTGATCAGGAATTGTGCAGACCAGCGTTGTTAGGTTTAAATCAGCAAAAATAAATGGTATTTATGGCTATTTAGGGAAAACTTTTTAAAGGAAAATGTTTGGTCCTAGATAACCAGTTGTCTATTTCATCTTTATGCTTCTCCAAATTAAAAAAAAATGTTCTCAGTTTTAACTAATGCCTCGCTCTCGTAAGTAAAATTCAGGAGGCCTGAGCCACTGGTGCACGGTCTTTGCTGACCTTGTTATTGCAGTCTTTTTGGTTCTCTACAATGTCATAATAATTCCCAGATGGGTGATTCTTTTCTCTGAATTCAAAATTCGCTGAAACTTTTAAACAGGCATATTAGGCAAATTAGTGCAAGCTGGGCACTAATGAGGCTGAGTTAATGGTTTAATGACAGGACGGTTTAGTTTGCTTGCTTGGAGACCACCTCTGTCCAAGCACTCATGTCTGTTCAGATGGTCTCGCATCAGCAGTCTTGAACACAAGGAGAACAAATGAAGTTACGTCTCAGCAGCTCAAGCATCAAAGCTTGTAAAAGCAGATGTAGGATGGCAGCAGTCACTTTTCCCTTCAGGTAGTTCGTTAATGTGATTTTATACTTGGTTATAATTTCAGTCATCTGTTATTCTTTGCCTTAAGACTTTACACTTAGCATGAAGTTTTTAGTATGGAGACTTGAGTTAGTAATTTAGCATTTGCACAATGAAGGGCTAAATAAATCATTACCAAGGTCTGTGTTTATAATTTTCTTATTAAACTAAACACCTGAATCTTAGACACTGATGAGTAAACTATTTTAGTGACCTGACTTTGTAGGAAACAGCTTTTACTCCATTATATCACAAAAACAAACAAACCCAGCAGCTTAGTACCAAAACAAGTGCTTTATCTACTGCCCACCGTATTTTGGGTATAAGTATCCACACTGTCATAATATCAGGAGTTGGAACCTTGTATAGGTGCCTGGGTCTTGAAGAAAATCCCTCATGAATGAGATCAATGGCTTTATAAAAGTGATTTGTGAGAGATGGCTTGTCCCTTCTACCCTGCGAGGACAAGGCAAGATGGTGTCTGTGAACCAGGAAGTGCTCCCCCTTCGTGCTCACTGTTCCTGTTTTCACACAGCCTCCAGAACTGTGAGAAAGAAACTTCTCTTATTTCTGCAGCACTTGGTGTACGGTAGTCTGTTACAGCAGCCTGAGTGGACGAGAACATTCTCAGAGAAGCTTCTAAGACAAGGTGAGGAAGAGCTGAC
The DNA here is from genome assembly GCA_009823505.1 of Rhizomys pruinosus. NCBI lineage: Eukaryota > Metazoa > Chordata > Mammalia > Rodentia > Spalacidae > Rhizomys > Rhizomys pruinosus. The sequence continues at coordinate 96,983 of VZQC01012643.1, forward strand.
TGAAGACGGAGAATCCAGATTTGGTGATGCAGAGACAAGAGTGATGGCAGAGCACTCCATGGTCCCAGAGTTTCCACCACAGCTGTGCTCTTTGTCATTTTGGCTTCAGTGAACAGAGTAGATTGTGACATCAAGTAACCGGGGATATATTATGGCCCAAAATATTTGAGACAATTTACATTGTTGAAACTGTCTTCCTGTTTCAAATTTCTGTGGGACAATTTCTAAAACTGTTTAGGTAAATTAAACATGAAAACTATACATTTAAAATATATCAATTATTTTATTTCAGCACATATTTATTAAGCTGTTGTATGAGCAAGGTGTTGACTACACAAAACACCATGATTTCTGGGCATGTACACACCTGCAGAGTGCAGTGCTGTGAAGGCTGTTCACATGATGTTGTCTAATAGAAGGAATTCATCTGACATATTGCAATAGAGCAATGCAATAATAGTGCATTAATATTCATATATTAATAGGCATTTTCTTCTAAAAATATCAAGCTTGTGATATGAATAATGGTTTACCTAAAGAAAATATAATCTGGCATTCTTTGAAACTATTAGCCCTAAAAAGGGTTTATTATACTATGAGGTGAAGGTCAACTCGAATTTGGGGAATAACATATCCAGTTAGTAAAAGAGAAATTCTTATCTCTTCCATTCTCATTTCATTAATTTTAAAATATTTGCCAGAGAGTAGGGAAGAGAAAAGAAGTGAAGTGAAATGCACAGCTTTCCATTTGAGGTGTCAACAACTGAAATACAGTAAAGACAACTATTATGATAATCCATCTAAGATTTTATGGATTAAAGCCTTAAGAGAAAGCTCATCAATCTGCCTGTTATGATATTTAACTGTAATTATACATTGTCTCCTAAAATTATAAAGTAAAAGATTAATCTCTATAATCAAATTGTTATAGAGATGAATAAAAGTTTATTTTCTGAACTAAGCCCATTATGTCTACTTTCTCTAGTTTTCTGGCCTCCTTTTATAACTTCTCTATGGAGCACTGCAAGCAGGGAGAGGTGACGCTGTTTAATTTTTTGCACACTGCTGCAGGTAGCACCTTCATTGTTGGAACTGCTTGAACTTCAGAATACCCCTAGGGATGAGACCATGTTTGCGTGGACCTGGGATTTCCTTAGGCAAAGAAGAGCAAGAAGAGACGAAATTGTATCCACACTGAGGGGCTCAGTGTTAGTACTGATGTGACTGCTGCCTCCTGCCCTTTTGTTCTGTTCCCTGAGTTCAAAACTAATGATAATTCATATTCTGTGATTCATGTTTCTATTAATTGTAAGATACAATTAACCGCTATTATTCTCTGTCAAGCATTATACTGATTTTATAGAATTTTGCTCATTTAATTCAAAGCTCATGATTAAATTACTGTTTATATTTCTCAGAGATGATAGAATTTATTCTGTAAAGACATTAAATATTGATGAACCTTTTTCTTTCCACGTTTTATTTTTAAATCTAGAATGGGTGAAAAAGTACAATCATCAAATACACAGATGTCAGAGCCAGGCCAACCAAGAGAGTAGCTAGAAAAGCATGACTGTGGGCCCTGAGGGGCTTCATCAATATCTTATTTCATTTTAGAAGTTATTCTGTCATAGCTGCTTTCCATTTACTTAGCTTCTTCACCTACAAGCACGGCACAGGCTTGCCCTCAGCTGGAGGACAAACACCAGTAAACTTTATAATAGCACTTTTGGCTACCAAAGATCCCCATAGGGTCCCATCCAATTTCCATGGCAAACTATCTGCACTGCTGCTGAAATGAGTGTTGGCCCTGCAAAATATGGCCTCGTCAGCACCAACTAATACTATACCTTTAGATATTGCTAAATAGCCACCCCTACCCCTTTACATACAGCAGAGAAATAATAAGCTGGGAACACTCTCTTGTGAACTTGCTCCTGCTCCATTTGTTGGCCATTAAATAAGGGAACCAATTGTCAGTAAATTTACATATTAAGGAAATTATATAGAGAACACAATAAAATGGCTGAAGTTTACCCATCTTCCCAGGAAGACTTTCACTCTGAGCTTCAGAGTGTGTGTCTTTTCTTCTCTAAAATGCATTGCCAAAAGCACTGTTAGTCCTCCTTCTGGTCTTCCTTCTGTTCCCTAGGGTCAGAGCTTCTGGAGCCTTCTCACCCAGATGCCAGCTTTCTATATGGCAGTTCAAAGGGCTTCAGTGATGCATGCTGAAGGCAGTGCACTGCCTGCCTCGTGTCCTTTGTCTTGCTGTCTTCTTGACCCAGGATCGTCCTCACTCTGGAGATCTCTTCCTTTAGCTGGACCTACTGACCAGCAGGCAATTGGTCCTTGAATTCTTCCAACCTGGTCTCTGTGTCATGAATAAGTCCTTCAGCCCCATTAAGGGTTTCAGCTCATTCCTCCTTTCTCTGGTCTTCCCAGCATTCTTTTCTGTATTTTTTCTCATATGCTCAATAATCAGCTTTGCTTAATCCACCAGAAGTCTGTCCATCAAAAACTGTAGAAAATGCCTGCATCCTTTTGACTAGTGGGTAGGCTTAGTAATAAGTTTAATAAAGACATCTCCTAGAGTTTCAATACGTAGAGATGAGAATGACATCAGGATAAAGACATCTCCTAGAGTTTCAATACGTAGAGATGAGAATGACATCTGTGGCAGCACCAGCCAGCCCACCTCTCTGAATGGCAGCTCCAATTGTTGCAACCTCATCAGGATGGACAGCTTTACTTGGGGCTCTGCCAAAAAGATCTTGCACAGTCTGCTGAACCTTGGGCTTGGTTATCACACTTCCACCAAGAAGCATTTCTCCTTGTCTGTTAGTATAAGGATCCATATTTAGCATACAATTGTCTGGGACTGTTAGGGAACAGAGTCTTACAGACTCCTAGGAACTTGCTCAAATGAACTTGCAGCAATGGTGACAGAATGCAGAAGATACATGGAAACTCAATCAAATAAAAACCAGTATGGAGCTGGGGAAATGGAGAGGAGGCCCCAACCTCACCTGAGGAACTATTGGCAGCTGATCACTGCTAGGAAAGGGAGAGTCACTCTTTAAGTGAATGATGCTAGATAAGCTGACCAGGCTCCCCTGGATGAACTCACACCAAGGGACATCTGGGGACACAAACCTGACTCAATAGGGCTTAAAATCTATGACAGAATCCATGAAATCCTGTGGGCAGGCTATGGGGGCTGCAAATAGCAGAGAGGGTTTAAGTATGATTTAGATGTATTATATGAAATCCACAAAAATTCAATTAAAATATACATTGAAAAATTCATTTCTATGTCATTCTTGCTGACTGCTGTGTCTTACAGACTTTCTGGCATAGAGCAATATTCCCCTTGATTGCACCTGTAATGACACCTTCAAACTGAGCTCCAGGCAGCTTCATATTCAAATGCTTGGGTCTCGAAGCGTCCATTGTAAAATATGGCAAGTTGATGACAGTTTGCAGAAATGAGAGTTCACACGGACTTCTCAGCATCTCCCTGCACCCTCTGAAATACCATGCTGTCTCTGGAAAAATCAACCCATATTTCTCTTGGACTCATTTATAATATGTCATAGCAAAGTCTGGTCAAAGTCTTTGCCTCCTAAGAGAATGTCCCCACTGATGGATTTCACCTCAAATCCTCATTCTGAATTTCCAGGATAGAAATACCAAGAGTTCCACCACCCTTTAATCCTAGCACTCAGGAGGCAGAGGCAGGTGGATCTCTGTGAATTCAAGGCCAGCCTGGTCTACAGAGTGAGTTCCAGGCCAGCTGGGGCTACAGGGAGACCACCTCAAAAAGACAAAAAAAAAAAAAAATTCCAAGAGCTCCGTGTAAATCACGCAGCACTGCTTTTGTCTTCAGACTTGTGTAGAAATGTCCCAGAGGGGCAGCTGGGGCTTCGTTATCAGTTGAAGCAGATTTAGTCCAGACACTTGGCAGTTCCTGGTGGCCTGTCTCTATGAGTCATTGGAATAAACAGGAACTGTGACCACAGTAGTTTTGTTGTGTAGCCCATCTTCATCAACACAAATGCTCCAGTCTGACTCAGAGTATAGTTTTCCATGAGCCTCAACCCAGGCATCAACTGGAGGCACTGACAATTTAAAGATAAGATTCTTAGTGTCTTTCTCAACTTCAGGGTTTTCATAGACATGGGCACTGAGACACCTGAAAACATGGAATGCGTTGTTGAGCTTGGTGACAGCTTGTGGCTTTGCTGAAATCCCAAACAGTTGCTCTCTGTATGCTGTAAAAGTAGCAGTAGAAGGGGTGTTTCTTCTACTGTCAGCATTCTCTAGGACCTCTGCTTGCCCCAATAACTGACACACAGGAGTTGCTGGTACCCAAATTAATGCTAACTGCACCCCATTGATTGCTTCTGATGCATAATTCCTCCTTGAAACAATTTTAAAAGCCTGATGACAAAGGCCATTCTAGCCATCTGGAAGATGAGTGACAAAGGGTCTGAAAGACAGCAACACAATGAGGCCGTGACACACATTAGGCAAAAAGCTAGCATTATACAGGCCCAGAGTTATGTGGTATGGCTGATACATCTGTTTGGTTTTTTTTAAGTGAATAGTTTTAATACAACCATATTATACAGTCAGAATTTGGAAATGCCAATTAAAACTACTCATGAGACCTTTCAAAACACTGGTGGATTGAACTATTTGAAACTTTGGTTCCTTTTAAATAAATAGCAGTATGGATGAAGTATGAATAATCTATACCAGTCTTTTGGTTTTATGAAGGGAAATATTTACATGAACATAATTGACAACTATAAATCAGGTAACATAAGAAAGAGGGACACAGTGGGGAATTCATCAATCAAATTTGTGAATTGGTTCCATATATAAAGAATGATCTATTGTTCAAGCTAAAGTATCAAAGATTATTTATCACATTTTCATCACCAGCTGCATGTGCTACAAATAAACTTTAAAATACTACAACATTTTAAGCTCTCAAAGGAAAGATTTCCTTGTGGCTCATGCTAGAATTCAAAAGACCAAGAGCCTTAAGAATAAACTAGCTTCATAATCCAGATATCATAAACATTTGCTCCAAAGTAGTTCTCCAAGGCATTGGCTATTTATTCTAATAAGTAACCACGCATTCTGTGACTGCACAGATTACAGATTCCCACAAAGACATATTTCATCTTAGGAGCAGTCGTGCTCCCTTCCATTACCCTCTCACTAATTGACTAAACTATTGCTAGAATGAAGAGTAGTTCTGTTATATAATTTTCCTAGGAAATATTATTAATTGTGGAAAGTTAGTTTGTTTATGAAGAATCCAGAATTTCTTATTTTAGTAAATGTGTGCCTGCTCTTTATTACATACACACACACACATATATACATATATGTATATATATATATATATATCAATGTCTAACAGCGTTGCTCTTTCTGACATATTTGTATGTATACCATCAATTCACATAAAGTACAATAGTCACTGGAGTGGTATGTAGAAAAATAGTCTGCAAACAATTTGCAAATTGAACACAGATGGGTATACGTTTAGGTGATGGATTTCTGGGCTCCAACTCCAAATGTAATAATTTAATTATTTGTGAGTGAGACCCAATAGTTGGTTTTTAAAACACGATTCTTTTTTTAATGTTTTTTTAAAATTTTATTTATTTTTTATGTGTATGAATGTACTGTCTGCATGTAGGTTTGTGCAATGCCGCAGAGGTCAGAAGAGGGTAAAACACAATTCTTATGTGATTATGACTCATATATTTTACTGAATAGATTTCAAAGTTGGATGCAGTATGAGCTCTCAAAGTCCGCATACAGGAGAACATAACACATGTGTGCCAGTCTTGTCCATGTAGTCAGCCTGGCAAACATACAATGACATCCTTTATCAGTCTTTCTGTACACACAGGAATGTACCAGTATGGGAGACTTCCCCACGCAGAGTCTTTCTCTTCCTTCCTTCCTTCCTTCCTTCCTTCCTTCCTTCCTTCCTTCCTTCCTTCCTTCCAAGTCAGCACACAAAATAATGGGTTTCATCAGTGCATTTTCATATGTCATTTCACTTTGATCTTTTTGTTGGTCCTCCTCCTCCCCTCTGAATAGTCCTCACTTAACAACAAAAAAAAAAACCTTTTATGATTTTTTTTTTAATTTTATGGGCATGAGTGTTTTGTCTGCATGGGTGCAAATGCATCATGGGCATGCAGTGCCTGCAGAGGCCAGAAGAGGGTGTCAGATGCCCTGGAACAGGAGTTGAGGACCCGTGTCAGCCACCATGTGGGTGCTGGGTACTGAACTGTAGTCCCCTGCAAGAGGAGCCAGGGCTTTTCACTGCTGAGCCATCTCCCTAGCACTTCAGGAGGGATCTATGTGTGTCTCTATACATACGAACTTTTTCTGTGAGAATATTTTATGTTGTGGCCATAGGAGCTGCCTTAAAAGTTCTCTCTCTCTCTCTCTCTCTCTCTCTCTCTCTCTCTCTCTCTCTCTCTCTCTCTCTCTCTCTCTGTTTGCCAATTGGCTGGGAATCAGTTTTCACACTCCTCTTTGGTGTGCTGGAGCAAGGTGTATGTGTTAGAGGGAGGGGGATCCCAGCTTGGACAGACATGGTAAATGGATGAATGCAAAGTGCTGGTGTTTTGACTTCTTAGAAGTCAGATGTGTAAAGTCAGGAAGCTTTACAAGTCTGTTTCATTCTTGCTCTTCTGTAACCCTGGACAGGTATTTGTTCCACTTGTTTTCCATTCAGGATCCTCATTTAAATCTCCAGATCCTCTCCATAGACCTAACAGAGGAAGCTCCAAATGCACCAGGAGCACTCAGCCTCCTCCTTTCTCCAGCAGGACAGCACTGAGCAATTGTTTTTTTGTTTGTTTGTTTGTTTGTTTGTTTTTTTAATTAATTTTATTTATTTCTGTATGTGTATGAATGTACTGTCTGCATGCAAGTTTGTGCACCCGTGTCGTGCAACGCCGCGGAGGTCAGAAGAGGGTATCGGATTCCCCTGGAACTGGAGTTCTCCTGGAATTGGAGTTTCAGACGGTTCTCGGCCGCCATGTGGGTGCTGGGGATCGAACCCGGGTCCTCTGTAAGAGCGGTCGGCGCTCTTAACCGCTAGGCCATCTCTCCAGCCCCAGCACTGAGCAATTGTATCCGAGTCTCGTCCTGATTTCAGCCTTTCTTCCTTTGTGTCACATGGTGCCCTCCTTTTCTACTTACATTTTCAACAATTTTTGTTTTTTTTTCTTCAGTATTTCTCAGTATTTATCTTAGGATGATTTTAAGTGTATACAAATTTATCTTATCATTGAAATAGAAGGTAATTAAGCATTCATTAAAGTAAAAATGTCTGTTGAATTAACATCCCATTTTAGGAATTTTTTCTTGGGTTTAGGTCTGTGGCTCTAAATGCAAATGTGTTTTTGTTTGTTTGTTTGTTTGTTTTGAGACAGGGTTTCCCTGTAGAGACCCAGCTGCTCTGGAACTTAATATCTCATAGAGATCAGTCCGCGTCCAAAAGCTGGGATTAAAGGCATGGGACACTGTGCCTGGCTGCAAGGGCATTTTTTATTTTTAATGAACCTTCATCTTCCTTTAAAATAAATATCAGCCGGGTGTGGTGGCGCACGCCTTTAATCCTAGCACTGGGGAGGCAGAGGCAGGCGGATCTTTGTGAGTTCAAGGCCAGCCTGGTCTACAGAGTGAGTTCCAGGACAGCTGGGACTACAGGGAGACCCTGTCTCGAAAAGACCAAAAAAAAAGACCAAAAAAATAAATAAATAAATAAATAAATATATTCAGGGGCTGGAGAGATAGCCTAGTGGTTAAGAGCGCTGACTGCTCTTGCAGAGGACCCAGGTTCAATCCCCAGCACTCACATGGCAGCTGAGAACCGTCATTAACTCCAGTTCCAGGGGAATCTGACTCCCTCTTCTGACCTTCGTGGCATTGCACGACACAGGTGCACAAACCTACATGTAGACAGTACATTCATTCACATAAAAAATAAATAAAATTAAAAATATTTTAAATAAAATAAATATCTTCAAATGAGAACTGAAACTTATATGTACTGCAGACATTATTCATCATATGTTTTTACATATTCTGCAGTTTCATAGATTATTCCAAATTGGCAGCTTCTATAAAATTCCATTTAATTGATTATGAAGTGCAAAAGTAACAGCTATGAAAACTGGAATGTCTTAGCATGTTAAATTGGAATTACTAACATTTGTATATTCATAAAAAGCATTCCTTTACTGAGCATCATAACCTTACAAATTCCATTTGAATAACGATATCGATTAGTGATGAAAATACCTAGTTCTGTGAAAGAATGGACATGCATGTACATTTTACCTGTTCTAATGAATTAAATTTAACCTTCTTTATCACTGGAAGATAACACTTTGTAATTTGATTCTAGATTTTTAATTATATTGGGAAATTTGATATTTGAACATTTTCTTAATATTTTTCATTGTACCTGCTACTTTATTTTTGATATTTTCTTAATTTTTCATCAACCTTCCTAACATTGTTAGATATTAGTTACGTTTCGGTTTTTCTACAGTAAAAGCAAAATTAGCTCAATATTTAATATCTATTTTTATTGAACTTTTTTGTATTTCAAACAGAACATCTCAATCAATCTTAATCACTTTTATACCTTTCCCTACTAGCACCTTCCCACAGCTCCCCCACTGGAATTCATGTACTAAGGCCTATTGTGTCAAGTTAGTGTCCCTAGAGAGAGAGAGAGAGAGAGAGAGAGAGAGAGAGAGAGAGAGACCCTGTGTGTGGGTGGGGAGAGTCTCCTGTCAGCCTATCCAGAGTCTCTTGGTTTAAGAAGATCAGCTCCTCCTAACCTAGCAGTCATCAACTGCTAATATTTCTTCTGCTAATATTGGGTTCTGCTGCCCATTTCCCCAGTTCCACGCTGGGTTTTTTCTGCTTGAGTTTGCATGGGTCTCGAGCATGCTGACACCAATGCTGTACGTTCATATGAGCAAAGTCCCAGGAGCTTGTATGATTCAATTTCCATATGGTTGTGCACCTCCTCCCTGACCCTTACAATGTTTCCACTCACAAGATCTGCAATGGTCCCTGAGCACTGGGTGAATGAAGCTTAATATAGGAGTCCTGCCCAATGACCCCTACTCTGGAGAGTCCTAATCACCACGTTTGGGGCATTTGTGACCTTTTCTGTTTCTGGCCCTCTGCTGCATGAGGGAGCTTCATTAGTGAAAGTTAGGAGATTCATTTGTGTCCTCTTTATCTCTTGTTCTATGTTGCATGAGCCTTAGGTGTAGAGGTTGCATTGTAGATGTGCCACCCAGGCTTGGACAATTCACAGACAATATCTGTGTGTGACCAGTTGTGGTACACTATAATAGTCTTTTTCTGGTGCAAAAGAAGCTTCTTTGATAGGCGGTGTCTGGGATACTTGACTGGAAACATAAGGATACATATCTTGCATTTAGTAAGAAATTACATTAGTCTACGGATGTGCCAGCCTTGGGGTTTTCTCTAACATCTATGATCTCTCCATCCATGTGTATTTGGCTCGTTTACAGTACCACATATGAGTTTCCTCTCACTGAGTGGGCTTTAAGTCCAATTAGTTAACCATTGATTGGCCCCAAGATAAAAGTGCCACTACTGCACCAATGTTATGTGCTATGCAGGTCACTGATGTGGTTATTTGGTCTTAAAGCTGGTGTTGGACCATGGATTGATGTTCTCCCTTCGCAGCTTGTGTAGTGCTCTCCAAAGCTATGAGAGCTTGTGGTAGGAGCTTCTCTTGCCACGAGCAGGTACAGCGAGGTCCTGCTAAGGGAAGAGGAGCACAGCGCCAGGGCACGGTGGGGAACTGACCGCTCAGCACAGAGGCCAGTCGGTTACTTCCATGACCCGACCTGAGAGGCCCCTCCAACTCAGGTCCTCAGCCTGGGACAAGGGAACGTTTCCCGCCTTGGCCATGATTTCCCACCTGCCCAGAGACTGCTGGCCCCTGGACAGGAATTTCAGGCTGACGGCTGATTGCCTATCTTCAGCCAATGCCCACTCACAATTCACTTCACAGCTGGTGACCCGATGGGTCTCCTTCCAGCCCCACACCAGCTCCCCAGGTTGGTGATCTGCTTGATCACCATCCAACCCACTGACCCACACCAGCTTCCCAGTTTGGTGGCCTGATAGACTGCCATCCAACCCACAAGCCTCGTGGGCTAAGATTACATGCACAAATAATTGCTGGTAGTCCCTATCTGATGGTAAGAAGGACTCATCTTTTTATTCACAGCATTCTGTTTTTATATCCAGAGTGACATCAGATCTCAGGGCCTGGTTTCAGCCCCATGCCTCATGTTCCATAACCTCAGGAGTACTTGTCAATGCTTTTGATCTCAAGGTGTCACAGGCTTTGCTAAAGCAGGCAAACCCTGCCTTAGGCCAGATTTCAGTGTAAACAGACAAGCAGGTAATTTAGCACAAAAGAAACCACAGGTGGCTTCCTTTTTCCCAACAAGAGCTAGCCTTTAGGGGAAGTGGCTTCCAGGTCAGTTGCAGCTTCCTTGCTCCAAATTTGGTCTCTGTAGTATGTCCTGTCTTCAGCAATAGGGTCTTACCTTCAAGTTCTGGAAGACAAGGGCTCTGGCAATAGTCTCCATAATTTTGGGAGTCTCCTGGACCACCCTGATCCAGAGCTCGAAGGAAGATTTCTCCTGTCTAGCACTGTTTCTCATTATGTAGCCTTCAACTATACACACGGACCCATGTGTAATTTTTCATTAGGTTGTTATGCTAGCATGCTTCCCTCTGGTCTTCTACACCAGATAGGTGTCATTCCTCTCTCTCTTCCTCCCCCCCACATCTAACCCTCCCTCCATGCCCTCCCCATTCAAAGTGTCCCCATTTTCTCCATCTCTCCCTTGATGATACCAATCTTCTATGTTCCTACCTCTCGACCTCCCTCTCTCTTTTCATCACTGAATTTCCTTGTATCACCTCCCTTCCCCTCCAATTCAAGCACCTCCTTTTACCCACTTCTCCCTTAGTGACACCTCTCTCCTACTGTTCTTTTCTCTTAGGCTCCTTCTGTCCTTTAACCTCCCTCTTTCCTTTCCATTTTCCTAGTTCCTTTAGTTACGTCAGGATAATTACTTACATATAAGGATTTGGTGCTAGGCTCCACAAATGAGGGAGAATATACATCACTTGTTTTTCTGAGTCTGTATTACTTAACTTAGCATGAGTGTCTAGTTCCATCCTTTTACCTGCAAATTTCATAATCTCATCTTTATCACTGAGTAGAATTCCGTTGTGTAAATGTTCCACGTTTTCATGATCTATTCATCACATGAGGAACACTTGGGGTGCTTCCATCTCTTATCTATTCTGAAAAGAACAGCAACAAACATGGATGTACAAGTATCTTTTGAGGCTGAAGAGTCCTGTGCTATGGCCAAAGAACAGGCAATGCAGAATTTTGAGGTTTAAGTTTGAGAAAAGACTCTTTGGACTTCACAAATCACCATGGTGTATAACTCACCATTATGACCACCAATTGATACTTCAGCATAATGGAATGGCTCAATTCCAAGCCTTCGTTATTGTGGCATTGCACATTTACTAGCTGCTGTGTATTTGAACAGCTGCAGTCCGGTCACCCTTCTTCCACCTGTGTGATTAAGATTCATTAACGGAGACATTTGACAGACAATAAAAGATGGTGAAATGGATTTTTTTAAAGTGTGACATATGGTTGAGGGGATAAGTTTATTTCTGTCTGAGACATGATGCCCCTACCCTGATGTAATGAAGATCTGTGTCTTTATAAAGACAAATGTGAGGCATTCTGTGATACCAGGAAGAGAGCTACTTTGGTCTTGGTTTCTGAATTTAAGAAAGATAGGATCCAAATTCCTAGGAGATTTTTTTTTCTCCTTTGACAATATGAAACATATCCATATATCTATAACATTTAATGTATTCTATAGGCAGAAGACTGTCAAAATATGAGCTCCAGCACAGAAAACTTCAATTATAATGGTGTATTAACTATAAGCCACACATTTCTTGATCTCTCTTGGACTATTTTTCTCTTTGCAAAAAGATGGGTATATAACGGTTTAGCTGTAATAACAAGACACAGTCTTTCATCACAGTTGAGAGCAGGGACTTTGGAAGTAGACTTCTGAGATTCAGTCTTATCCCCTTTACTTACCAGATGTTTGACTATGGAAACATATCTCTGCAAGAATCCATTTCTTCATCAGTAAGATACAGGTAATAATGGTAGTTACACTGCTGTAGAAAGTTATATTACCGTGTGTGAGAGTGTGTGTGTGTGTGTGTGTGTGTGTGTGTGCAGGCCCATGCATGGCAAAGAATGTGTGTGGCGGAGGACAACGTGTGGGATTTGGGTCTCTCCTTCTATCATGTGGGTCCGAGGGATGGAGCTCAGGTCATCAGTCTTGGCGGCCAGGGCTGTAACCACTGAGCCACCTCACTGGTTCCACTCACCTGTATGCAGCTTGATTGGCTTCATCCTGATAAAGTGTTTACAATAGTACCTCACACAGAGTTATCAATTCAATTTAATTTTTAACCAAATCACTAGAAATTTCTAATTTAACTTTGTATAACCAGTCTAATCACTAATTTCATATATTCTTATCTTTTTGAGACAGGGTCTCACTATCTAAACTAAACTGGTCTCAGACTCACTATATAACTGTGGCTGGCCTAACTCTCATAACCTCCCTCCGTTTAGCCTTCTTGGGAAGGAAATAAAAGGCCTGAGCATCCATGTCTAAATTTATTTTTATATTTTTCTGCAGCTGCCTTGGGATCCTGAAATTACTTGTGTCTCCAGGGGACAGGATGGGCTCCAAAAAGTTGGTTACTGCTGAAGCCTCATTCCTGTGATAGGAATGTGTCTGTTCTAATAATAGAGTTTTGCCCCTTGATTGGTTTTTGGCTTTTATTCTCTATCTCTTATGGGTGCATTTGTTTTTAGTAACTCGGTAGTTCCAGTATCTGGATTTTAAAATTCTGAACTCTCGTTTCACTATACCTGGGCCACTCAATCCTGTGGCTGATTCTCCACCATGAAACACTGGGATGTCTGAAATGAACTGATGGTGGTCTTGGTTCTGTTCTGGGTTTGCATGTCTTTCAGTAGTCCCAATATCCAAACTCTATTCTATCTCCTTCAAATGGTTTTCTTAAAGTCAGCTCCTCCTGAAAGAACAGAAGCTGTGCTGTTACACAGGTCTGAGACACTTTTTGGAGTTTGTAAGCCGAGTAGAATGTAAACATCAAATAGCACAATAGACTTCACAAACCTCCAGCTAAGGAAAAAAGAGGAGAGTCATTCTTGGTCTTCGTCAGCATAAAACTATGCATATAAATGGAGGCATGTCGACTGATAATTACTTAAGGGACAGTCCTAGTGATGAAGAGAAGAAGACCCCCCCCAAGGAACAGTCATTATAAGTCACATAATGCTTAAGGAGAATTCAGAAAGGGACCTGCAGAGCTTCTAGGGTAAGGAGAAAAGTAGAAAAAGAAGGTGTAATTATGAAATACTCAAAAAGGAATATTTTACTTTATTTTTTATACTTTCTCTTATTTCCTTTTTTTAACAATAAGTAATGTTATGAGTACAAACATCCTTCATTTAAAACAAATTTTCAAGCAGTTGTGCCCAAACCCACACAGCCCAAGGCTCCCACCATCCAGCTGGAGGGGCTTGTATATACATTCAAGTTGATCAAATAAGTGTCCAGTCTATATTGCTGTAGTTTCACCATTCACCCAAATTGCATCCCTTACATTCTACCACGCCCCCTCTTCCACAGATTGTTCCCTAGGCTTAGAAAAGGGGCACAGGTGGACGAGAAGCAAAACAGTCTACTTTCTCTGGAGATGTCGTTTTGGACTCTGATCAGTTCTGGCTGTTTCCTTTCATGGGCTGACAGTTTGTCCAGGAATAACCTTTCAATCCTACTAATGAAGCACAAGCAATTAGATATATAGGTATTTAAACAGTACTAATTATTATGGTAGGTTACTTTGGTATAGACACAGATGTTTGGATGGTATACTAATCCATGAATTAGGAATATTTTTAAAGAGACAGTAAGCCAAACACCAAGCATTTAAGCAAAAATGTGACTCTAGCTGTGATATTTGCAATACTAGTCAGGAGTTGAAAGGGTGGTGAGGAAGTAGTCAGATGGCCAGTTGATGGGACTGAGTAGAAGCTCAAAAAGAATACATGGCATATTAGTCACATTCTGTGCTATTACACAAGTCTGAGATGCTTTTTGGAGTTTGTAAGCTAAGTAGAATGGAGACATCAAATAGCACTGATGGGATAAAAACATTGATGGAAACCGGTTTGGGGAGGAAAGGGTTTATTTGGATTATTGCACCCATCATCAAGGTAAGCCAAGACAGGAACTCAGGGCAGGAACCTGGAGCACCGACCATGGAAGAATACTGCTTATTGGCTGGCTCCCCTGGCCTGTGCTCAGCCTGCCCAGGAGTGGATCACCCTCTGGGCCTTCCCACATTTCTCAGCAATCAAGAAAACGTCCCCAAAGACATGGCCACAGGCCAGTCCAATGGGTACAAATTCCTCAGTTGTGGTTGCCTCAAACCAGGTGTGTCAAATTGACAAGGGACACTATCCAGCACAGAAGAGAAGTAGAGGCAACTGTCTTGAGGGTTCTGGCAGTGAGGAGAGGAAGATACGTGTCGCCGTATCAGTAGGAAAATCAAGAATAAATAAAGGATATTATTTTTGCTTTTCCTTTTTCAATTCCTAACAAAGACTTGAGTAACGCCATCTGCTCATGGAGAGAAAAGAAATTGCATGTGGAGAACAAAGGAGGCCTGGTGTGGCAGAAAAGAACTGAATTCTGAGAATAATGAAGTTTTATCTGCACACAGCAAACTAGTAGCCGGAAAGAATGAGGACTAATGGAAATGATGAAGACAGATCAATGTAGCTGGGACTGGGAGTCTGAAGAGGTTCCTATTGAAAGGTCTACTTTTCTCTGAAAATAGGATGACACACAATTGCTGAAAGAAATAAATGGGATAAGAAGATTAAATGCTTCAGGAGAGGAAGCTTGAAATAGTTGTTTTTCTCTATGTTCTAATTTACCTTCAGTCACTGTGACAAAACATTCTGACCAATACCAACTTGAAGAGGGAAGAGTTTATTCATCTTACATCTCCCACTCCACAGTTCATCACTGAGGGAGCCCAAGGTAGGAAATCAGGGTAGGAACTTGAAGGCAGGAGCTGAAGCACAGGCCATGGGGAAATGCTGCTTACTGGCTTGCACACCTGGCCCATGCGCAGCCTGCTTTCTTATACAATACAGAACCGCCTGCCCAGGGGTGGCACCACCCACAGTGGGCTGGGTCCTCCCACATCACTCATAAATCAAGAAAATACCCCACAGATATGGCCGTAGGACAGTTCAATGGAAGCAATTCCCCAATTGAGGCTCCCTCAATCCAGGTGTGTCAAGTTGATACTAAAGCTATACAGCATACGCCACAGAATAATCTCTAAGAAATATTCCATTCTAGGGGTTGGAGAGATGGCCTAGCGGTTAGGAGCACCGACGCTCTCGCAGAGGACCCGGGTTCGATCCCCAGCACCCACATGGCGGCCAAGAGCTGTCTGAAACTCCAATTCCAGGAGAACTCCAGTTCCAGGGGAATCCGAGACCCTCTTCTGACCTCCGCGGCATTGCACGACACGGGTGCACAGACTTGCATGCAGACAGTACATTCATACACATACAGAAATAAATAAAATTAATTAAAAAAATTAAAAAAAATTCCATTCTAATAATTTTATGTGGTTTGGATAAACTTAGCAAGTTGATTATAAAATTTAGTGCAATAACAAAAGCATAATAGAAGTTAGAAAACCCTGAGGAGGAACACTGTGATGAAGGAATATGCAGTAAGAGAAAACAAAGCAAGATTTAGCAAAATGCTATCATAATTAAGAAAGTATGACAATAGCTCAAGGGGTAATTAAGTACAACAAATGTTTAGATGACAAATACATAGAAAGAGATGCATGATGGAAGTGGTGTTAACATCACAAGGGACAGGATGAACTCTGTGGCCTCATTCATATGGACCACTTAGATTTGATTGCCATCACATTCACACACACACACACACACACACACACACACACACACAAGCATGCATACACACAAGCATGCATACACACATGTCCAGATAAATAATCACATGAAAAAAAATTAAGCTTTGTAAAACCCAAAGAATATTATCTCAAAATGAGAATATATATGTTAACTTTCTTTAGTTTTATGTGCATGAGCATTATGCTTGCATGTGTGTAAGTGCACCTTGCTGTACAGTGCCCAAGGATGCCAGAAGAGGGTGTTGAATCCCCTGCAACTGGAGTTACAGACAGTAGTTAGTCACCACATGGGTGCTGGATTTCAAACCCAGGTCTTCAGCAGGAGCAGCCAGTGTTCTTCACCACTGAGCCATTTCTCCAGCCCCCAAATGGGAATATATTTTAAAATATCAAAGCAGGATGCTTTTGTTATTGTTGCCAGGCACCTTTCCTTCACTATGACAAATTATTGGGAAAATCTAGTTAAAGGAAGATTTATTTTGACTCACAGATGTGGCCCATGGTCACTTGGTTCTCTCTCTGGTGCTGCAGTTTCTGTGGCAAGAAAGAGCGTCGCGGCAGAGCATCATGGTGGGGAGGACGCAGTGCAGCGACGCTGTGGACCCCAGGGTCCTGGAAACGAAAGCACTGGTGGCAAAGAATGGCCTTTGTTATGGTTTCGATGCGACGTGTCCTCTATGATCCTCATGTGTTGGAAGTGCGATCCCAGCCAGTGGTACTCTTGAAAGGTGCTTTTATGAGAGCACTAATTTCATCAATGGGATTATATATTGGTGATTTCACAGGTGAATGGCTTCTTTGGAGATAGGGCCTCATGGGAGGAAATAGATCACCAGTGGATGTGTGCCGCCCCCATTCCTTGTTTCCTGACTGCCACGAGGTGAGCAGCCTTCTCTGCTGCGTATTCAGGCGTCAGGAATATCTCCATCAACTGAAATCTCTGAAAGCACGTTAATCTTGGGAATTTTGTCACAGTATTGACAACTGGCTATCACCTCCTTCAAGGACAGACCCTCAGTGACCTACTGCCTGAAGCTAAGCCAACCTCCAAAGAGCCCTTTCAGTTGTCAGTCATCAAGGGATTAATCCATGGAGGAGTTTAGAGCCCTTGGGATCCAGTCACCTCCCAAAGGTCAACTGGGAGCGCAGCTGTACTGCAGATCAAACCTTCAACACCAAAGCTTCCAGGAGGCAGTTCAGATGCAAACCATGACAATTTGTGAGGGGGGAGAACCAGATAAGCCAACTGAGCTGTAACTATGCTTATAAAGTACTGTAAAGATTATGAGAAAGAGTGATAAAATAGAAGGAATTTTCAACTCATTTAGCAGCAAATTATAACTAAGTATGTAATGCATGCCAATAACCAATAAGGAGGTGGCAGCCCAGAATTAATACAATGAATGAAAATGAGCATTTCAGTGATGCGAACAGGAATGGAGTTATGATATGGGATGGATTGGGGGTGGGGTGGGGAAAAAGGGATAGGGGAATATGCCTGAACAGAAATAAAAATGATGTATGAAAAATACATAAAACATCAATAAATATTAATTAAAAATAAAATAAAGAGAGAAAAAAGAAAACATAATAATACAAAAATATAAAAACAGAAAATAATTTTTAAAAAATGCTAAAGTGAATTTGGCTGGGCATGGGGGTGCAGCCTTTAATCCTAGCACTTAGGAGGCAGAGGCAGGCAGATCTTTGTGAGTTCAAGGCCAGCCTGGTCTACAGAGTGAGTTCCAGGACAGCTGGGGCTACAGGGAGACCCTGTCTCAAAAAGACCAAAAAAAAAAAAAATGCTAGTTTTTGAGGCATTTAATGACTTGGGAACTGAATAAAGGCAACATAACAAATGACAGAAACCCTAAGCAACCCAGTTCCAATGTTTAAAATTTAGCTGCCCAAATCAAGAGGGGGCATGAGCCAGAGGTCTCAATATGCACAAAGTGTGTTTTACTGGGGACTCCCAGAAGCATGTGTTGCACCAGCCTTAAGTCAAGTCATTGCATTTCAGGCCAGAAAAGTAGATGGGCTTCACCCAACATGAGTGTACCCCGCCTTTATCAAAAGTTGATAACATGGCCAAACATCAATTAAGTTGGGCATGGTGACACAGTCTTTTAACCCCAGCACTTGGAGACAGATGCAGGTGGATCGTCTGGTGAGTTCAAGGCCCAGCCGGTCTACATAGTGAGTTCAGGACAGCTGGGAACTACAGTTTAGACCCTATCTCAAAAAGACAAAAAAAAAAAAAAAAAAAAAAAAGAGGAAGCAGCCCATGGGGGCTGGCTCAGTGGTTAAACTGTACTGACTCTCCTTGCCAAGGACCCAGGTTCCCAGGTTCGATTCTGAGGATCTACAATGGTGGCTAATCAACAGGTTTGGTAATTCCAATTTCAGGGTAATGATGCTTTTTCTGACCTCCCATGAGTGTGTACAACAGGAGTACACTTACATACATGCAGGCAAGTATTACTAAACACAAAATAAATTATAAAAAATAATAAAGGAAAGTTTTAAAAGAAGAGTGTATAAGCAATTGAAACCTGTGTTCATCTATCTCAACATCACCATCTCTGTCAGAGCTTCATTGACTCTGGCATGCAATTGGTGGTTATGATTAGGAGAGCTGCAGTTATGCTTAGCTGGATACAGGCACTTGAAATGTCAAAGGCAGTGAACTGAGTGAGAATATTTGTGGTATGCCACTAAATGTATTTTAAATATAAAATGCATCTTTCTGTCAGCCTTACAGAAGTTAACAAATGACTCCTTACATTTTATAGACAGAATATTGTCTTACACTATCAGTTAAATGGCAGTGTTGCTTTGAAACCAGTGAACTGGAAGGAATGTGAACGTGGTGAGTGGAGATGGCAAGATGTCTTTAAAAAAAGAAGGTGTTACAGACTTGCAAACCGGAATCCACAAAGATGCTGAAGTTTTCACTTCTGAAAGCCTAAATGTTCATCTCCACAGCCCACCTCGGCCAGACTTCCTGAGTCCTTCCTGTGACTGTGAGCTCTGCCCGGATGTGATTGGTCCACGTCCTCTGTGACGTCAGAAGGAGGGTCATTGTGAAGTCCCAGCCAGCAGATATAAGGGAGTGTAGAGCAGGCTGGTTTCTTGGGCAGGTGCTCTTGGTGGTGGTGGTTTGGTGGTTTGGTGGTCAGTGGTATTTACGAGTTCTGTGTGCTTTTGTGTGTTTGGGTTTTTTTATTTTTACATTTTGGTTTGTTTTTTTCTGATTTTGAGAGTGTGTGTGACTATGTGTGGGTATATTTAATTTTTTGGTTAAGTTTTCTGGTTTGTGTTGGTTGTTTTTATGGGTTTGTGTGTTTGTGTTTTGTTGTTTGTTTGTCTTTTTTGAGACAGGGTGGTAGCCTTGCTACCTGTGATGTGTGGCCAGAAGGGTGAAGTGACAGTATGGCCCATCCCTGGGGTCATCCTCTCAGATGAGCACCTCAGAGCACAGTATGATATCCTGAAGACCTTGGGCCGGGTGGCTGTGCCCAGGTGAGTGTTGGCCCACCACCAGCTTCTGGCATTCCTGTGGCCATAAAAGTCATGGGAAGAGGAAGGAGTGTACTACCCAATGAGGTCTGAGGTGGAGATAATGAAGATTGTGCATCATCCCAACATCGTCTCCTTGATCCAGGTCATTGAAAAAAGACAACATCTATCTGGTCCAAGAGCTGGCTGAGGGGAAAGATCTGTGGAATTGGATCCAACAGGATGCCTACATGCAAGAGAACACCTGCCGGAATATATTCAAGTAACTATTACAGGCCATGCAGTACTGTCACAAACGAGCCATAATTCACAGGGATCTCAAGCTGGACAACATCATGGTAGACAGCACTGGCAGGGTGAAGAGCATAGATTTCGGACTTGCTGCCCTATTCATGCCTGGCAGTAAACTCTTGCGGTTCTGTGGTGCTTTACAGTTTATGCCCCCAGAATTCTTCCTGCAAAAACCCTATGATGGCCTGAAAGCAGACTGCTGGACCTTAGGTATTGTTTTGTATTATATGGCAACAGGAACCCTGCCATTTGAAGGGGACAGCACTCACGAGGTTCGGCCCAAGGTTCTTCTGGGAAAATATGACGTTCCAGCTCACCTTTCTCCAGAGCTGCAGGACATAATCCACTGTTTACTAACAGTCAAGCCCAAGAAGAGGCCGAGAGTGAAGGATATAATGAGCATCCTTGGCTTCAGCATGATGAAGAGGGTCTTCCGCATGATAAAGAGGGTCTACAAAACCAGACCAAGGTGGCTCCTAGGTGCGTGAACAGTGATATCCTAGTAGCCATGGAGCAATTAGGGTTTGACCAATATGACATCCTGAAATCTTTACTACACAAATTGTACAATGGGCCTATGGCCACCTACAATCTCCTGCAATGCCAAGCACAGCAGAATGGGACTCCACCAGCCCAGCTGAGCCAGTGCCCCTGGAGTGACACCGTTCCCTTCCCCAGAAGATCCTGCCAATGTCCCCCACACCATGGAGGGGATCTTTATATACTCATCTCTCAAATCTTTTTATCATCTTCAAACACCAAGACTCTGAGGAACGGCCATCAGGAAGAGAAGTGAGAAGGGCCACTCCTGAGGACAGCCATCAGGAAGAGAAGTAGAAGGGCCTCCTGAGGAGGCCAGCAGGAAGAGACTGAAAGGCACTCCTGAGGATGGCCATCAGGAAGAGAAGCTGAGAAGGTCCACTCCTGATTACGGCCAGCAGGAAGAGAAGCTGAAAAGGGCCGCTGAGCCTGTCATTCCTGCCTCCTCTTTGCAGAAGACGGCACCAAATCTGACAGCCAGCCTGACTGGGTGCAGGACGACGCTACCTCAGAGAAGTCTGCAGCCCATGTGGGGTATGGAGGAGGTGGTCAAAAAGATTGGGGAGGGGCTAATGAGCTCTGCTGCTGCTTTCCAGGAAGGGGAAAATTAAGAGGCTGTAATAAAGTGGACCGAAGTTATGAAAAGACATGACGGATGCAGAGGATTCAGTGTACTGGAAATGCATGCTGATCATGCATGACTGATATCCTGTGGGCAGCACTGTGCCGATGGTCAAAATGCAGTCTTAGATGATAGTGATAGGACAGAAGCCGTAAGCTTCTATCTAAAATCGAAGACTTGCTAGGATCCTGTACTCTCGAGACCTCCTGCCTTGTAGCTTCAATGATTGGGGTGGAGACATGTGCTCACAAAAACGAAAATTGACAAGAGTCTATGGTTATTTTGTCTCTAAAGAAAAATTAAGGCATATGTATGTAAAAGCAAAGAAACAACTGGGCAGGGATCTGCGTTCAACATTTTAGTTTCTAAAGGTACTAAAGCATTTATTTTTAAAGCCTTAGCTCCATGAAATAATCTAGTCGAATCAGGGAGATATAATTTGTTTTGTCTCACTTGGTGTTAATAACTTTGACATTCTTTTACTTTTAAGAGAATTTAGGAAGGGTGTTCAATTCTCTTTAAAGAGTTTCATTTTATTCTCTGATAAAGATACAAAAGGAAATTATTTGCTAAGTTGAAATAAATGATATTCCATTTCTTTCAGTGTTAGGTTAAAGTGTTCAGTGTTAAGGTTAAAGTGTTCAAGTTAAGTCAAAGTTATCTTGAAATCCCATTTTAATTCAAGCCTACTAAATAAAACTCTCTAAAAAATATTGACCAAAATTGTACAGTCCTAGAATTACTTATTCAGTAGCGTTGTTGAGTTTATTTCCGTGTAACCTCCACGAGTTTGCCCCTCAAGCTGTCTGAGGGTAGGCAGCTTGTTAATTGGTGCCAGCACAGTGGTCCACCTCCTTTCAGGCCTGCACCCGACAACCCCAGAGCTTTGACTCAGCAGCTTCTCTGAACTTTGATCCTGCAGGCTACAAGGGTGCCCAGTGTGAGACCGACATAAATGAATGCAATAGTAACCCCTGCCAGCAAGGAGGAGACTGTGCGGAGTTGTCCTCACAGGAGCTGGACCCGGGCGTGGCGGGGCTGCCTTCCTCCTTCACTCCGCGGAGCCTCGGGCTATGTTTGTATCTGTCAGCCTGGATTCACAGGTGAGGCCGGAAATGGGAAATGACTTTCTGTATTTGGTGGCAAGCCCTGGATGCAGACAAATGGCGGATCAGCAGTGAAATCTGTCCTGTGTAAAATCCGGGGCCGTGGCACAGAGGGTCCCCCTTGTGGGCATGAAAAATAACTTGTTTTAACCAATCTTGATTCACTGTAATTTCTTAACTCATGAAAAGATGTAAAAGATGGGGAAAGAAACGCATAAGGGAAACATTTTGTGCATTTTAGTGAGAATTGCAGAATGTTCCATAGAAGTGTGTTGCAGTTGATTACCAAGAGCTGCAAGCATGACCATATGGCTTGAGATGTCCTGGCTGCCTCTAATTTCTGTGGCTTAGTGAGATAATATTTTTCACCTTATATGAATCTCAAAATTGTATTTCCACCATCCAGTTTCACTCCACTTGTGATCAGGGGCACAGACTTTTCTTTTCCTCTACAATTCTTCAACATGTGACTTTCAAATTGATCATGCAGCAAGCCACCCGAGAAGGAGCGCGGACTCCTTCCCGTTGGTTTGAGCAGCCAGGCCTTTCTAGTNATAAAACGAAGAAAGTACGGTCAGTACTAGGTAGTGGAGAAATGCATGGCAAGGTCGTAACTAAATACTGATTTTGCATTTAGACCAGCTGAAATGAGGAAACTTTCAGAGACACCTGCCAGGGGTGTGGAGTAGTAAGAACGGCTTCTGCTCTGGCCAGTGCAAAAGTCCAGAGGACAAACCTCTGGAGACAGCCTGCCACTGTTGCATGCATTTGACTCTGAAATTCCACTATTAAGATACACTCTAGAGGAAAAATCTTTACTGTGTATGTGCAAAGGGAATACACATCAAAATGCTCAATATGGTATTGTTTCTAACAGGAACAATTATCAAGAAAGGTTTTGTATTGACAACTAATATGTTATTGTGTAACAGATTATTAGAATTACTCAAAATAAGTGAGCTAGTGTTATATACAAACATATGCATGATAAATAAAACAAATAAAAAAAAAAAAATACAACTACAGACGATGGTGTGGTATGTTTGTGAATCAGAATGAAGTAAAATGCAGCAATGCAAAGGTCTCAGAAAGGCTGAAGCATGTGTGAGGAGGGCAGAAGTGGAAGGTGCAGTGTGCAGTAGAATATGTAAAGCTTGAAGGGCCTGGAGAGGTGGCCCAGCAACTAAAAGCATTTGCTACTCTTGCAGAGCACCTGGGTTTGGTTCCTAGTACCCACATGGCAGCTAACTATGGCCTCTAACTCCAGTTCCAATGATACAACCCCTCTTTTCACCCCATTGTAGCATTGCACATGTGACACACAAGATCAAAAAAATACATATAATATAAATAAATAAAAAGTAAGTAAATAATTTTTAAAAGAACAGAATATATATATATATATATATATATATATATATATATATATATAAAACTTTCATGAAGAATGAAGGAGAATATAAAGTTAGGGCAAAGAGCTGCCTTTGGTCAGCTTTCAGAACAGGACACATTAATGAAAATAAACAAAGGGCTGGAGAGATGGCCTAGCGGTTAAGACCCCGACTGCTCTTGCAGAGGACCCGGTTGATCCCCAGCACCCACATGGTGGCTGAGAAACTGTCTTTACTCCAGTTCCAGGGGAATCGACACCTCTTCTGACGTTGGCATTGCAAACAGGTGCACCAACCTACATGCAGCAGTACATTCATACAAACATAAAAAATAAATAAAATAAAAATAATTAAAAAAAGAAAATAAACAACCTTATGGAGATAAGAAGGCATATTTTGTTTGAGATAAGGTTGAGTTATGCAGCCCAGATGGCCTTGAACTCAAATCCATGCCTCTATGTGCTGGTGGTGAGATTACAGATGTGCAACACCACACTGTGACCATGCCCAGTTGCTTCTTACTAATGTAAATACATTTTCAAAGCATTTTCTAAGCTGCCCATCTCAGTGAGGCTGCAGCGAGCACAGGTGCTCTGTGTGTCATCTAGTGTCCTACTTTTCCATTACCAGTTATTTGCTAAAATGAGCTCCACATCCAAATAAATAGTCCGAGTACTCCAAATCAAAGGAATGATAAGTCCAAATAAAGGAGTGATGACTCCTGTGACTAGAGTGTTTAGCAAGAGCCACCATAATAGCACCATCTTGTAGAGAGAGCTTTTGATGTTTAAAATTACCATCTAGCTTAATTCTTTGTATCATCCTTGTTCAGTGGTAAAATGGGCGAGTTTTATCATTTAGAGGTTAACAATGATGAAATTCAGATGCAGAAAAAATTAATATCTTTTCCTATTTAGATTGACAAGAGAAGAGCAGTGAAAGTCAGGGGTTTTGAATCATGATATCTTTGATAAAACTTGAGACTTCTCATGTCTCTTTTGTATTTATCTAGTGCCCAGAGTTCTTTTTTATAAAAGTTTAAAGATAATAATATATACTGGGGAAAACACTGCTCAAAAAGTAACATTGGAAATTAAGCATTGTGTTTTGAAAGAAGAGGAAGGCAATGCTCTAAAGATCTTTCAGCACTCGATAGCCCTCTACTAAAGCTGATGGCAGATATTGAAATGTGATAGCAGTGTGAATAATCAAGAAGCACTGGGCAGCTCCACTTTTTTTTTTTTCAAAATTCAAAATACCCTTCTCAACATTGAATATAATATGTCATTTAATAAGGTTACGGTCTAGTTTTAAATATAAGTCAAATGCAATTTGATATTTATTCTTCTAATGGCCAGATTTTAGAACAGATTGCTTTGGATTCTTGAATAGCATTAAAGGTTGCATCACCTTTCAGATTTTAGCAGCAGGATTCTGTCACTCACTTTCTAGCCAGTGGAGTGTCCAGAGGCAGTTGTGTAAGGCAGGTTCAAACATGCACAGCATCACCTGCTTTTCTTTCTGTGACTGCCAATGGAGACAAGCTAGCAGTTTTAATTTCTGAACCCAGATACAAGATCTAAGTTGGCTCACTCTAATATTCTTTAAGTCATGAGAGCATTTTCTCTATGTGATTCTGAACACAGAGTCTGTAATTTATGTTAATTTCTTATGTAATTTCAGTCTCTTTCTGTGGAGAGTTTAATTATAATGTAATATATTATCCAATAATTATCTGTGTTGGTTTTAAGTATATAGGAGTCAAGTTTATGAATAGATTTATTATGAAGCAACAGCCTGTAATTTAAGGAGTGGTGAGAACTACTGGGTACTATTAAAAATAAAAGATGTAGGGCCTAGGCAGATGGTTTGGTGGGTACATTGATTTCCTTAAAAGCATGAGGACATGAATTTCATCATCAGAATCCATATAACAAAGGCCAGGTGTCGTGCCCAACATGGGGAGGTAGAGAGAGAAGAATATCTGGAACTTGTTGGCTGGCCAGCCTAACATATGGTGAGTTTCAGGTCAGTGACAGGTCTAAAAAACTGAAGGATGTCAAAGACCAATGTGCAAAGTTGTCCTTGGGCACACACCACACAAACACACACACACACACACACACAACACACATGCATACAAATACACATCCATATATCTTCAATTCTTGTGAATATTTGTCCAAATTATATGGTGCATTCTTTTAAAAATTGATACAGAGGGTCTAGAGAGATGGCTCATCAGTTAAGAGTGCAACTGCTCTTGCAGAGGACCCAGGTTCGATTCCCAACACCCACACGGCGGCTAAGAACCATCTTTAACTCAGTTCCAGGGGAATCAAATGCCCTATTCTGACCTCTGTGGCATTGCATGACACAGGTGCACAAACCTACATCCAGACAGTACAGTCATACATGTAAAAAATAATAAATAATTAAAAAAATAAAAATAAAAATTGATACAGAAAGATCTACACAATGCAAGTGATGAGTTTATTCATTTAGAAACTGATACTTGAGATTTATGTTTTAAAGATGAAACACAATACATTAAAGACCTGAAGAAGTTAACAGACAATGGATGCTCCTTCTTACACATTCCGTTGGTCAAAATGTAGCCATAAAACCAAGTTTATCTGCAGCAAAGAATGGAAAATCTAATCTAATGCAATACTTAAATATCAAAACAATTTTTATAAACAACTACTAGCTGGAATTGGTAGATTGAAGACACAGCCTAAGCCTGCTGACTCAAAGCTTAGTCTCCTACCTTATTAAATTATTTTAAAATCTTTTTGAGACATTCCTCCCTGTATCCCTAGCCAGGAACTCACTATGCAGAGCAGGCTGGCCTTGATCTCACAGAATTCTGGTACTAAAGGTGTGGCCACCAGGCCTGGCTTTAAATCACATTTTAAATGTCAATTTACTTTACTTTGTTTCTTTTATTTTTAAAATGAAACCATCTATAGAACAGTAGATTCATATGTAGTTTTAATAAATAACATGGACAGGCCCTGCACGCTTTAACCAGTTTCCCCAGTGAACCATTTTGTATTTGCACTATTAGTTATCCAATTTCTTCACATTTTATCCGCCTATACTTAGAATCTTTTCTCTACTTTGACAGTTACATATTGATATGTTATTGGAGTTTTGATGTGCATTTTTCTAATGACAAGGGATGACTAGTCTCCTGTATTTTTTTGTATTTGACACTGTTTATCTTTTGGCAAGATCTCTCTATGACTTTGCCTGTTGTTTTTTTTTTTAACTAGTTTTGACTTTACTCTTGTTTATTTATTTTTTATGTGTATGAATGTATTGTCTGCATGTAGGTTTGTGCACCCGTGTCGTGCAATGCCAAGGTGGGGGTCAGAAGAGGGCGTCGGATTCCCCTGGAACTGGAGTCAAAGACGGTTCTCAGCCACCATGTGGGTACTGGGGATCAAACCCGAGTCCTCTGCAAGAGCAGTCGCGCTCTTAACCGCTAGGCCATCTCTCCAGCCCTAGTGCCACTTTCTTAAAATATTTTCCCCATCCTTTCACCATAAGGTGGTGCCTATTCTTGGAGGTAAGATGAGTTTCTTGCAGACAACAAATAGATGGATTTTGTTTTTTAAAAAATATTTTATGCCGGGAGTGGTGGTGCACACCTTTAATCCTAGCACTTGGGAGGCAGAGGCAGGTGGATCTTTGTGAGTTCAAGGCCAGCCTGGTCTACAGAGCAAGTTCCAGGACAGACAGGGAGACCCTGTCTCGAAAAGACCAAAATATATATATATTTTTTATTTTTAATTTGTGTGTATGAGTGTATTGCCTGCATGTATGGAAGTGCACCTGTGTTGTGCAGTGCCCATGCAGATCAGAATAAAGCATCAAATTCCCCTGGAACTGGAGTTATGGATGGTTTATGGATGGCTGTTATCTGCCTTGTGGGTACTGGGACCCCACCTGGGTCCTCTGTAAAAGCAGCCAGTGCTCTTAATTGCTTTGCTAAGCCATCTCTCCAGCCCCAGATTTTTTTTTTTTTTTTTGTCTTTTTGAGACAGGGTCTCCTTGTAGCCCCAGATGTCCTGGAACTCACTCTGTAGACCAGGCTGGCCTTGAACTCACAGAGATCCTCCTGCCTCTGCCTCCCAAGTGCTGGGATTATAGGTGTGCCACCACACTGGCCCAGATTTTTTTTTTTTTTTTTTGGTCTTTTGGAGCAGGGCTCCCTTCAGTCCCAGCTGTCCTGGAGCTCGCTCTGTAGATCAGGCTGGCTTTGAACTCAGAGATCTACCTGCCTCTGCCTCATGTGTGTTGGGTTTAAAGACGGTTCTTAACTACCATGTGGGTGCTGGGAATCGAACCCAGGTCTTCTGCGAAACATCAGTGCTCTTAACCACTAAGCCATCTCTCCAGCCCCAGATTTTGGTTCTTTTTTTTTTTTTCTTTTTCTTTTTTTTTTTTTTCAACGAACACTGGTTCCCAACAGATTTTGGGTTTTTTGTTTGTTTGTTTTCAAGACAGGGTCTCCCTGTAACCCCAGCTGTCCTGGAACTCACTCTGTAGACCAGGCTGGCCTTGAACTCACAAAGTTCCACCTGCCTCTGCCTCCCAAGTGCTAGGATTAAAGGCGTGCACCACCACGCCTGGCCAGATTTTGGTTCTTAATCCATTCAATTATCCTATGTCTGCTGACTGTGTAGTTGAGCCCATTAATGTTTAGAATTATTGTAAAGGTGTGTATTGGTTACTGTCATTTTATTTTCTGTTTGTTGTGTTCTTAGTCTTATTTCGTGTTTCTGTACTTTTTTTCATTTGTTTTCTTTCTGTAACCTCTTGAGTATGGTCCTTTCTTTCTTCAGTCCTTTGAATTGCTTCAAGTATGCTCTGTACAGCTGGTTCGGTGGACATGAATTCTTTCAGCCTATCTGTATCAGGGAGGATTTTTTCTTTCCCCTTCAACTATGATAAACAGTTTTGCTGGATAAAGTATTCTGAGTTGGCATCTATGGTCATCTAGAACTTGGAGTACTTTGCTCCAAGCTCTTCTGACTTTTATAGTTTGCATTGAAAAATCAACTATAAATTCTGATAGGTTTTCCTTTATATGTAGCTTGCTCTTCTCTTGTGGCTTTCAGGATTCTCTCTTCGTTCTGTTCATTTAGTGTTTTTACTATGATTTTCCATGGGGAGTTTCTGTTCTGCTTCTATTTAATTAAACTTCTGTGTGCTTCTTGTATCTCTGTAGGTATGTTTTGGTTTTTGTTTGTTTTGTGGGGTTTCTTGACAGGATCTCTCTAGTCCCAGCTAGCCTGGAACTCACTATGTGGACCAGGCTGGCTTCGATCTTACAGAGATCTGTTTATCTCTGCCTCTCAAGGTCTGGGATTAAAGGTGTGCCACCATGCTAGCATTCCTGAGTTGTTGTTGTTGTTTTTTTAATTTTCATATTCTTTGCTTGAGCAGTCCAGCTCTCCAACTCTGTCATAGAGTCCTGACATTCTGTTTCCCATCTCATTCATTCTGCTTATAAGGCTTTCTCCTGTCATTTAAAATTAGCTTCTTGAGTTTTTCAATTCCTTCTTCATTTTGGCTTGAGTTTTCTTAAATATTTCTATCTCTTTTGTGAATTCACTTTTCAATTCCTGAATGTCTCTGTCATTTCATTCACCCATTTCGTCATTTCATTCAGCCATGGATTCATATTTTCTTGCGATTGAGTGAGGAGTTTATTCCTAGCCTCTTTGAGTTCTTTGAGTTGTTTGAGTGGTCTTTAAAGTTGTTGAATTCTTTGATCATGTTTATGACTGCTCTTTTTTTTTTTTGGTCTTTTGGAGACAGGGTCTCCCTATAGCCCCAGCTGGCCTGGAACTCACTTTGTAGACCAGGTTGGCCTTGAACTCACAGAGATCTGCCTGCCTCTGTCTCTGCCTCTGCCTCCCGAGTGCTAGGATTAAAGGTGTGTGCAACCACGCCTGGTTTAAAGATGGTTCTTAGCCACCGTGTGGGTGCTGGGAATTGAACCCGGGTCCTCTGCAAGAGCACTTGGTGCTCTTAACCACTGAGCCATCTCTCCAGCCCCAAGACTGCTCTTTAATCCTAGCACTTGGGAGGCAGAGGCAGGTGGATCTCTGAGTTCCAGGCCAGCCTGGTCTACAGAGTGAGTTCCAGGCCAGCCTGGTCTACAGGGTGAGTTCCAGGCCAGCTGGGGGTATAGGGAGACCCTGTCTCAAAAAAAAAATCTGTATCATAGGGTTCTTAAGGATATATTATCTTGAGTTTCCATATTGTTTGTGTTCTTGCACTGTGGTCTGTGCATATGGATTTTATTTTGTTGGTTGTGTGTCTGATATGAAATTCTAGCCTGCCTTTGTAGAGTTGAAGTTTGGTTCTGTTTATATTGTTGATGTAGCTTGGTTGCTTTCTGATTGGGTGTGAATAGTAAGCTGGTCTGGAGTTCAGGTTCTCACTTTTGATATTCTATTGGTGGGTCAGGATTGTTCCAAGCTGGTTAGTCAAGAACTCTATAGTAGAGCCAAGGGGTCTAGGCTCAATTGGAGACTATGGTGGTCCCATGGCTGGGCTCTGGCAGGCTAGTCCAGAGCTCTCAGGGAGGAGGAACAGGAGGGGGCCTAGTCCCAAGGTGGGCATGGGGACAGCACTGGGGAGGGGGTTCTAACTAGGTAAGTAAGTAGTGGTGAGCCCTAGAAGCAGGGAGCAGGGAGCTAGTCTCAGAGCAGGGGGGTCAACACCCTGTGGGCGGGATCTGACTTCTGAGGCTAGCTGGAAGCTCTGAAGTTGGACCATCAGGAGGGAGCCTAGGCCCAAGGTGGGGGTAGGGAGGGCCTAATTAGCTAACAGTCATTTCAGCTTTTTCTAATCAATCATTAGTTAACTGTCTGATTTTAAAGTCCTTTCAGAAGATTAACTTTTCAAGGATGTAAGACAACATCAAGTATTAGATAAACTAGAGACTCCCTTGAACCGGCCTTGACTGGAGTTTTCTAGTTTCCCGTTACTGTATTCTTGCCCGAGCTAACCAAATATGGCATTCACGATCTCCACAGGTGAAAGAGCCCACCAAAATTATTCAGAGATTCGACTTCTTCAGCATTGCCCCTACAAGGCAAAGGTATGGCTGTTTCTTTCATTAACCTCTATACTTGGAATGTTTTTTTTTCTTCCACTCCAAGATCAAAGAAATGGCATGGGGAAATGACGTTTATGTCAGGTAGTTCCTTATCTAAACTGTAGCTCGCATCCCCTTTCCTCACAGTTAGGTATGTTCCCTCCAGCTATGAGGCCACGTGTTGAAAAGATGACTCTCTTGAGCAGCGCTCATTCACCAAAGTTCCCTGGGGTCCTCAGCCCTTTGGCAGGAGTCCCAGTCAGGCCAGACTCCAGCCTCTCACCCGGAAGTGATCCCTTCTCTTGATGAGCCTTCCAGACCTGCAGCCAGCAGGGTAACATAGAATGTGTTCACTAGGAAAACACACTCACAGCTTAGCCTTCTGAACAAATGAAATTAATCTCCTTAGTCAGGTGTTCAAGACCAAACTAGGTTACCTAATGTGACTCAGTCTTAAACAAAACAAAACCCAAAAAAGAAAAAGTGCTCTGAAGGAAACAGAATTAGAATTCATGGTAAGATGAAATATGTATACTATTATTAAAACCTTGATGTGACTCTGAATTAGTTCATATCCTATAAATTTGATTCTTTGATCCAAAGCCAAATCACAAAACTCACTCATTCTCCAGATACCTGGTGGCCTTACTATTATATACAATCCATGTGTGTGCGCATGTGTGTGCACACGAGTGTGTGGTGGGCATGCATCTGTGTGCACGTGTGCTCATGCGTGTGGAGACCAGGGATTATATCAAGTGTCTTCCCAGCTCATTCTCCACCTTACACTTTGAGGCAGGGTCTCTCAGTAGAACCCAGAGTTCACTGATTCAGATAGTCTAGCTGGCCAGCTTGCTCTAAGATCCAGTCTCTGTCTCTCCCAAGGGTTGTAGGTGGGCTGCCACACCTACCCAGCCTTTATGTGGGTCCTGGGGATCCAAATTCCTGTTCTCACATGTGTGGCACGTGCTTTGCCCTCTGAGCTATCTTCCCAGCTCTACCCCCCCCCATGAGTCCCCAAGGACTGTGTGAAGTTTGCCCTCTGAGCTATCTTCCCAGCTCTACCCCCCCCCCACGAGTCCCTAAGGACTGTGTGAAGCTTCAGGCCCTGCTGGCTTCCTTCCCGTGTTTGTGCCTTTAATCACACTGGAGCATTGGGGGGTTTGTTTGTTTGTTTGTTTGTTGTTGTTGTTTGCCTAGACTGCATTCCCTAGTGGTTACCAGCACTCAGCAGTAGAACACTTGTTGGAAAACAATTTTCTAATTTCAATGTAGATTTAATGGATTGCTTTACTTTCCTTCAAAATCAGGCAGGGGCTGCATTACAGACTGGCAGTGCCTTTGACAAATGGTTTTTCTAGTACCAGACCACTAAAAACCCACATTTCTGGTGCTGGTCCCATGATAAGGAGCAACCCACATCTTGCTTATTTGTAGTCTAAGCACCCCGTGTTGGCACATGGCCAATGTTCTTCAGATCCCCCCCCCCACTATAGATCATTCTAAGAGTTTAAGCAAAGTAGATGGGGGAAATCCCAGCATTTGGGAGAAGGGAGCTGGAGGATTAGAAGTTCAAGGCCAGCCCAAGCTATGTGACACCAAAACCCCTAAATCAAAACCAAACCAAACCTTAGATGTTTGGAAAAAGGAAGCAATAGACATAATAAAACATTAAGAGAAATTTCCACCAGCACAGGGGTAACCTTAAAAAAATGCCCAGGTTGGGGCTGGAGAGATGGCCTAGAGGTTAAGAGTGCCGACTGCTCTTGCAGATGACAGGGTTTGATCCCCAGCACCCACATGGCGGCTGAAAACCGTCTTTAGCTCCAGTTCCAGGGGAATCCAACACCCTCTTCTGACCTCCGCGGCATTGCATGACACAGGTGCACAGACCTGCATGCAGACAGTACATTCATACACATACGAAAATAAAAATAAAATAAAATAAATAAATGCCCAGGTTGAAAAAGATAATTTCTTATGTATCATTTTCAAGTTCTTATATTTTAATATAGTCATTCTATTTCTTTTTTTAAATTTATTTTTTATGTGTATGAATGTACTGTCTGCATGTAGGTTTGTGCAGTGCAATGCCGCGGAGGTCAGAAGAGGGTATCAGATTCCCCTGGAACTGGAGTTAAAGATGGTTCTCAGCTGCCATGTGGGGGCTGGGGATCGAACCCGGGTCCTCTACAAGAGCAGTCAGCGCTCTTATCCGCTAGGCCATCTCTCCAGCCCCTAGTCATTCTATTTCTGAACTGATCTTTGAGATTGCCTGGAAAAGCACAGAAGCATTTTCCCTGTGCCATAGCCTGTGTTTTTACAGGGTCCGTGTTTAAGGCTGGGGGTACAGAAGGAAGAACTGGGGTTTGCTGCTGGCCCAGGAAAAAGGCTGTGCCGGCTGATCACGCCTGGACACCAAACATTATTTTAAACCCTTATACATAATATCTCCCTCAATTCTCACAGCCACCCAGGGACACAAGTTCTGCTATTGTTCTCAGCTACAGATGGAGAAATTGAACACCAGAAAGGTAAATGGATGTCAGAAGTTTACACAGAATAATGGGCTGTGTTCATACAGTCAGCCTCCAGAGCTCTGAAGTTCCCTAGTAATGTGACAAAAGACATCCCCTGCCTGAAGGAACAGCCTCTGGACAGTCTCTTCCCTGGACATTCCAGTTAGGGCTCAGCATCAGAACAGAGCAGCTCACCTGAGCCTTTTTCCCCCCCAGGAAATACTTTATTTCCTCCACTATAACGACTTTCCCTTTTCATCTAATTCAACAGGCTATAAACTAAAACAACGCCCTTGTGTTGTGCTTGAATGTGTTCAAACACAGGGAGTATGGGGGGGGCATGTGTGTGGAAGTCAGAGGTTGGTGTCAAATGCCTTCCTCAAGCACCACTCCACTTTATTATTTATTTATTTATTTATTTATTTATTTATTTATTTATTTAATTTACTTACTTACTTTCTTACTTATTTGTGACAGAGTCTCTCACTGAACCTGGAGTGCACTGATTCGGCTAGACCAGCTAGCCAGTGAGCCCCCGTAATTCTCCTGCATCTGTCCCCAGCTCCTCAGACTGGAGCACACTCCATGTCCCGCTATTTTTGTAAGTACTGGGGATCTAAACTCAGAGCCTCAGTCTTGTGTGCCAGGCACTTTACTGACAGCCGTTTCCCTGGCCTTGGTACCTTTTATAACCTGCCAATGGGAGCATAGTAAGCATCATTCCGAAAACTGCTCCCTTCTGTCTCACCTCCTCACAGTGTGTCTTTGGGACTCTTTCTAAGTCAGTGTATTTAGACTGGCTGGATTTACTTTAGCATCATGGATTTAGTCCACTATCAACAGTTCACATCACTATAAACTACAGCAAACACCTTGTGCTGCTTGGGTTGTAGTTAAGAGCGCCAAGTGTGAGACTAGGCTGCTCCCTTTGAGTCCTGGTCCCACCACTTCATAGCTGTTATTTTCATCTTCCTGCACCCTTCACCTGCCCTGTTTCCTCATCAATAAAACACGGACTGATTCATTCCTTGCTCTTAGCTTCCGGATGAACAATGCAACGTGACCAATTACCTCAAGCTCCTGCCCCCATGATGTCCCTGGAACTCTGAGACAAAATGAACCCAAATTCAGGTCCTCTGGATGATCAGAAAGAGAGGGAGAGGAAGGGGGGAGGAAAAAAGAAAGAAAGAAAAGGAAAGGAAAGAAAGAAAAAAAGATGAGAAGAGAAAAGGAAAAGAAAAGAAAAAAGAAAAAAGATGAGAAGAGAAAAGGAAAGGAAAAGAAAAGGAAAAGAAAAGAAGAAAAGAAAGGAAAGAAAGAAAAAAGATGAGATGAGAAAAGGAAAGGGAAAAAGCAAAGATAAAGCAAGTATGGGCGCCGGATGGAGCAGCGAGCAGAGGTTAACGTCTTCACAGATGTGTCCAAGCTCGTCCTTTACCGGCCTTACGCCCGTGACTTCTGAGCTTCTGAGTCCTGACTTCTGAGTCCTGGCTGAGCTGTGCTAACTACCTTCCAGCTGCACCCAGCCCTTTGGGATTGGGGGCTACACGCGTCCCCAAAGCTCTCCAGTGCCTCCCTGTGGTCAGAGTAGAGAGATGCATGCCTTAAAAAGCTATTCTGGATCTTCCCACTTTCCAGGGTATTTGTTTAGAGAGTTAGAGCCAAGTGTTGAGGATGAGGAAGAAACTGGTGTTCCAAGAGAGAAAAAATAAATTATTTGAGAACACATTGCTAATTGGAGTGCTTTTAAAATCAGATGTATGTTTAATTGAGGAAGACAAAAATAAATAAATTCAACTATATTTCCCAACATCCTTCTGTGTACATATCTAAACTAATAAAAACCAAGCTTTCCACCATACAAAATGTCAAAATTCCTAAATCCTCAGATATGCCCAGTTACTCTTCTCTGGCTGATGTAAGGCTTGTGTAAATCTTTATCATCAAGCTGGAGATATAACTCCATTGGTAGAATGCTTGGCTACCAAGCAGGAAGCCTTGTTCCCATCCTCAGTACCAAATAAACTTGGCACAGGGGCACAGGCCTATAATCCCAGTATTCTGGAAATGGAAGCAGGGTCATCTTCAGCTACTTAGTGAATTGAAAGTTAGCCTGGGCGATATGAGACAGTCTCAGAAAAAATTGTTACCACACAGGGAAAGAGGAAAATAACATGTCAAGCTGGGCATGGTGGCACATGCCTTTAATCCCAGCACTTGGGAAAAACCTTTTTTTTCAAAAAGTCAAAAAAGGGGAGGTGGATTCATTAAAAGAGGAGACATTTATTAGAAGAGGAGGCTAGGTTGGTCATGATGGTGGACACATTCTTTTTTTTTTGGTCTTTTTGAGACAGGGTCTCCCTGTAGCCCCAGCTGTTCTGGAACTCACTCTGTAGACCAGGCTGGCCTTGAACTCGCAAAGATCCGCCTGCCTCTGTCTCCCAAGTACTAGGATTAAAGCCATGTGCCACCATGCCTGATGATGGTGGACACCTTTAATCCCAGCACTCGACAGGCGGAGGCAGAGACAGGTAGTTCTCTTCTGCAAGGCCAACCTGGTCTACATAGTGAGTTCAAGGCTTGCTGGGGATACACAGAGACCCTGATTTAAAAAAAAAAAAAAAGGGAGGAAACTAATTAATTAATTAAAAATAAATTTAAGAGAAAATAAATGTTTTTCTCAATGTAATATTTGCTAATAATATGACATTTCCAAAACAAAAAAAATGAAGTGCTGCCTTGACATAACTACCTATCTTTCTGCAAATATTTAAGGATAAATTATATGAACATTTGTTGGAAAGTCTTTAAGTTTCAACTATACCTGGTATAAAATTAAACTATACAATACACTCTGTCTGAACACTAGTATTTGATTGTCAAGCCCCACCCCTCCCTGCCAGTGTGGTAATGGACTGTTCATACAAACCCCACCCCTCCCCCAGTGTGGTAATGCATTGTTCATACAAATCCCCCCTCCCCCCAGTGTGGTAATGCACTCTTCATACAAATCCCCTCTCCCCCCAGTGTGGTATTGCACTGCTCATACAAACCAACTGACTTAAAGAGAAGATTTCCAATGCTGTACAATGTTGCTGGACCAAGAGCCATGAAGCAGAGGAAAGGGCAGGGAGCCTGCCTGTTACCAAGGGCTGCTTTCTGCCTTGATGTGGCTGTCCATTCCAAAAGCCAAAGCAGCAGCCAGAGCCTCTGCAGACCCACAGAACTAGGAGGACAAACACTGGAGTCCCAGACTCCAGAGGGAGAGGCCTTGTAAACACTAGGCTTTGGATGAGACCCTGAAGGGCTAGACTTTAGAATTAAGAGTAAACTTGAAGCCTGGCGTGGTAGCACATGCCTTTAATCCTAGCACTTGGGAGTCAGAGGCAGATGGATCTTTGTGAGTTCAAGGCCAGCCTGGTCTATGGAGCGAGTTCCAGGACAGCTGGGGCCACAGGGGGACCTTGTCTCAAAAAGATCCCCCGCAAAAAAGAGTAAACTTGAAAGACAGCAGCCCTCACAAAGACTGTAGCCACACACTGAATGCCTTCAGACCCAGTGAACCACATCTTCTCTGGCCTGGGTGCCTGTCAGAAGCAAAAGAAGGTTCATGGAAGATAATATCACTGAGGGCCCTAAACTATTTCAACTGTTTTTCATACACAATATCTATTGAATAGCAAATAGCCAAACACAAGAATAAGTAAAAAAATATTAACATTTTTAAAAAAATAAAAATTTAAGGGCTAGAAAGATGGCTCACTGGTTAAGAGCATTGGCTGCTCTTGCAGAGGATCTGGGTTCGATTCCCAGTATCCACGTGGCAGCTAATGACCATCCATAACTCCAGTTGTAGGGGATCCAATACCCTCTTCTGACCTCTTTGGGAATTGCACAACACAGGTGAGCTTACACACATGCAGGTAATACACTAATACACATAAAATAAAAAATAAATAAAATATTTTTTAAAAATTAAAAATTAGGGCTGGAGAGATGGCCTAGCGGTTAAGAGCACCGACTGCTCTTGCAGAGGACCTGGGTTCAATCCCCAGCATCCACATGGTGCCTGAGAACTGTCTGTAATTCCAATTCCAGGAGAACTTCAGTTCCAGGGAAATCTGACACCCTCTTCTGACCTCCACGACATTGTACAACACGGGTGCACAAACCTACATACAGAGAGTACATTCAAATAGTAAATAAATAAATAAATAAATAAAATTTTTAAAAATTAAAAATTAAAATTAAAAAATAGCTAACATACCAGCTGAGAGAGGGGAGCTCATTATTTAGTCCTTGCAACTATGGACTATGAAACCAAAGTAGGATTTGAAAAAAATATAATGAAAACTTAAAAAATAAACTAAAAAAAGCTAAAAACAGGCCAGGCCTGGGGCCATGTCTGTGATTTTAGGACTTAGGAGGCAAAGGCAGGGGGGGCAGAGTTTGAAGCCATCTTCAGCTACAGAACAAGTTCAATGCCAGGCATGGTGGCGCACGCCTTTAATCCCAGCACTCGGGAGGCAGAGGTAGGTGGATCTCTGTGGGTTCAAGGGCAGCCTGGTCTACAGAGCGAGCTCCAGGACACCTGGTACCAAAAGGGAGACCCTGTCTCAAAAATACCAAAAAAAGGGTAAAACTAAAAAGAAAAAAAACAAAAACAAACACACACACACACAGAACAAGTTCAAAACCAGCCTGGGCTACATAAGATACTGTCTGAAAACAAAACAACAAACAACAAAAGCAATACAAAGAGGTGGACATGGTAGCTCACACCTGCAATCCCAGCACTGGAGAAGCGGAAGCAGGAGGGCCGTGTGAGTTTAAGGGCAGCCAGGGCTATAACATGAGATGTGTATGTGTGTGTGTGTGTGTGTGTGTGTGTGTGAGAGAGAGAGAGAGAGAGATCAAAAGCTATCAAATATGAGTTTTCCAAAATTGTTGAAAAAAATCAGGCCATAGATTCAAGAAACATCATGAATTCTCAGAGGATAGATACAAAGAAAACATGTTGAAAGAAGTCAGATAAATCTAGGTAGCACCAATCGGCAACAAGGTGACTGACAATCAATTCACACCAGAAACAATGAAAGCTGTGAAACAATGGAATGAGTTTTTTTTTTTTAAATGATGGGGAATGCAGCTCACTAATTATGCCCTGTGTAAATTGTAAGGTTCCCAACAAAGCAAAAGAGGCCAGATCAGTCTGAATCAAAGTAAGCAAGGGCAGGCTTTATTCCCAGAATGAACGCTCCCAGATGAGTTCAGTGACCACCCCAGCGGGAGGCCAAAGAAGTCAGTGATGGTCTGGGTCAGGGAAGTTTTACACAGCAGGGGAGGGGGAGTGGTGACGTGTTAGTAGGGTGCTGAAATTCTGCCTTATTGGGTCAAGTTAGGGACCCATGGGTGGACTAGGTTCAGGGGTCACTTTGGAATCAGGAACTAGGTGTTGGCTTCATCCAGTGTGGGCTTCTGGCTGGAAGAGAAAGCCAGGGACCTCTCAGCCCACACCCTCTTG
This sequence comes from Rhizomys pruinosus, assembly GCA_009823505.1. Taxonomy (NCBI): domain Eukaryota; kingdom Metazoa; phylum Chordata; class Mammalia; order Rodentia; family Spalacidae; genus Rhizomys; species Rhizomys pruinosus. The sequence continues at coordinate 135,848 of VZQC01012643.1, forward strand.
GCCTTTGCCCCAAGTCTCCTGCCTAACATAAATAACCTTAAAAATAAATACAGGGTTCCAGGTACAGTACACATAGCTACAATCCCAGTACCTGGGAGGCAGAGGCAGAAGGATTAGGAGTTCCATGCTTTGAGTCATCTTTGGCAACATACTGAGACTTTGTGTCAAACAAACAAAAACAAAAAAGAATGTATGTGTATGTATTATATTCAGTGTCACTAGGTACTTAAAGGTGGTTCATGGACTAGAGAGATGGCCTAGCGGTTAAGAGTGCCGACTGCTCTTGCAAAAGACTGGGGTTCGATTCCCATCATCCACATGGCGGCTGAGAACCGTCCTTAACTCCAGTTCCAGGGGAATCGGAGACCCTCTTCTGACCTCCGTGGCATTGCACAACACGGGTGCACAAACCTACATGCAGACAGTACACTCATACACATAAATAAATAAATAAAATTAAAATATATATATAAAAAGAAAGTGAATAAAGTGTTAAAAAAAAAAAGTGGTTCAAGCTGGGCCTGGTGACACAGGCCTGTAATCCCAGCATTCATGAGGCTGAAGCAAGAAGTCAGACTAGGCTGCATAGTTCCAGGACAGACTGGGATACACAAGGCTCTGTCCTAAACAAATAAATAATCAACATCAACAACAAAACCACGAATGGAAGCCATATGTTCTATTGGTTTAGAAATCTTTACAAATCTTGGGAGATGTTTCATTATAGCAAGTTGTATTCAGTCATCTCAAATTTTCCAAGTAGGGGCTCCCATAGTATGAAGCCAACCTGCGTTATGTAGTGACCAGCTGTCTCAAAACAACAAACCAGGGCTGGAGAGATGGCCTAGCGGTTAAGAGCACCGACCGCTCTTACAGAGGACCCGGGTTCGATCCCCAGCACCCACATGGCGGCCGAGAACCGTCTGAAACTCCAATTCCAGGCGAACTCCAGTTCCAGGGGAATCCGATACCCTCTTCTGACCTCCGCGGCATTGCACGACACGGGTGCACAAACTTGCATGCAGACAGTACATTCATACACATACAGAAATAAATAAAATAAAATAAAATAAAATAAAAAAAAGGAGGCAGCCTATCTGAGTCATTTTCATTTTCTCCAAAGCTTGAGCAGAATCTGATGAGCATGTGAGTAGAGACCAAGTCCAGGAATAAACACCTCAGGTACAAAAGGGCAAGTTCCTGTCTCATCCCGCACAAATTTTCTGCTCACTTTCAATTGCAATGCAAATACTTCGTTTGTTCAAGAACAAATCATAATCTATGAAAACCACGTTGTTAATTCTCTTCTAAAGACTGGAAATGACAAAGAGCTGTTATACATGAGCTACAGAGAAGCACTTTATGTCCCTCTCCAATTTAATTCCTTTCTCTTCCAATACTATATATTAAAATTTCACATAAAAAAAAACAAAGCCTTCTTTATTTGCTCAGCTACCTATCAAGACTTGCTTTATGGCTATAATGTTCTGAACTATGGACTATGAAGCCCAAGCGGAGACCAACAAAGAAGGAAAAGCCAAAAGCAGATTTGTCAGGGGCCTGGCACGCACTGGGAGAGCTAGGCAGGCTAATGTAAGGACAATTCGCTTGCTTGTTTTGGTTTGCTAGTTTAAAAATATTTTATTTATTTTTAAAATATTTTATTATATTTTGAAAAATATTATGTATTTTATTATTTATTAAATTGGTTTAGAGCACTGACTGCTCTTCCAGAGGACCTGGGTTCAGTTCTCAGCACCCACATGTTTGCTAACAACCATCCATAACTCTAGTCCCAGGGGATCCTATGCCCTCTTCTGACCTCCAACCGCACTGCATGACACTGGTGCACTTACATACATGCAAACAATAGTCATACACATAAAATAAAAATAATAAAAAAAATTTAAAAGATAACAAAAGGGGCTGGAGAGATGACTCAGTTAAGAGCACCAGCTGCTCTTGCAGAGGACCTGGGTTCGATTCCCAGCACCCACATGGTGACTAAGAACCATCTTTAAGCCAGTGTGGTTGCGCACACCTTTAATCCCAGCACTGGAGAGGCAGAGGCAGGTGGATCTCTGTAAGTTCAAGGCCAGCCTGGTCTACAGAGTAAGTTCTGGGACAGCTGAGGCTACAGAGAGACCCTGTCTCAAAAGGACCAAAAAAAAAAAAAAGATAACAAAAACGTAAGACACCCCTATGACAAAAGACAGGATAACAAAGTCAAAATACAAGTGAACAACTCCGGCCTCAAAGTATGACAGCACCAAGCACGGTGGCACATGCCTTTAATCCCAGCACTCAGGAGGCAGAGGCAGGCAGATCTCTGTGAGTTCAAAGCTAGCCTGGTCTACATGTAGAGCTCCAGGCCAGCCAGACCTACACTGTGAGACCCTGTCTCAAACAAACAAATAAAAAGTATGACAACAAAGGATTAATGTTCAGAATATTTTAAAAGATATATATTTGTTTATTTTCCATGTATGCATGATGATGATGATGACGATGGAGAGCTCTTGCCATAGCATGTTTGCAGAGGTCAGAAGACAACTTGCAGGGGTTGTCTCTCCTTCCACCAAGTGGCTCCTGGGGATTGAACTCAGGTTGTCAGGTTAAGGAGCAAGTGCCTTTACCCACTGAGAATTCTTGCTGGCCTGTTCAGGATATGTTAAAACAAACCAACAGAAAATTAGGCAAAACGTATCATCAACTCATTAAAAAAAAAAGAAAACAGAAACATGGGGGTTTCCCGCTCTGTGAGTCCAGAGGCTCCTTCCGATCAGTCCCAGCCGGGTCATGGGTCATGGAAGGCTTCAGCCCCACAGTCTACGGCAACCCAGAAGGCTTCAAGAAGTTTATTCGAAGACCCATGAGAACCCTATGGTACCCATAGGCTGTCTGGGCACGGTGGCAGCTCACCTATGGCTTTCACTGCTTCCACAGCGGCCAGAGCCAGCGCTCCCAAGGGATGATGCACACAGGTATCGCTGCCCAAGGATTTAGGGTCGCAGCCATCTTGTTGGGATTGGCTGCAGCATCCACTATCAAGTCTCGCCCAGGAGCCACGGCCGGGCCTTGAAAGCTCGGTAGAGATGATTACAAAACCCAGCAGCAACAAACAGCCCTGCCAGACTCCATTTCCTGAGGACATGGCCGATTTTGTGACTATTTTTTTTTTTTCTGCAGAAATCAGATTCGCTTCTGTTTGGGTTGTACACTATTTGGGGGTTGCATACACTATTTGTGTCATTTAATAAACCCTAATGCACTAATAAAAAGAGAAAGAAAGAGAGAGAGAGAGAGAGAAAGAAAAGAAAGAGAGAGAGGGAGAGAAGGAAAGAGGAAAGAAAGAAAGGAAGAAAAGAAAAGAAAAGAGGAAGAAAGAAAGATGAACAGCAACAAAGATGACTAAGTAGCCTTACTAGCAATTGAGAAAATTCAATTCAGTAAGGCAGTAACAAAGCCAATGTTCTCCAAGCAGGAAGCTTTCACTTAATATCTTCTTTTTAGCAAACCTTCATATGGGCTCATGTGCCCCCAGTTCAAAACTCTGCTATTATTTCTTTCCCGATGTTTTTTTGTATTTGTGGATTTGTAATTTCAAAGCTGGTGTGTGTGTGTGTGTGGTGTGTGTGTGTGTGTGTGTGTGTAGTGCTGCTGTTGTTGTTACTCTAGTTTGTTTGAGAGAAAGCTGCTGAACCCACAATGTCCAAGCATGGACTCAACCTAGGCGCCCATCGATGAATGAACGAAGACAGGTGGTATATACACACACAATGGAGTATTATTCAGCCATGAGGAAAATGAAATTATGTCATTTGTAGAAACATGGACGGAACTGGAGATGGTCAGGCTAAATGATTGTTTTATGGTGGATGGGTGTCTTCAACCTTCTGCATATGGCAGTAGCAGGAAGCAGCCCTGCGTTGCAGAGGAGTCTAGTAAGTGTTGGACCTTCTGGGCAATGATCATAAGAGTTGGTCTTCCTTTTCTATTGCACTGACAAGACGTGACTGGGCTCAGATTCATTGGATATGCTGGATGAGATATTGCTCTTTGTAACTACAATTTATTTTTATATAAATTTTCTAATAAACTTTAAAAATTAACAGCAGCTAAGAAAGACAAGTTTCATTTTTATTTTTATTATTCTATTTTTATGCATGCTTTAATTTTTTTTACTTTATGGAAATAAACCATATTAGAGATAGTCTTCTGTGATTTGTTGTTTGTTTGATTGATGGATGGATTGTGGTCAATATGTTTTATGAAGTATACTGTGTGGAAGCATTCATTTACACAACTATTCACCATTCATCTCATAAATATTCCTCAGTTTACCAATTCTCGCAAAGATACAAACTTGGGTCGTTTCCAGTTTCTTGTCCCAGCCACCAAAGCCATTCATCTGTATGGTTCTCTAGACACACACAAGCAAGTGTTTCTTTGGTCTTTTTTTTTCCCTTATTTCATTTTCAGTTTTATTGAGATAGGATTTCACACTAGCCCATACTGGCTTGTAACTATGTAGCCCAGGCTGGCCTGGAACTAACTATTATCAGCCAATCAATCTTCCTGCCTCAGCCGCCAGAGTGCTGTAATTACAGGTATGTACCACCACTCTTGGTAAGTTTCTTATTGTAGCTTAGAGGCGGGATTTATGGCTGATAGGCTCTAGTCCAGCTTTTGTCAAAGTGGCCTGCATTGTGCCAGATGAACAAGCTCTAAGAAAAATTTATAAAACATATCCTTTTGGGGCTGGAGAGATGGCCTAGCAGTTAAGAGCACCGACTGCTCTTGCAGAGGACCGGGGTTTGATCCCCAGCACCCAAATGGAGGCTAAGAACCGTCTGTAACTCCAATTCCAGGAGAACTCCAGTTCCAGGGGAATCCGACACCCTCTTCTGACCTCCACGGCATTGCAGGACAAGGGTGCACAAACCTTCATGCAGACAGTACATTCATACACATAGAAAATAAATAAAATAAAAAAAATATTTAAAAAAATCCTTTTATGGGATGGAGAGATGGCTCAGCAGTTAAAAGCACTGGCTGCTCTTACAGAGGAGCCAGATTTGAGTCCCAGAACTCATATGGTGGCTAACAATTGTCTGTAACTCCAGTTCCAGGGGATCTGACACCCTCTTCTGACCTCTGTAGGCATTGAATGACACAGGTGCACTTACATACATGCAGGCAATGCACTCATACATAAAATAATAAATAAAATATTAAAATATACCCCTTTATTCTATTTTAATTTATTGATGTGTATATATGTACATGCATGTGTGTGTGTGTGTGTGTGTGTGTGTGTGCATACCTGCATGTGTGGGTATGTACACTCCCTATGTGAAGTCAGAGTTCATCCTATGGAAGTCAGTTCTCTTCTTTCTTCCACCATGTGAGTCCTGGGACCCAGCTCAGGTCATCAGGCTTGTCAGCAAGTACCTTTACCTGCTAAGCCATCTCATCAGCCCCAAAATATGCCTTTAAAAATACATTTACAAAGCAAAGAAAGGAAAGCTGCAAAGACCTTGGGGATCGTGATGAGCGTTTTTCTAACCTGCTGGTGCCCTTTCTTCTTCTGCATGGTCCTGGGTCCCTTCCTGGGTTACTCTGTCCCACTCACGTTCACTGATGCTCTGGGTTGGTTTGGCTACCTGAACTCTGATTTCAACCCAATGGTTTATGCATTTTTCTATCCCTGGTTCAGAAGAGCACTGAAGATGATTCTGTTTGGCAAAATTTTCCAAAAAGATTCATCTAGGTGTAAGTTATTTTTAGACTGCGATCCATAAAAATCATGTTTTACTGTTTTATAAAACAGCTGGTGATTGTATTTATGAAAAGAAGGTAACCACCCATAGACACTAACTATATAGGCTTTCACAAGGAGTTATTTGAATCAAAATACATATGGTGAGCCTATGATGCTTGCATATCATGTCCTATTTGGCCCAGAAGAGATGTGATCTTTGCTTTTCTTGCCATACATGTGGAGCACTGGCAAATCCAGTATGTAAGACCCACATCTAAAATAACATTTATTTCCTTAGATGACCTGCTGTGAGTTGGCAGTGGTATTCTAGCTATTTAATGATTGAAATCACACAAAACTGCAATTAGGGATGCAAATTAGAATCAATTCATCATATACGTATGTAGCAATCATTAATCTTCTGCTGATATTTCTGTGGGTTTTCAAATTCTGTGTTCAAGTAAACTGAAAAAAAATACTGAGAAATAAATAATAACATGTATATGTAATTTTTTGTCATTATTCCTAAACAATGTAACAGCTATCTATGTAATATTTACATTGTATTGGGAATTATAGGCAATCTAGAGATGATTAAAATATATGGGAGGTTATGTACAAGTTATATGCAAATTCTCTTCCAACCCAATTTGAAGACTTATACCATTAATTGATTTTGCCTGTCCTTTAGCTATGAAGTATATTCTATAATAGACAAATAGCATGACAGATCCAGGCGCACAGAAAGAAATCATAAAGGCCAGCACCCCCGATACTTTGCTAAAGAAAGTGGAGCAGCCACCAAAGCAGTCAACATGTTTGTGATATATCTCTTCAGCTCCTTTAAAGTTCAGCTCCAGGAAGATCATTCCAAATGCAAAAATAGCAGGAACACTCCAACTAATAAGGATCATCACAAAAATAGTCAACATATTGATTTTGACTTTGTATCTCAACGGGTCGCACACAGCGTAGTAGCGATCAATGGAAATGAATGACAAGTGGAAAATGGATGCCGAGCTCAACATATCACTGCTGATGTGAACTTTACAGAAGATTTCTCCAAAATACCAGCAGTGCTCAACAGTTCTCACCATGCTATAAGGCATCATGAGGCACCCCAGCAAAAAGTCCACAGAAGCCAAGGAATTGAGGAGCCAATTTGTGGGGGTATGAAGTTGCTTGAAATGGGATATGGAAATTATTACTAGCAGATTGCCAACCAGAGTGGTCAGAATTATTAGCACCATTATGCTGTAGAGGGAGACACGGACATCACTCGACCAGTTGCTGTTTGTGCAGGAAATATTAATGGCATTGTGGCCAAGAGGCATCATTGCAGAGAACTACACAGAGGCTTATTTTCCTGTTTGTGTGCTGAATAATCTTTCTCTGAAATCCATAACCAGGTTAGAGTTCCTTCTCCTTTGACTTTTTTATGAATACATACTTATCCTAGAAACCTGGATGGAAAAAAAAGTAGAAAAGTAATTAATAACTAATTTCTTATTCTTATAATGCATTACCAGTTCTTATTTAAGAATAATTGTTTGGGAAGGAGTTTATTTACAAAGTCAGTTTAATACTTCAATTCAAAAACATGTTTAATACCTCTGTAGATCTACTTGTTATGCTAAAATATGAAGCATAAATAAAATCCACCCACCAATTTAAAAAAAAATACATTTACAGGCGTTGGAGAAATGGCTCAGCAATTAAGAGCACTGGCTGCTCTTGTAGAGGACCTGGGTTTGGTTCCCAGCACCTACATAGTGACTAACAACTGTGCATAAATCTAGTTCCAGGGACTCTGACACTCCCTTCTGGCCTCCTGGGGCAATGCATGCACACAGTGTGCTCACATACAGACAGGCAAAATACTAAATCACATAAAATAAAAATAAATCAATTTTTAATTAAAAAAAAGAAAACTCATTCTTTCTGCTGTTTTGTTTCCTTTTTTCTTTGAGACAGGGTCTCCCTGTAGTCTCAGCTGGCCTGGAACGTGCTATGTAGACTTGGCCATGTTGATACTGTCCTTCTTAGTGTCTGTGTTCTATTTGTAGATCTAGTTGGTTAGTATTGCTATGTGTCCCAGGCTAGCCTTGAATTCACAGTTCTCCTGCCTCAGCCTCCTGAATGAAGACAGGTAGATGCCACCATCCATGGCTTGCTTGTCCATCTTGAGGATCAGAGCCACTGCCTAGGTCCAGGACCATGTCCTCAGGTTTCCCGGGATGCTGCCTCCTGGACATGTTCTCTTCTGTTCCAACCTCCCTGGCATCAGGAGTTGCAGGAATACCCGTGGCAGGCTGCTCCTGTAGGTGGCTGTGAGGCTGTTACCCAGCCTGGCTAGTGTTTTGAGTTTTCTCTGCCCTCTGTCCCGTTATCAAACAATATTCTTTGTCCCGTGACAGGCTGGCACAATGGCTAAAATTCTTGTGGGTAAAATTCTGCTGAAGTCTCACTGGCCCCTCTCATGTTTTTTGTTGTTTTTGTTGTTGTTTGGGGTTCCTGCGTTCTTTTCCACAGAGTAGGTCTCTTGTTCATCTGGCATGTAGTGGTCTGGATCCCTGCTTTCTGGGACTCATTGGGTAAACCCGGGTTCTCAGCAGTAACCTGTGAGCCCTCACCTGAATCTGTCTGACCACTTGTCCACTATTGGAAAGGTGGTCATTCGCCAGCTCTAGCCACAGCAGTTACACGATATTTTAATTGTCATCTTAGAGTAGGTACCCAGTACTTATTTTTTTAAGCTTACTATGAAAGAGTACACCGTTAATGCCAGCAAAAGCCCCATCTACCCCAAGTTTACCAATCTCTTGATGGCAACAAAGGGCCTGGTAGAAACTGACCTGCATCATCCAGGTCTGTGGAAACACTGTTGTTGGCCCAATAAGGAACTGCCCAATAACAGCTACTGCGATAGCTCCAATGTTTCTTACCCAAGAGCTGATGAATGTATGGCGGGCGGTACAGGGCCACCGAGGGGCCTGAAACCATTTTGTGGGGTGGGGGTGGAAGTCTAAGGGTCTTTGGTACAGATTCAGATCCCCAACTCCCTAGCACCTCACTTAGGGAGAGGTAGAAACCCAAGTACTGGACCAGGCATAACAGTAGCTGTTTGGCAGTTACTGACAGGCCCTGGACCTCGTAGCTCACATGCCCAGCTTGTCTCAAAACAAAACAAAATCCCCCAAACAAAACCAAACTAAGTCAAAAAAAAAGAGGCAAAAAAATTGCAGAAACATTTCTATTTACTGTTCATTGGCAGGACTGGGTCACATGACCACACAGGACGCTGGGAAATGTAGTCTGTATTTCTTGCAGAGGACCCAGGTTCGATTCCCAGCATCCACATGGCAACTAAGAACTGTCTGTAACTCCAATTCCAGGAGAACTCCAGTTCCAGGGGAATCCGAGACCCTCTTCTGACCTCCGAGGCATTGCATGACACGGGTGCACAGACCTACACGCAGGCAGTACACTCATACACATACAAAAATAAATAAAATTTAAAAAAAGATTTTAAAAAGTAAAATAGATAAATAAATAAATTTTAAGCAGCAAACTAATNTTTCTTTTTTTTCCCTTTCTTTTTCGTTTTCTCAGAAAGGCTGACGAAAGCGATTAGCTTTGGTCATTTTTAGATGGTTGGACACATTCCTTCTTTTCTTTGGTTTTGAGGACATGGGTCTCCTTGTTTTGCCCCAGCTTGTTCTTGTCGAACCTCACTCTGCTGTACTCTCCAGCGCCAGCGTGCCGCTTGACTCGCAAAGATCCTTGCTCTGCCTTCTGTCCTACCCCACGTTCATGTTTATTCTTTTGCGCTTTCTTTAATAGGAATTTATAAGCCATGTGCATCTCCATGCCTTGTATTGATGTGCGGCACACCTTTAATCCCAGTCTCCACTTTTTCGGAATTTGCAGGCGTACTGCGCACTCTTGGCTACAGCTAGTTCTCTTCTCTGCAAGCCTATACCTAGGCTCTACATAGTGCAGTTAAGCTTGCTGCGTTGATACACCGACGTACCCTGAATTTTTAAAAAAAACAAAAAACTAATATGGGTGTCTGCCTAGTCCGAAACTACAGTATATTATTAATAAAATTAAATTCATTTGAGAACATTTAATATGTCTTCTCAATGTTAATTACTCTTGTCCTAATGAATCTATTGGTACATTTCTCATTAATACATCAAAAATGTAAGTTTCGTTATGTGTTCTTGCCCTATTGCTATCATATAGTCTTATCTCTATTCCTTTCTGCCTACAATCTATGGATAACATTATACTGCGCACTATTTTTGGAAACGCGCTTTACCGTTTCAATCTATTTCCTGTCGTATTAAATTAACACTATAATATATCACTCTGTACTGATCACTATGTATTGCTTTGTCAAGCCCACTCCCTCCCGCTCTAGCCTTTTTGTTAGTTGTTGCTAATGTACTTTGTTCATACAGAAATCCCCACCCTCCCCATCTTGTTGTTCTGGTAACTGACATTGTTGTTCTCATCATATCCAATATCGCTCACTTGAGCAACCATTCCAGTTCATTGTGATAATGGCACCACTCTTTCTAAATTATCCTCTCATCTCCCTCTTCCCGCTGTTGTCGTCATCTGCATACTGCTCATCACAAACCAAATTCTGATTATAAGCACGCTAGCATTATCCATATTGCGTGTACACAATTAGTGCTGGCTATCCATCAGAGCCATGACATATTTTGCAGAGTAACAGGCCCTCGCGATCCTGTTCTTCTTGCTTTATCCAAGGGCCTCCCTCTTCTGCTCTTGACTTTGTGTGCTGTTCTCATTCCAAAATATCGCCAAAGCAGCACACGTCCAGTTAGCCTCTTTCATTGACCCTACTAGCCAATTCTAGGAGCGACAAATCACTTGGAGCTCCCTAGATCTCATGGAGGAGAGCGGCCTTGCTCTAAACACCTAGGCTTTCTGCGATTGAGACCCTGAGGGCTAGACTTTAGAATATAGAGTATAACTATGAAGTCCATTGGCGTTGGTAGTACTTTTGCTATGCACTATGCCCTTAATCTAGCAACTTTGGAGTCAGCGTCCTCTGCCAGATGGCTCTTTGTCGTAGTTCAACTGCCCATCATGCCTTATGTCCGTCTCTTAGGAGCGAGGAGTTCTTCAGGACAGCTGGGCCTAAGGTCGACCCCTTGTCATGTATCATAAAGTGATCCCCCGCAACAGAAGTTAGTTACGTGATAAGTCCGAGTGAGCCACTCAACACATCAATCGTATTTGCCCACACCTACTGAATGCCTTCGACCCAGTGTGTGGAACCCTACATCTTCTTCTCTGGCTTCTTCTCGTCGGTGCCTGAACTCAGAGCATCAGAAGGTTCATGGAAGATAATATCACTGAGGGCCCTAAACTATTTCAACTGTTTTTCATACACAATATCTATTGAATAGCAAAAATTGCCAAAACAAGCATATAAGTCTAAATAATATATTAACATTTTAAAAAATAATAAAACTTCTAATGGGCCTTAGTACTATTGGATGGCCTCATGTGTTAAGAGCATTGGCATTGCCTTGCAGAGATCTGTGGCTTTCCGATCCTAGTAATACTTACGTTGGCAGCTATATGACCTCCATTACTCCAGTCTTGTATGCCGATCCAATACCCTCCTTCATATCTATGACCTCTTTGCGGAATGCCACATACTATCAGGTTTGTAGCCTTTATCACTACATCAGGCTATTACACTTACATCACATAAAATAAAAATAAAATCAATATATTTTTCTACAAATATATAAACATTAGGGTCTGGAGAGATGCTTTCCCTAGCGTAAGAGCACCGACTGCTCTTGCAGAGGGACCTTTTTTTTTGGGTTACGATATCTTCCTAGCATCACGTATGGGTGCCCAATGATGATACATAGCTCTTGCTAAGTTCCATATTTCCAGGTTTTGAGATCTTCTAGCCAATTTGCGGAATGACGAATTTTCTGTACATCCATCTTTTTGTACCTCCACGACTATTGTATCAACACGGTACGCAGGCTTACCAAACCTACCTTATACAGATTGATGGTACATCAAATAGTAAACTAAATATAAATACATATTAACTAATATAATTACAATTTTTTATAAATAATTTTAAAAACGCGAAATAAGTAAATTCTAACGATACCAGCTTGATAGAGAGGGCTGAATCTCATTATTTAGTCCTTTTGCAATCCAGTGGACTTATGAACCACAGTCGGCTGTGAAATTCAAATCTATGCGAACGTAAAAAAATATAAACTAAAAAAAGATAAATACAGGCCCAGGCCTGGTGCTGCCATTTCTGTGTATTTAGACCTTCGGAGTGGCAAGCTAGGGGCGAGTCTTGTTGCTAGATTTGATCTAGCCTATCTTCTCATAGCTACTAGGATACAAGTTCTACATGCCAGGGCATATCCGGTGGTGCACGCCTTTAATCCCAGTTCATCAAGCGGAGGCATGAGGTCTAGTGGTAGGTGCTCGTGCGTTCATGTGGCCATGCCGTTGTGCCTTCTACAATGAGTCGAGCTCCATTGGACACCTGTACCAAGGCGGATGTACGCTCTTCTTTTCGTCTCCAAATATATGCCAAGAGAATTGGGGTATTTAAACTAAAAAAAAAACAAAAAACAACACACACACACACAGACACAGACAAGTAATATCAAACAGCCCTAAGAGGACATAAGGATTAAGTTAAAAAACAAAAACACAAATACAACAAAACAATTACAACGATTGGTGGACTCATATGGTTCTAGCTCACCCTGCAATTCCCAGCACTGGAGATAGCGGAGGAAGCAGAGGGCCTGTTGTGAGTTCTTAAGGCGAGCCATAGGTGCTATATAGTCATAGATGTATGTGTTTTGTGTGTGTGTGTGGGTTCGTGGTGAGAGAGAGAGAGAGAGAGAGATCCAAATACATCAATATGAGTTTTCCACACAATTGTGAAAAACTCAGGCCCATAGATTCAAGAAACATCATGTAATCCTCCGAGGACTACGATACAAAGAAATACATTGTGTGAATACGAAGTCAGACTAATCTAGGTAGCATCCAATCCGGCACAATGGTGACTGACAATCAATTCCACACCAGACACAATGATAAGCTGTGAAACAATGAGAATGAGTTTTTTTTTTTTTTTAAATGCAGTGGGGATTGAAATGCAGCTCACTAATTGCCCCTGTGTAAATTGTAATGGTTCCCAACAAAGCCAAAATAGAGGCCAGATCAGTCTGACACATAAGCTATGAAGTTGCTCCCAAAAAAGGTTATTTCCCATGTAATGAACGCTCCCCAGATGAGTTCCAGTGACCACCCCAGTCGCGGAGGCCAAAGAAGTCAGTGCATGGTCTGGGTCAGGGAAGTTTTACACAGCAGGCTTGGAGGGGACGAGTCGGTGACGTGTTAGTATGGGTGTCTGAATTGTGCGCCTTATTAGGTCTAGGTTAGGGATCCATGGGTGGACATAGTTCAGGGGGCACTTTGGAATCTAGGAACTAGGTGTTGGCTTCATCCAGTGTGGGCTTCTGGCTGGAAGAGAAAGCCAGGGACCTCTCAGCCCACACCCTCTTGGCCTTTGCCCCAAGCTCTCCTGCTAAAAAATAAACCTTAAAAATAAATACAGGTCCATTACAGTAACATAGACAAATCCCAGTACCTGGGATGGAGGACGAGGCCAGTAAGAAGGATAGGACGTTCCATGCTTTGGTCCATCTTTGCAACATACTGAGACTTTTGTGTCAAACAACAAAATTACCAAAAAAGAATGTATGTGTATTGTATTATATTCAGTGGTCACTAGTACTTAAAGGTGTTTATGAGCTAGGAGAAGATGGCACCTAGCGGTTTAAAGAGTGCCCGATCCTGCTATGAAAGAGATGGGGTTCGAGTTCCCACCCCTTCACATAGTGCGGCGGAGAACCGTCCTTAACTCCAGTTCCCAGGGGAATGGAACCCTCTTGGACCTCCGCTTGGCCATTTGCACAACACGGGTCACAAACTACGACATGCAGCAGTACACCTCATATACACATAAATTTTATAATAAATAAATTAAATATCTATATAAAAAGACAAGTGTAATTAAAGTCAGGTAAACAAAAAAAAGTGGGTCACAGCTTGCTGGGATGACATCAGGCCCCGTAATCCAGCATTCAATGAGGCTAAGCAAGAAGCAGACTACGCTGCCATAGTTCAGGCACGAGCCTGGGATACACAAGGCCTCGTGTCCTAACACAATATAAATAATCAACATCAACAACAAAACCACGAATGGAAGCCATATGTTCTATTGGTTTAGAAATCTTTACAAATCTTGGGAGATGTTTCATTATAGCAAGTTGTATTCAGTCATCTCAAATTTTCCAAGTAGGGGCTCCCATAGTATGAAGCCAACCTGCGTTATGTAGCTGAGCAGCTTTGTCTCAAACAACAACCAGGGCGGAGAGATAGGCCTAGCAGTTAAGAGCAACCGATCTCGCTCTCTACAGAGACCCGGGTTGATCCCAGCACCCACATGGCGGCCGAGAACGGTCTGATAACTCACATTCGCAGGCGATACCCGTTTCCAGGGGAGGAACCACACCCTCTTCTGGAACCGCGCGATTGCACTACATGGGGGACAATACTGCATGCAGACAGTACCCATTCATAACATAATACACATACAAGAGAATAAATAAAATAATATATAAAATAATAAAAAAAAAAGGAGGCAGCCTACTGCGGAGTCATGTTCATTTTCTCAATAGCTTGAGCAGAATCTGATGAGCCATGTGAGTGAGACCAAGTCCCGGATTATAAACACTCAGGTACATAAGGGCAACAGTTCTGCGTCTCATCCCGCACAAATTTTCTGCTCACTTTCAATTGCAATGCAAATACTTCGTTTGTTCAAGAACAAATCATAATCTATGAAAACCACGTTGTTAATTCTCTTCTAAAGACTGGAAATGACAAAGAGCTGTTATACATGAGCTACAGAGAAGCACTTGTATTCCCGTCTATATGGTAGGGACCATCTCTCTTCCAATACGTAATATTCAAAATTTCATCATAAAAAAAAACAAAGCCTTCTTTTTTGCTCAGCTACCTATCAGACTTGCCTTCTATGGCTTATAATGTTCTGAGACTATCGGACTTCTTGAAGCCCCAGGGAGACCAACAAAGAAGGAATAAGCAAAAGCAGATTTGTCAGGGGCCTGGCACGCAACTGTGGAGAGCTAGGCCAGGCTAATGTAAGGACAATTTCGACTTGATTGTTTCTGGTTGCTAGTTTAAAAGATTTTATTGTATTATTTAAATTATTTTTTTATATTTTAAAAATATATGGTAGTTTTATATTTTATTAAATTTGGTTATATAGAGCACTGACTGCTTCTTCCAGAGGACTTGGGTCAGTTCTCAGCACCCCACGTCTTGGCTAACCAACCATCCATAAACTCCTAGTCCCTAGGGGATCCTGTGCCCTCGTCTGACCTCCAACCGCACTGACAACATGGTGCACTACAACATGCCAAACAATTAGTCATACAATATACATAAAAATAATAATAAAAAGTTTAAAAGATACAAAAGGGGCTGGCAGAGATGACTCAGTTTACGGCACCAGCTTCGATCTTCCAGAGAGGACCTGGGTTCGTTGGCCGCAGCACCACATGTGGCTAAGAACCATCTTTAAGCCCAGTGTGGTTGGCCCACGACTTTAAAAATCCCGCACTGGAGAGGGCAGTAGTGCAGGTGCGCTCTCTGTAAGTTCAGCCATGCTTGGTTCTACAAGTAGTAAGGTTCTGGGACTAGCTGGATGCATACAAGAGACCCGTCTCAAAAGGACAAAAATAAAACAAAGATAACAAAACGTAAGACACCCCTATGATCAAAGACAGTGATAACAATTAGGTGCCCAACATACATATTTGTGAACAACATCCGGGCCGCAAAGTTATTTATGACCAGACCACGCCGGGGTTGGACACTGCCTTTTAATTCCCTAGCATCAGGAGCAGGAGGCGTAGCAGATTCTGTGAGTTCAAGTAGCCTGGATCATTAAGGAGCTCCAGGCCACATCCAGACCTACACTGGGAGGACCCTGGTCTAACAACATAAAAAGTATGACAACAAAGGATTAATGTTCAGAATATTTTTAAACAGATATATATTTGGTTATTTCCATGTATGCCCATGAGCTGATATAGAATACGATGGGAGAGGCTTGACCAGTAGCATGTTTGCAGAGGGCTAGGAAGACAATCTTTGCAGGTATTGTAGTTGTTCCTCTGCCTTCCACAAGTGGCCCTGGGGTTGATTGAACTCAGTGTTGATCCAGGTTAAGGCGCAAGTGCCCTTTACCACTGTAGAATTCTTGCTGAGCCTGTCATGGATATGTTAAACAATCAAACCAACAGAAGACAATTAGGCAAACGTAATCATCAACTCTATTAATAAAAAAAAGAAAACATGCAAACATGGGGTTTCCGCATCTGTGAGTCCAGATCTGGCTCCTTCCGATCAGTCCCAGCCGGGTCATGGGTCATGGAAGGCTTCAGCCCCACAGTCTACGGCAACCCAGAAGGCTTCAAGAAGTTTATTCGAAGACCCATGAGAACCCTATGGTACCCATAGGCTGTCTGGGCACGGTGGCAGCTCACCTATGGCTTTCACTGCTTCCACAGCGGCCAGAGCCAGCGCTCCCAAGGGATGATGCACACAGGTATCGCTGCCCAAGGATTTAGGGTCGCAGCCATCTTGTTGGGATTGGCTGCAGCATCCACTATCAAGTCTCGCCCAGGAGCCACGGCCGGGCCTTGAAAGCTCGGTAGAGATGATTACAAAACCCAGCAGCAACAAACAGCCCTGCCAGACATCCATTTCCTGAGGAACCATGGCCGAATGTTGTTGACATTTTTTTTTTTCTTGCGAGGCAAATCAGATTGCTTCTGTTTGGGTTGTACACTATTGGGGGTTGCATACACTATTTGTGTCATTTAATAAACCCATGCACTAATAAATAAGATGAAAGAAAGAGAATAGATTTTAAAAAGAAGAAAGAGATGAGGGAGGAAGAAGAAGAAAAAGAGAAAGTGAAAGATCTCTTGGATGAAAGAAAAGAACATGTATGGGCAGCAGACATGATGAGGAACAAGTAAGAAAGGAGTAAAAGCAAAAGAATCGCACAGTATAGTAGCCTACTAGCAATTGAGAAAATTCAATTCAGTAAGCGCATATAGTAACAAAGCCAATGTTCTCCAAGCAGGAAGCTTTCACTTAATATCTTCTTTTTAGCAAACCTTCATATGGCTCATGTGCCCCCAGTTCAAAATTCTGCCATCATGTATTTCTTTCCCGATGTTTTTTTATTGTGGATTTGTTAATTTCAAAAGCTGGTGTGATGGTGTTTGGTACTCTTGGTGTGTGTGTGTGTGTGGTGTGTAGTGCTGCCTGTTGTTGTTACCTCATAGTTTGCTCTTGAGAGAAAGCCTGCTGAACCCACCAAATTGTCAAGCCATGGACTCAACTAGTGCGCCCATCGATGAATGAACGAAGACAGGTGGTATATACACACACAATGGAGTATTATTCAGCTGAGGGAAAAATGAATTAGTCATTTTGTAGAAACTGGACTAAAGCTGAGCATGGGTCAGCGCTAAATGATTGTTTTTATGGTGGATGGGTGTCTTCAACCTTCTGCATATGGCAGTAGCAGGAAGCAGCCCTGCGTTGCAGAGGAGTCTAGTAAGTGTTGGACCTTCTGGGCAATGATCATAAGAGTTGGTCTTCCTTTTCTATTGCACTGACAAGACGTGACTGGGCTCAGATTCATTGGATATGCTGGATGAGATATTGCTCTTTGTAACCTAAACTTATTTTTATATTAATTTTTTCTAATAAACTTTCAAAATTTAACGTCACTAAAGAGAAGAACGTATCATTTTTATTTTTATATTCTATTTTTATGCATGCTTAATTTTTTTAACTTTATGGAATAACCATATTAGAGATAATCTTCTGTGATCTTGTTGTTTGTTTGCTTGATGGCTGGATTGTGGTCACCTTGTTTTACTGACCGATCAACTCGGTGTGGAACTTCATGTTACAGCAACTCTTCCCCCTCCTCTCCTCATAATCTTCCTCAGTTTACCCAATTCGCGCAACCGCTCACACGTTGGGTCGTTCCAGTTTCTTCCTTGGTCCCTCTCAGCCCCAACGCCGTCATATATCCTGTATGGTCTCTCTAGACACACACAAGCAGGAGGGGTTGTTGTTCTTTGGTCTTTTTTTCCCTTATCTTCTATTTTCTAGTTTTATGCAGATAGGTATTCACACTAGCCCATACTGGCTTGTAACTATTAGCAGCGCCGAACTCATTATCATACAGGCCTGGCCCTACTAATATCACCATATCTTCACATGCCTCAGCTGCCAGAGTGCTTGTCCTTACAGATCGATAGTACCACACTCTTGGAAGTTGTCTATTTGTAGCTAGACGTTGCGGATTATGCTGATAGGCTCCTAGTCCAGCTTTTGTCCAAAGTGGCCTGCCATTGTGCAGATTGAAAAGCTCTAAGAATAACATTTATAAAACATATCCTTTATGGGCTGGAGATGCGCCTAGCATTAAGTAGCACCGACATGCTCTTGCAGAGGACGGGGTTTGATCACCCAACCCAATAGGGGCCAAGAATCCGTCTGTAACTCCTAATTCCAGGAGAACTTCATCTTCCAGTGACGGGAATTCCTGACAACTCCCTCTTCTGACCTCCAGCATTGCAGGACATTAGGGTCACAAACCGCATCAGTCTAGTACCATGCATACACCATTAGAAAGTAAATAAAATAACAAAAATATCTAAAAAAATCATCTTTTATGGGAGAGTTAGAGAGATGGCCCTCAGCAGTTAAAAGCTACTCTGCTGCTCCATTGAAGACCGGAGTGTCCAGATTTGAGTCCAGAACTCACATGCGTGAGCTACAACCATGTGTCCTCATGAGTTACTGAGTCTTCAGGGGATCTGAAACCCGCTTCTGACCTCTGTAGGGCACTTGAATGAAAGCAGGTGCACGTATAACTTACATGCGGCATATGCTACTCATCACATATATATATATAAAATAAAAATATTAAAATATACCATAAAAAATATTTTATTTTATTTCATGTTGGTATATATGTTACATGCATGTGTTGTGTGTGTGGTGTGTGGTGTGTGTGGTGTGCATATCCTGACATTTCTGTGTTGGCGATAGTACACTCGCCTATGCTGAAAGCTCAGATGTTCATCCTATGCGAATGTCAGTTCTCTTTTTTCTTCCACCACTGATGAGTCCTGGACCAGCCAGTCTCTCGTCGCACTGTGTCAGCAAAGTCACTTTACCGACTTTCATAGCATCTCATCATGCCCCATAAATATGTGGCTTAACAAATACTTTACAAAAGCAAAGAAAGGAAATGCTGCAAATGACCTTGGGGATCTGCTTGATGATTGCGTTTTTTCTAACCTGCTGGTGCCCTTTCTTCTTCTCGCATGTCCTGTAGGTTCCCTTCCTGGGTTTACTGCTGTCTCTCCTCACGTTCATTCTGATGCTCTGGTGTTGTTTTGGTCACCTGAACTCTGATTTCAACCCATATGCGCTGTTGATGCATTTTTTTCTATCCCTGGTTCAGAAGAGCACTGAAGATGATTCTGTTTGGCAAAATTTTCCAAAAAGATTCATCTAGGTGTAAGTTATTTTTAGACTGCCGATCCATAAAAATCATGTTTTACTGTTTTATAAAACAGCTGGTGATTGTATTTATGAAAAGAAGGTAACCACCCATAGACACTAACTATATAGGCTTTCACAAGGAGTTATTTGAATCAAAATACATATGGTGAGCCTATGATGCTTGCATATCATGTCCTATTTGGCACAGAAGAGATGTGATCTTTGCCTTTTCTTTGCCATTACACTGTGGAGCCACTGGCAAATCCAGTATGTAAGAACCCACATCTAAAATATTATCTTTATTTCCTTAGATGACATGCTGTGATACTTTTTTTTTTTCTTGCGTTGGTCATGGTATTCTAGCTTCTTAATGATTGAAATCACACTAAAACTGCAATTAGGGATGCAAATTAGATCATATTCATCATAGTACGTATGTGCAATCATATACATCTCTCTGTCGATATTTTCTGTGGCGTTTTCACATTCTGTGTTCAAGCTATAAATGAAAAAAATACTCTGAGAAATAAATAATAATCATGTTATATGTAATTTTTGTCCTTATTCCTAAAATATGTAACAGCTATCTATGTAATATTTACATTGTATTGGGAATTATACATAATCTAGAGATGATTAAGATATATGGAGTTAATGTACAAGTTATATGCAAATTCTCTTCCAACCCAATTTGAAGACTTATACCATTAATTGATTTTGCCTGTCCTTTAGCTATGAAGTATATTCTATAATAGACAAATAGCATGACAGATCCAGGCGCACAGAAAGAAATCATAAAGGCCAGCACCCCCGATACTTTGCTAAAGAAAGTGGAGCAGCCACCAAAGCAGTCAACATGTTTGTGATATATCTCTTCAGCTCCTTTAAAGTTCAGCTCCAGGAAGATCATTCCAAATGCAAAAATAGCAGGAACACTCCAACTAATAAGGATCATCACAAAAATAGTCAACATATTGATTTTGACTTTGTATCTCAACGGGTCGCACACAGCGTAGTAGCGATCAATGGAAATGAATGACAAGTGGAAAATGGATGCCGAGCTCAACAATATCACTGCTGGATGTGAACTTTACAGAAGATTTCTCCAAAATACCAGCAGTGCTCAACAGTTCTCACCATGCTATAAGGCATCATGAGGCACCCCAGCAAAAAGTCCACAGAAGCCAAGGAATTGAGGAGCCAATTTGTGGGGGTATGAAGTTGCTTGAAATGGGATATGGAAATTATTACTAGCAGATTGCCAACCAGAGTGGTCAGAATTATTAGCACCATTATGCTGTAGAGGGAGACACGGACATCACTCGACCAGTTGCTGTTTGTGCAGGAAATATTAATGGCATTGTGGCCAAGAGGCATCATGGCAGAGATACTACGAAACCAGGCTTATCTTCCGTTTGTGTGCTGTAATAATCTTTCTCTGAAATCCATAACATGGTATTAGAGTTCCTTCTCCTTTGACTTTTTTATGAATACATACTTTTAATCTATGACAACATCTGGGATGTGAAAAAAAAGTAGCAACATAATTAATAACTTAATTTTCTTATTCTTATCAATGCATTTACCAGTTCTTATTTAAGATAATGTTTGGGAGGAGTTTATTTAACAAAGTCATTTAATACTTCAATTCAAAACATGTTTAATACCTCTTGAAGATCTACTTGTTATGCTAAATAGATGAAGCATAAATAAAATCCATACCCAACCATTTAAAAAAAATACATGTTTTACAGTGCGTGGAGAGATGGGCTCAGCAATTAAGAGCCACTGGCTGCGCTTGTTAGTAGGACCTTGGGTTTGGTTTCCCAGCACCACATATGTGGTACTAACAACTTGTTGCATAAACTCAGTTCCTAGGGCTTGACACATCCTTCTGCCTCATCATGGGCAATGCATGCACACAGTGATGCTCACATACAGACAGACAAAAACAAATCACATAAAATAACCAATAAATCAATTTTTAATTCAAAAAAAGCAAAACTCATTCTTTACTGCTTTTGTTTCCTTTTTTCGTTTGATACAGGGATCAGCCCTGTAGTCTCAGTGGCCCTGGAACGTTGCTATGTAGACTTGGCCATGTTGCATATACTGTTTCTTTCTTAGTGTCTGTCGCTTCTTATTTGTAGATCTAGTTGGTTTAGTATTGCTATTGTCCCAGGTTAGTCCTTGATCACAGTTCTACCTGTCCCTCAGCCTCCCTGAATGAGACAGGTAGATCCACCATCCATGGCTTGCTTGTCCATCTTGAGGATCAGAGCCACTGCCTAGGTCCAGGACCATGTCCTCAGGTTTCCCGGGATGCTGCCTCCTGGACATGTTCTCTTCTGTTCCAACCTCCCTGGCATCAGGAGTTGCAGGAATACCCGTGGCAGGCTGCTCCTGTAGGTGGCTGTGAGGCTGTTACCCAGCCTGGCTAGTGTTTTGAGTTTTCTCTGCCCTCTGTCCCGTTATCAAACAATATTCTTTGTCCCGTGACAGGCTGGCACAATGGCTAAAATTCTTGTGGGTAAAATTCTGCTGAAGTCTCACTGGCCCCTCTCATCGCTTCTTTTTGGCTTTTTGTGTTGTTTGGGGTTCCTGCGTTCTTTTCACAGAGTAGGTCTCTTGTTCATCTGGCATTGTAGTGGTCTGGATTCCTGCTTTCTGGGATCATTGGGTAAACCCGGGTTCTCAGCGAGTAACCTGTGAGCCCTCACCTGAATCTGTCTGACCACTTGTCCACTTTGGAAAGGTGGTCATTCGCCAGCTCTAGCCAAGCAGTTACACGACTTATTTTCAATTGTCATCTTTAGAGTAGGTACCCAGCGTACTTTATTTTTTTAAGCTTACTATGAAAGAGTACACCGTTAATAGCCAGCTCAAAAGCCCCCTATCTACCCCAAGTTTTTACCAATATTACTTGATCGGCAACAAAGTGGCTCTGGTAGAACACTGACTCTGCATTCATCCTAGGTGCCTGTTGGAAACCACTGTTGTTGGCCCCCAATACGGAACTGTCCCCATAACAGCTACTGCGATAGCACCAAGTTCTTACCCAACGATGCTGTATGAATGTTGGCGGGGATGGTTATTATCAGGGCCTCCCAACCGAGGGCCTGCCTGAAACCATTTTGTGGTGGTGGGGGTGTTTGCAGCTCTAACGGGTCTTTGGTATTCAATTCAGATCCCCAACGTCCCTAGCACCTGCACTTAGGCTCGAGAGGTAGAAACCCACAGTCACACTGCGACCAGCTATAACAGAAGTAAGCTGTTTTGGCAGTTACCTGACAGGACCTCTGGACCTCCGTAGCTCACTATGACAGTCAGCTTGTCTCATAAAAAACCAAAATCCCCCAAAACAATAGTAACCAAATCATTTAAAGTCAGAAAAAAAAGACGGCAACAAAAATTGCGATGAGAACCTATTTCTATTTACTGTTCATTGGCAGGACTGGGTCACATGACCACACAGGACGCTGGGAAATGTAGTCTGTATGTTCTTGCAGTGAGACCCAGGTTCGATTCCCAGCATCCATCTAGTGGACAACTAAGACACGGTCTGCTAACTCCAATCCCCCATCCCAGGAGAACCCAGTTCCAGGGAATCCCGATGACCCTCTTCTGCCTACCCGGGCATTGCCATATGACAGCGCGGTCACAGACCTACAACGTCCAGACAGTAACACTCATACACATACAAGATAAATAAATTAAAAAAAAAAAAAAAGAAAGTTTATTTCTCTCTTCGGGCTTGAAGACAAGCCTGACTTAGCAGTAGCATTAGCAGGCTATGTTAACTGAAGCCTCTGAGGCTGAGTCCTAATCCCACCAGACTCCCAGAGTCAGCCCAGAACTTTTCATCAGCGTTTTGACCAGCAACATAAGAAAGCCCTCACCTGCCGCCCGAACCTCTGAGAGCAGACGGCCACCGCCCCCTTTCAGGGCCTGCTCCTACGTTTGCGGGAAGGGGTGGGGCCCAAAGGGTCCCATCCTTGCTGGGCCCAGACTCGAGGCAGCCCCAGCTCCTGCTCCTGGGGGCTGAAGCCAAGTGCTAGGACTCATTAGGAAGGGTCTCAGCCATCCTTGAGCCTGAGGGTGACAGGGGAAGACTGGGTGCTGTACTGTGGGCAGAGCTGGCTCTTCAGACACAGCTAGATGATCACTGTCTCCAAGTGCAGCATCTACACCCAAACAAGTGCATAAGTACAGTGTCTACACCCAAATAAGTGCATAAGTACAGCGTCTACACCCAAAGAATAAGTCAAAAGCTTCCTTAGGTTGTAGCTTTAAAAATTCATTTGCACTTTACATTTTGCTGGTATGTTTGCTAATAAAATGAACACTGTGCTCGACCTTTAGGGTCACTGGTCCTTGATGCAGTGGTTACAGCCTCTGCGTCACTGCATTGCTGATTTCATTCCTGCACAATTCCAGGCCACAGATGATGGTCCAGACAGACAGATCGAGGAAACAGGTTGCCAAAGTGCTGCTGACTGGCCAAACTGGGATTCAGACCCTGGTCTCCATGGCTCTAAATGCTTGTCCTAGGAACACTGCTGCATGCTAGGGGACTCCTTGGTCATCAGGTTGATCTCTAGGTCATGGTAAGATCTCACCATACAAGAGAACCAGGGAGGAGGAGCACCACACAGTCCACACACAGGACAAGAGTCTCCTGAAGCCACCACACAGTCCACACACAGATAAGAGTCTCCTGAAGCCACCACACAGTCCACACACAGATAAGAGTCTCCTGAAGCCACCACACAGTCCACACACAGGACAAGAGTCTCCTGAAGCCACCACACAGTCCACACATAGGACAAGAGTCTCCTGCAGCCACCACACAGTCCACACACAGGACAAGAGTCTCCTGAAGCCACCACACAGTCCACACATAGGACAAGAGTCTCCTGCAGCCACCACACAGTCCACACACAGGACAAGAGTCTCCTGAAGCCACCACACAGTCCACACACAGACAAGAGTCTCCTGAAGCCACCACACAGTCCACTCACACACACACACCAGGACAAGAATCTCCTGCAGTCACCATCCAGTCCATGGAGTACCTGGGGAGATGATGTCAGTCACAAGATGGGACCCACCTGTCCCATCCTCATGCTGCCCACGATGCAGACATCCAGATCCAGTTAGGAGTGGGGAGAGCCGGCCCCTGGCAACAATTTTGAGCTGTTTTGTAACCCACAGTCTGCCCTAAAATCTTAGTGTCAAAGCACTCACTGCCAACAAGTACGGACTAAATAGCCAGGTGCACAAAAGGTCAGATGTAGACTTTGTCACAGCAGTGTGTTCTCTTCCTGGTAAGGGAAGCAGGTGGCCCTACGGCCCTGGAGGTGCTGGGAACAGAGGGAAGATGGTCCGGGGCCTCCTGAGAAGGGGCAGGCCGAGATCATGCTGTCTGCCTTCTCCTGGGGCACTTAACATCCACCCCAACACCCACTGCTCATCTGGCCTGTCTCTCCAGGGAGTGGAAACTCCAAAACTGGAGGGCCGTGACAACCTCTTGTCCTAGACGTAAGTTCCCCCACCAGGCCTGCTAGGCATTTGTTCTGCCTCTCCTCTCCAATCTCGTGCATCTATGATGCCTGTGCACCCAGCCATTCCTCCAGTCAGCAGGCTCAGCCACAGGGCGGGACTGGAATAGAGAGTGGTCCAGTGCTGGCCACCCCGTGGTGTGTGGAGGTCGAGTCCAGAGAAGTGCTGGGGCAGGCAAGATGGCTCAATAGATAAAAGTGCTGGCCATCCAGCCATCTGGGGGCTTGACTCTTATCCCTGAGACCCACGTCGTGGGAGGAGGGACCCTGCTCCAGAAACCTGTCTTCTGATCTCCCCGCGCGCGCGCGCGCGCGCGTGTGTGTGTGTGTGTGTGTGTGTGTGTGACATTAAATAAAAGAAATCCAGTGCTGCTCTCAACTTGCTGTGCGATCTCGGAAGATTCACGTGGACCTCACTGAACCTCATTGCTCCCTCCACGCAGCAGACATGAAGGATGGACTGAGGCTCCTCGGAACAAAAGGAGGCAGGGGAGACCAGCTGCCCTCAGCCTTCGGCCTATGGGTCCGGCAGATGTTTCCCCAGCCACTGACTGCTTGCCCAACTTGGAGCGTGTTCTCAAGTTCACCAGCAGAGGGAGCCAGAGCTCCATTTGGGTGCCTGGGCAGCCATTGGTGGGAAGCTGGGCTGTCCCTTCACAACAGATGTTGCTCTAGGTACAGTGTGTCTCAGTCCAAAAGTCACCAGTGGTCTAAGAAGTCTGAACTAGCTGAGTGAAGCTAACCATCATTTCCCATCCGTGTGGGTGTGTTGCCTTGCGGTTTGGAGTGTACAGCAGTGTTTACTGTAGTGGTGTGCTTTGGGGCTTGGTGCCTGGCAGGGGTAGCCTCTCCTGTCGGTCCATGTCCTACCTTCTGGGAAGTGGCCAAGCAGGATGATCCCTAAGCTTGGAGAAGGGGGGCTACTGGAGCTGAGGCAGGGCCGGGAAGCTTTTTTGCCAAGAAAGCACAGACCCATGTGGTTATCAGGAGGCCCCTGGAATCTTCGCCTTGCCATGTTCTAACCCTGCATCCGCATCAGCTTCGGAAGCCCCAGCTTTTTCTCCTGATAGATGGAAATGATCACAGAACAATCCAGAGCGCTTCTGGGAGGACCCAAAAGGAAGGTGTGTGTTGACCAACCTGGTGGGGCAGGTCCAATCAGAGGGGAACTTTCTGTTGGCCGGTGCTAGGAACGATCACCTTCTACAAGATCCTGGTCAGAACTGGATCCTGCTGCAGGTCCCATCTGTCCTGAGCCACAGAGTAGGTGCCCAGGTAAGCCACTGGCCTGGGTTCGATTAGCTCTCATCTTGAGATTGCACAAAGACCATTCTTTGAGTGACAGTGTACCTCACTGCCTCAACCACACATCTTTCCAATGGGCTTCCAAGGCCAGTGCCTGGGATGGCACACAGTGCACAAGCTTGGGATGTCTATTCTGACCCTGTAGGATTTCAGGTTCTTCACTTGTTAAGTGCAGGTCTCTATCCACATGGTTGTAGAGAGAGTTAGAGTTGAACCTAGTATGTTTGTTGAAATGGGGGGGGTCCTCACTATGTTGCTCAGGCTAACCCCAAACTCCTGGCACAAGCCATTTTCCTGCCTCAGCCTAGCAACAGGCTAGGAGTATAAGCCCATGGCATGGCCCCAGGAAGACAGGGTTACAGCCAGATCCTGTGAGATGCTATACACCTGGCCCAGCATGTGGAAGCCTCGGGAGACTGTCCCGACAGAGACTTTGGCCTTCAAAACCCTCAAACTCAGAGATTTTTGTTTATGTAAGGATGCTATCTTGGGTTTTATAATCAAATTGCTGTAGGAGCAAGCCAATCAGTACATGAGCATTTATTATTATTATTATTATTATTATTATTATTATTATTTATAGGCTGTGAATATCACTCTGTGTGTGTGTGTGTGTGTGTGTGTGTGTGTGTGTGTAGAAGTCAGAGGACAACTTGAGGGAGTCTGTTCTCTTCTTCTACCTTGGGATCCAGGTACTGAACTCAGGATGTCAGGGTTCCACAGAAAGCACCTTTGGCCTCTGACCAATCTTGCCAGCCCCGCACATATATTTTAAAAATTTCTCTCAGTACACGAATGAAAAAAAAAATTCCATCTCTTTGTCTCCGTTGCTTGCCTTCACTCTAATGTGAAGAATCAAGGCTTATAGAGTCATCCTGTCATCTTTGCCTCTGACCATAATGGGCCTGGAACCCTTCCCTACAGGTCAGATTTCACACATACTCCCACCCCACTGGGAGTCAGCTCAGCTCTCAGTTTTGCTTTTACAGGTTCCTTGTTGGCTCTTTTGGCAAAGCATTTGTTTGGTGTCCTAAGCAGGCTAATGACGGGACAGCTCCATTCTGGGTATCATGAGCAGGCTAATGATGGGACAGCTCCATTCCGGGTGTCCTAAGCAGGCTGATTACGGGACAGCTCCATTCCAGGTGTCTCGAGCAGGCTGATGATGGGACAGCTCCATTCCGGGTGTCTCGAGCAGGCTGATGACGGGACAGCTCCATTCTGGGTGTCCTGAGCAGGCTGATGACGGGACACCTCCATTCCAGGTGTCCTATGCAGGCTGATGATGGGACAGCTCCATTCTGGGTGTCCTGAGCAGGCTGATGGTGGGACAGCTCCATTCCAGGTGTCCTGAGAAGGCTGACGGTGGGACAGCTCCATTCCGGGTGTCCTGAGCAGGCTGATGGCGGGACAGCTCCATTCCGGGTGTCCTGAGAAGGCTGACGGTGGGACAGTTCCATTCCGGGTGTCCTGAGAAGGCTGACGGTGGGACAGTTCCATTCCAGGTGTCCTGAGCAGGCTGATGGTGGGACAGCTGCATTCCGGGTGTCCTGAGCAGGCTGATGACAGGACAGCTCCATTCCGGGTGTCCCGAGCAGGCTGATCGTGGGACAGCTCCATTCCGGGTGTCCTGAGCAGGCTGATGACGGGACAGCTCCATTCCAGGTGTCCTGAGCAGGCTAATGACGGGACAGCTCCATTCTGGGTGTCCTGAGCAGGCTGATGATGGGACAGCTCCATTCCGGTGTACTGAGCAGGCTGACAATGGGACAGCTCCATTCCTGGTGTCCTACACAGGCTGATGACGGGACAGCTCCATTCTGGGTGTCCTACACAGGCTGATGATGCGACAGCTCCATTCTGGGTGTCCTGAGCAGGCTAATGACAGGACAGCTCCCTTCTGGGTGTCCTGAGCAGGCTGATGATGGGACAGCTCCATTCCGGGTGTACTGAGCAGGCTGACAATGGGACAGCTCCATTCCGGGTGTACTGAGCAGGCTGACAATGGGACAGCTCCATTCCTGGTGTCCTACACAGGCTGATGACGGGACAGCTCCATTCTGGGTGTCCTACACAGGCTGATGATGCGACAGCTCCATTCTGGGTGTCCTGAGCAGGCTGATGATGGGACAGCTCCATTCTGGGTGTCCTGAGCAGGCTAATGACGGGACAGGTCCCTTCTGGGTGTCCTGAGCAGGCTGATGATGGGACAGCTCCATTCTGGGTGTCCAGAGAAGGCTGACAATGGGACAGCTCCATTCCGGGTGTCCTACACAGGCTGACGGCGGGACAGCTCCATTCCGGGTGTCCTGAGCAGGCTGACGGTGGGACAGCTCCATTCTGGGTGTCCTGAGCAGGCTGATGATGGGACGGCTCCATTCCGGGTGTCCTAAGTAGGCTGATGGTGACACAGATCCATTCCGGGTGTCCTGAGCAGGCTGATGCCGGCACAGCTCCATTCCGGGTGTCCTAAGCAGGCCGATGCTGGGACAGCTCCACTCCAGGTGTCCGGAGCAGGCTGATGACGGGACAGCTCCATTCTGGGTGTCCCAAGCAGGCTGATGACTGGACAGCTCCACTCCGGGTGTCCCGAGCAGGCTGACAATGGGACAGCTCCATTCCTGGTGTCCTACACAGGCTGATGATGGATCAGCTCCATTCTGGGTGTCCTACACAGGCTGATGATGCGACAGCTCCATTCCGGGTGTCCTGAGCAGGCTGATGATGGGACAGCTCCATTCTGGGTGTCCTGAGAAGGCTGACAATGGGACAGCTCCATTCCGGGTGTCCTACACAGGCTGACGGCGGGACAGCTCCATTCCGGATGTCCTGAGCAGGCTGACGGCGGGACAGCTCCATTCTGGGTGTCCTGAGCAGGCTGATGACGGGACGGCTCCATTCCGGGTGTCCTAAGTAGGCTGATGGTGACACAGCTCCATTCCAGGTGTCCTGAGCAGGCTGATGCCCGCACAGCTCCATTCTGGGTGTCCTAAGCAGGCTGATGCTGGGACAGCTCCACTCCAGGTGTCCTGAGCAGGCTGATGACGGGACAGCTCCATTCCGGGTGTCCCGAGCAGGCTGACGGCGGGACAGCTCCATTCCGGGTGTCCTACGCAGGCTGACGGTGGGACAGCTCCATTCCAGGTGTCCTGGGACAGCTCCATTCCGGGTGTCTTGGGACAACTCCATTCTGGGTGTCCTGGGAAAGCTCCATTCTGGGTGTCCTAAGCAGGCTAATGACGGGACAGCTCCATTCTTGGCCTCACCCCAGCCAGTTGGGTGATGAAACTGCTGCTGGGGCAGAGGCAGCTGGGAACATGAGCGAGACACGCTCAGGGTTCAGAGACTCCAGCCAAGACCTGTTTGAGTATATTTTTAGACAGACACACAGACTCAGAGGCCCGGGCAGAGCACTATGTGTTTCCTGGAAACATATGCTGGTACTCTCATCTAGCAGATTTCCTGGGGAGCACATCCGGGTACAGGGACCGTCCCCCTCTGCCCCGATGTCCACACTCCATGGAAGAAGAATTCTTTGGACTCAGACCTGGCACCCCTCCTCAGCCCACACCTCCACCCCCACCATGATTCCCCCGCGTCCCTGGGGAGCCTCTGGCCTCCCGGGTGCTGTTACGGCTTGCCCCTTCTCCACCTGCCCCCCATCCTCTCAGGGCCTGCCCACTCTCCTCCAAACCCAAACAAGGCTCACGCCCTTAGAGGCCATGTCCCTCTGCTCTTGACTGCCATGGGGGTGCAGACCCAGTCCTTGTTCCAGCGAAGCCTTACCCCGTCTCCATCTCTAGGTGCAGCCCATACGTGTGACCTGTTTCTTGTTCACACCGAAGATCCTGCCTACTCATCTCACTGTTATTTCTAATGACATCTCTCTTTTTTTTTCAATTTTTATTTATTTATTTTTGATGTATATGAATGTACTGTCTGCATGTAGGTGTGTGCACTGTGTCCTGCAATGCCGCAGAGGTCAGAAGAGGGTCTCGAATTCCCCTGGAACTGGAGTTCTCCTGGAATTGGAGTTACAGACGGTTCTCAGCCGCCATGTGGGTGCTGGGGATCGAACCCAGGTCCTCTGCAAGAGCAGTCGGCGCTCTTAACTGCTAGGCCATCCCTCCAGCCCCTCTAATGACATCTCTAATGATGTCTCTTCAAGGTCGATAATTGGGTCTCACTCATCTTTGCAGCCCCAACATGTGGGCCAGCAGGATGCAGAACTTATACGTAAGGGAGCAGGGGATGGGAGTCTACACTGTGGCTGCAGTGCTCACAGCTGCTTTAGCCAGCCCTGATTATGGGATTTGCTATTTGCTGGCTACATTATTCCCCAAGTTTCTCAGCTCAACGAGTGTGGTCTGTAAAACGGATCATCACAGTAGATCCTTACATGATTAGGGGGAAGTTTTCATGAGACTGCATATAATGGTCCTCACAGAGCACCAGCCACAGACACTGTCTATCAGCACAGCCTGGGAGGGGGTGGTGTCTCTTTCGAAATAGCCATTTGCGTCCAGCTTTTGAGCTGCTAACAGCTCAATACAAACTACCTCCACCTCTGCGCTGCCTGGACTGCCTGCCTTCATCTTTGTCCCACTTCTCAGCCACCAGATAGGATCCCTTAGGAACGTATCACGTGATGTCACTCCTTCCTGGCATCCTTTCGTCACTCAGAGAAAAGCTTGTGACTTCATTACTGTCCTGCACAGCTGGCCCTGCTTCCTGACTCTGTCTCCTCCCTTCCCAGCTTTTCCCTCCCATCTCCAGCCTCGGGGTCCTGGCCTAGTGCCTTTACTCTTGAATTCCTCACGGCCAGAATCCTTGTGTCTTCCTTACTTCCTTGGAGTCTTGACTCCATGAGGCCCTCCCTGGATAGTCTAAACCTAATGAAGTGCTCACCTTTCATACCTTCTATCCCTCATCTATGCTTTATTCTTTCCCCTTATCCTTTTAATGTTAATGGAAATGTTTATTTCATGTGTGATTATTTGTTCACTGTCTCCCCCAATAGAAGATGAGAGTTGTACTGTTTTCTGCTGTGTCTAGCTCCCTGCAGAGTAGGTCTGGCATAAATAAGTGCTCTGCAAAAGCCTTGTTAAATAAAGAGATCTGGACCCCAAGATCATGGGTGTGGCAGTTCAGACTGTCAAAAACCTCACACAGCAGCCTCCCAAAGTCTGGGTTGGGCCTGGTCTTTACTCACTGGCCTTGGGCATCAGAACTGACTCAGAAGGCAGTACCAAGTCTTGCTTCTGCCTCAGAGTGGACTTTCCCCTCCTCCCAGCCCCGCCCAGCCCAGCCCAGCCACTCCTAGGTGAGGGTTTGTCTGAGAACACTAATCTATTCTTTACTCTAGGGTGGATGGGTATTGGGCCTCCACCCAGGAAAAGAGAATGTGTATTGGTCAGCGTTGTAGCCTTGTGACAAAAATACCCGAGAAAATCAACTTGAAGTCTCCTGGTTTCAGAAGTTTGGGCACAAGGTACCTGGATCATTACATGGGGCTTGAGGTGAGGCAGAGGGTGGTGGGAATCTGTGGTGGAGAAGGCTGTGCATCCCAGGGCAACTAGGAAGCAGAGAGAGGAGGAGAGGAAAGGACGAGATACACAATACACCCTTAAACACACAGTGCCCAGGAACCAGCTCCGTCAACCAGGCCTGACCTCCTAACATTCCCACCACCTCCCAGTATCGCCATCAGCGGGAGACAACGTCTTCCCACATGAGCCCTTGAGGGACACTGTACATCCAAACAGTGCAGCAGGTAACAATCCCCAAGCCAGACTCCGTGACACTGCTCACAGCTGCCTTTGTCTAGCTTCCATGGGACTCTCACAGGCCCTTCCTCGGAGGAAACTCAGTACACCTTCCTGAGATTTGGCTTCCAAGAAAAGCGGCGTTACTCTACACGGGCGGTAGCCTGGTGTTCTGGGCAAAGCTTAGGTCTGTTAGTTCCAGACCTTGAGATAGACTTATTTATTTATTTATTTATTTATTTATTTATTTATTTATTATTTATTTATTTATTTAGTCTCCCTGTAGCCCCAGCTGGCCTGGAACTTGCTGTATAGACCAAGCTGGCCTTGAACTCATAGAGATCCACCTGCCTCTGCCTAAGTGCTGGGATTAAAGGCATGTGCCTGTCTTGAGAGTCTTAATTCTATTCAAAGGAGAGCTGCCCAGAGGATGCTATTTGGGGCCGCCGACTTCTCACCTTTTTACCTCTCACTGTGCATCTCCCTCTTCCAGTTGCTTGCTTTCCTCTTTAGCCCTTGGGATTGTCTGCTGTGGTCCTTGGGATTTCTCTCTTCAGTCCTCCTCATTATGAGACCCTATGCGCGCACTGGAAGGTGACATTCCTGAGCAATGGACTTTCTTTTATTCCCTGCTCTATCCCCAGAGCCTGTACTGGTAAGTGAAAAGGTACTTCAGAAATGTGAACTTCTCGGGCTGGAGAGATGGCCTAGCGGTTAAGAGCGCCGACCGCTCTTGCAGAGGACCTGGGTTCGATCCCCAGCACCCACATGGCGGCTAAGAACCGTCTGTAACTCCAATTCCAGGAGAACTCCAGTTCCAGGGAATCTGACGCCCTCTTCTGACTTCCACGGCATTGCACAACACGGGTGCACAAACCTACACGCAGATCATACATTCATACACATAAAAAAGAAAAAAAAAGAAATGTGAACTTCTGTCCACAAGCTTCTGGAAGAGAGCCCATTAGTGTGTAGGGGAGGTACTATTTAGGGAGGAAAGTGCTGATCCCCTACAGTGGTCTTACCCCCCCCCTCCAATGCCCACCCAGGGAATTGGAGTTCCCAGACAGAGTGAGAGCTGAGAATTCTACCTGAATGATGATGAGCCATCTAGAATCTTCTATTTAAGTGTCATTCCACACTGTCTGCCATCGGCCTGAATGCTGGGCCACTGTCCACAGAGTAGGCGTGTATTATGGTGGAGCCCAAGATAAGCTGGACAACTTTCCTTTAAGTGAAGGCCCCAGCACTGTCCTCTGAACACTTGATGCCAGCCAGGCCGTTATCCTTCTTTCTCCTGGGGAAGCCTGTGTGCTTGCTGACAGTGCTGAGACTGTCTTGCTAAGTTTCTTATACCAGTATCTAAGCCCGGAAGTTGCTTGAGGAGTTTAAGGAAAAGCCCATGGACCACAGTTGTCTCCAGGTCTTGGAGACTTCGAGGGCCTGGAGGGCTTACAGGAGGGTTTTCTTTAATGGGAAGCTCTTTCACCTGGTGGATGGAGGACGAGGAGCCACACACCGACGGGTCTCCCTGGCAGTCAACATTTACTGAGGGTTCACTCTATGCTAAGTGCTGGCCCAAGCATTCCACATGAATTAGCTCACTTAATACTCATCACTCTTTGGGGCAGGGACTACTATCATGCATTATCACATGCAACCCCAGGTCAGGACTGTGTGTAAAGTAGGTGCTGTGCAAAGAAGCATGAAAGTAGAAGGTGGGAGAAGAGATGAGGAAATGGGACTCACTAGCCTAGAAACCCAGTGACAGTAAGGATGGCATGTGCTTTCAGCGCCCAGAGGCCCAGTTCTGTCTGCCATGCCCACAGTCCTGACACCTCAGCCTTGGGCTGCCCAGGTCTCAGGGAAGTCTGTCCTTCAGGATTTTCCAGTCTTCAGTCCAAGCTCCCCAGACTTAACCTATCAGTCAAGGGCCAAGTGTTATGAATGCTTGTCTGGTGTGTTAGCTAGTTTGGGTCCATTAGCCAGACTTTTTCCCATGTGGAACAGAGTATAATAAAATGAAATCACCTTACCTACCACTTTCCCTAGCCGGCAAAAGTCTTTCTAGAAGAAGCTCTGGCCCTCTTTCATTTTAATCCTCACGGCCACACGGCCTCGAGGCAGAGTGCTGTCAGTCCAAGTCCACGGAGCCTTCTTCCCCCCCCCCCCCCGCCCCTCTCCCCTTCCCACTGCTTCGGCCTCACGGTTAGGAAACTCTAGTCCTCTGAAGCTCCCGCTGCCTTCCTCGGGCCTCCAGGCTCCTCCCAAGCCCCTCCCTCTGCAGATCTCTGCCGTGAGTAATTCAGCAGACGTGGGAAACAGCACTTCCCTAAGAAAACTGTTGATCTGCAAGTGGGAGAACTGTGATAGGGCAGGAGAAAGTGAAAGAGCAGGAGAAGGCAGCCAATCAGCTGCCAGCGGGAGGCAGGACCATTAGACAAGCTCTGTGAATAACAGCCTCTGGCCGATTGGGACCATGATGTTCCTTTCCCCAAATAGACCTTGTCTTTGTATTTGAGGCATTCCTGGGGGCCGGGGGAGCAAGAAACATGCACCCCTCCCCTTATCGCTCCAGAGACAGGACCCAGGGTACCGGGAGGCCCACAGTCACTCCTTTCAACAGTTTATCAGAGCTTCTCCCAAAGATAGGCAGATTTGATTTCTTAGGGGACACCAGAATGGGCAGGAGGAACATCTATGTTTAAGCCCCATGGAACTTCATCCACTCACAACCTTGTGTCCTGGATCTCCTAGGAGGGCCCTGGCAGTGCATGGGCGCCTTGGAAGTAGCTCCCAGGCAACGCTGGTAAAAGCAGGGCCAAAGCTCAGTAAGGCTTTCTGTCCCGTTGGGGCGTGTTTCACCTGCCCCCCCCCCCCCCCCGCTCACTCCTCCTCCCTCCACACTACAGAGGGGCCGTCCTGGTAAGCCTGTCCATCTGGTGCCATCCCACACCCAGATCCTTGTGTAGGGGTAATCTAAACGACTCGGGACTCCAGATAAGACCCTTGCTTCCATTAAACATTAACAGACTCAGGCACTGTGAGAGTGCTCAGTTGCAGAGACTCCTGGGCTGGTCTGTAGAGAGGCAAGGAGATCACAACAGCTGGACCATTAATAATGAATAGACATTAGCTCCTCCCAGAGGCCCGCCTCACTTAAATTAGCAGCTCTCCTGTGGCTGGGGGAGGAGCCAAGAGGAGTCTGAAGAAACCAGCTGGACCTGGGCCCCAAACAATATCCAAGTCTCAGCTGTTGGTGCCCTTTACACTCTGCCAGTTGGGCGGAAAGTACCCAAGGCCTGGGTCAGGAAGTAAGACTTGAATTTGAGTCTCGGCTCAAACTTATATGGATTTAGCACCCTGAATCTTACATTATTAACCTCTAAAATGGACTTAGTACTTATTCAAAAGGTTGGTTTAGTCTGGTGTGGTGTCACAGACCTGTAGATCCAGCACTTAAGAGGCAGAGGCCAGAGGAGTCAGCATTACATGGTAAGACTGTCTTAAGAAAACAAAAACAAGCAGGTCACGGTGGCTCAAGCCTGTAATCTCAGCATTTAGGAAGCTGAGGCAGGAGCATGGCTGGAAATTCAAATCCAGGATGGGCTACTTCTGAGTTCAAAACTAGCCTAGATTACAGTTATTGTGTTACAAACAAACAACAAACTAACAAACCTATTATCTTTTGGAGATGTCCAAAGACCTTGGTCTTATGGTTTTGCCTGCCTGACTTCTCTACCAGAATCCCCTGCCTTGTAGGCAGGTGTCTGTGGCGCCATTGATTTTTCTAGTACCTGGCTATTTAGTGTGTACTAGTTGTTTGGAGAATTAAAAAAAAAAGTCTTTAAGAGAATGAACTGAGATCAGCAAGTTGAATGTAAGTGACAAAAGCTGGAAGAAGAGTCACCTGGCACAGAGAAGATCACCAAGCCATCCAGGCTCACAGGGATCTCAGTCATGGTCAGCCTACATTCTTTCTTTATAGGAAAGGAGACTGAGGTGCAGTAAGGTGGTAGCACAGCCAGAGAGGTCCCAGGGTTCCTGACTTCTGCTGCCATGCTGTAGAGCTGGAGCAGGACTGACGGCTTTGTCTCCCTCTCCTAAGAACAAGGTAGAATGGTGTTCTCCAGTAGGTGAGGGAGGGTGTGGCAGGGGGCAGGTGTATGTGACCCTATAGTCAGTACAGATGTACTTGAGCCCAGGTAGCTCTGTGACTTCCAGGACCTCGAATGCCTGAAATTTCTTATTGTGGGTTGGACATGCACTTGGCTTTGCCAACTTCTGTTCTAGCAATGATGTAATGCACTTGATCCTGTGATGTCAAGGTAAGGTGTATTTGAAGAGGGAGGAGAATGATCCAAGTCTGACAGGGCCAGCCCTTTCCCTGCACCATGTCTGCCCCAAATTACCCAGTGATTGACCGTGCTATACTGTGAACTCCACACCCAAACTCCTTGTGTCTTCCTCAGTGGTGTGGCAAAGATGGATGGGTCCCTGCTTACCACTCCTCAGGTGCTGGGGCAGAATCAAGGGTTGGGAGATACGGGCTCTGTTGTCTTCTCTGATTGTGTATTATCAGGCTACTTGTGAGTGAGGTCGATGTGAACACTGAATGACACAATAAATATAGAAATTCTGGGAGAGAACCAACATGGGTTCAAGGGCAGTGTTGAATGAACAGGACCAGGGACTTTTTGACCAATCAGGTTTCTCACATTAAAAAGTTTCTCAGAAAAGAACATTTCTCAAATTCCCTCCCTCCTAGAAAGGATCTTATCTCTACATTGCTGTTGCTGCAGTGCTCACATGGGCGTCATCACACACAGGAAGAAATGCAACATGATTCTCTCACTGAACCCGAGTTCTGAGGCTTCTGGAGCCTCCAACACAAGTGGCAGGCAAACTAAAAAGCTGTGTTCTGGCTGCATTCAAAACAGAAGGTGCTAGGCACCCTTCACTGCACCTTAAGGAGAGAGCCTGGGTTAGAGACCCAGCCTGGAAAATGGACATCTGGGGCCTTTATGACTGTCCCTCAGCCCCCACCCATCTGCAAAGTACCACAGGGCTTGGCTCTGCTTGGCCTTCTGGCCTCCTATGGACAGCTGTCTTTCAGTGCTCATTACTGGATCCCAGAGAATCAAACATTATCTTGACTCACAAGAGGTAAAACACACTGTCTATAGCTGGAGAGCTATTTGTTTTTGTGGGTCCTATGTAGTAGAAACAAAATTTTGCACCAACCATCCATTTGGCTGTGTATCTACTTCCAGAAACACTTCCATTCAATGTTCTAGGTTCTCCTGGGCAGTAGGAGAACAAAGAGGTTCTGGTACCCTCCCACAGTCCTGGAGGAACAGGCTTTTACACTCTTACTGCTGGGCGGGAGGCAGAGCCCGTAAGAGAAGCACACAGACCTTAGGTGAGCACTTGAGGACATTTTCCATGTTCCCTGCCTGCCAGCAACAGGTGCAAGTTGAATGAGTAAGCCCGAGGAGTCCGGGTGGGGCAGGCTCAGCTGCCGAAGCCAGCCTTTGCTGGGTTTTTAGGAAGGCAGGTCACTTGCAGGGACGTCAGCAGGTGGACATCCAGAGGTAGGAGGGGTGACAGGCAGAGGAGCACATCTGTCCCTGGCAGCACTGCTTCTAACCACATTGCATGTGGTCCCCACAGCCACTCAGGAAGCAGAGTTCACCACAGTAATTTTCCACATGAAGAATCTGAGGCTCTCAGCATTTCTGAGGGGTCAGGAACTCAGGGCTGCCAGGGTACCCTCTTCACATTCTTTCTGAAGTGGCTGCACTTTGCCTGGGGAAGTCTTGTGTAGAGACTGCTTCTTTCTACCTTGGGCAAAGCCCTTAAGAGCCAAGTTATGGTGGTAAAAGGTGCCACTCCAGTGACAACTGCGGGCCAGAAGGCAGGGGCATTCGGAGCTGAGTTGGAAGAAGGTAACCCTACTGAGGATGGGCAGAACTTAGGAGCTGAGTCCAACCCATGGAAGAAGTATGGGTCTGAAGTTTCTGCTGTGTTCCAGGGTAGTGGGGTCTGGGCCTGAGGGCTACCTGATTGCCAAAGTCCTTAGCTACCAGAGGTGAGCGGGATATGAGGAGTCTCAGGCTTAAGCCAATCACTGTGACAGGAGAGGTGTTTCTGTGAATTTGGCTGAGGGGGACAAAGGCTGTCTGAGGTGTGGGAAGGGATGGGCAGGCCTTGGTGAGTGCCCTAGCTGGGAGGAAGCAGAACTTGTTCCCCGGGAACTTCCTTCTATGCAGAATGGCTCACCTTCCTCTCAAGAAGGAAACAGGTGGGGCTCTTTGCAGAGATTTTTCAGAGGGCTGTGAACCCAGTCCAGGAAGTCCCTGGTCCTTTCCTCCTGCCCCACTTCATGAAGGACACAGCTTACTTCCCCAGATTCCGTGGGTCAGTTCCTTCTTCCTCTGTCACTCCCATTTGGTAACAGAGAAAAAGAAACTTGTTTTCATTGGACTCCTATGAGGTGCCCAGTCCTGGGCTTGACAGGGGGCACTGGGATAGACCCCTGGCCCTCAGAGCTGTCCACAGGAGTCAACCCAAACTGGGGTAGGGGGGAGGCGAAAGCCATCAACAAAGCTGTGAACAAGGTGTATAAAACTAAGAAAGCCCAAGAAGGGGCCCTGGGAAGGGGCGGGGTGCTGAGGATGAAAAGGAAGGGAGATTTGGCTATGGGAAAAGGAGAGGTTGAGTTTTTACTTAGTAGTCTGCCAACTCTAAGCCCCTCTTACCATAGGGACCCCAACGAGAAGGCATCCTCTCCACTGCAGAGAGAAAGAACCTGAGGCTCAGAAGGGTTGCACGGGACAGGGAAGGGCAGAACTGGCTGGAAACCTTTTTTGGGCTCTTACCACGGCTGCTCTTTCCTGGAAGCCAGACTGGGGGTAGGATGAAGGAGGTGAGGTGGGTAATGAGGAACCCCAGGGTCTCAGAAAAGAGCTGAGAGGACCCCCAAAGGCAAGCCTGGGACACCTGATTTTTGTCTTACTCCACGTGCTGTTCCCAGAGGAGTTCCATTACTGTCGTTGCTACTAATAGTAACAGTCACTGTTAAGTGCTCGCTCTGTGCCAGGAACTAATATTGTGGAAGGAATGAGCATATGTTCTCTTTTAACTCTCAAGAGAACCAATGCGACTACTACTTTCCCAAACAAGGAAACCAGAGACCTCACAGTGAGTGCCAGAGCTAAAGCTCCCAAACCTAGTCATTGCCCCAGGCAAGGACACCAACATTATCCACTGTTTGTATTTTCCAACACCTTTGGGATCATCCAGTCCCAAGCCAATGGCTCCTAAGAAAGGAACTAGCCCTGTTCCGGTTTGTCTTCCATTGCTGTGACAAAACACTCTGACCAACACCAATTTGGGGAGGAAAGGGTTTATTCAGCTTACATCTCCTGAGTCACAGTTCATCACTCTGGGAGCCCAAGGCAGGAACTCAGGGCAGGAACCTGGAGGCAGGAGCTGAAGCACAGGCCATGGAGGAATGGATTCACTGGCTTGCTCCCCTGGCCCATGCCCAGCCTGCCTTCTTATACTGTGCACAACCTGCCCAGGGTGGCAACACTCATTGTGGGCCAGGCCTCCCAAACTGCTCGACCATCAAGATAATACTCCACAGATGTGGCCACAGGCCAATCCAATGGAGCCAATTTCCCAATTGAGGCTCCCTTAACCCAGGTGTGTCAAGTTAACACTAAAGCTATCCAGCACAAGCCCCCTTTCCCTTTTAGATTTATTTATATTTGCGGAGTGTGTGTGTGTGTGTGTGTGTGTGTGTGTGTGTGTCTGTACACCATGTGTGCTGGTTGCTCAAGTGGTTATGAGCCACCTGATGTGGGTGCTGGGCACAAACCTAAGTCCTTTGTAAGAAAAGCAAGTATTCTTAGCCA
The DNA here is from genome assembly GCA_009823505.1 of Rhizomys pruinosus. Lineage (NCBI taxonomy): Eukaryota > Metazoa > Chordata > Mammalia > Rodentia > Spalacidae > Rhizomys > Rhizomys pruinosus. The sequence continues at coordinate 175,902 of VZQC01012643.1, forward strand.
CTGAATCACCTTCCCGGTCCCCTCTGAAGTTCTCTGCCTTAACACTGCTCTGATCGTTCATCGTCAAGGCAAACTAGCCACATCCTTGGCCAACCCCCCACCCCCCATCCCCCGCCAAGGGAAGCCACTGTCTTCCCACAAGCCTGACCCCTCTGACACTGCACCCAGTGGGTGGCGATGGGTAAGGTTTCCATCCAGCTGATGCTCTGCTATGCAGAATCTGAGCTCAAGGAAGTGTACAGAGTGGGTCTTAGGGGAAGGAGGCTGAGTGTGAGGGTAAGCAGCATCGTGGGTGCAAAGGGATCTTGGAATGCCAGGGGACTTTCCCTAGCCCAGGACCCTCCTAGACAGGAACAGCCAAGCTCCTTAACCCATCACAGGCTGAGTGCCCTGACTGGGCCTGTCTCAAGCTTCTCCATCAGCTCCAGGCCAGGCCTTTTTGTCTGACTTTGCTGGGGCGACTGGGGACACTCCCAGGAGCAGCATCCGTGCTCATAGTATTTTTGTCAGAGGAAAAGACTGGGTTTTCTCAGACCCGTGATTGTTGTCAACACCTCAGGACAAACTTCTCGGCTCCAAAGTAAAACCACACTCCCCAGCCAGGCCGGTCTTCCCTCGGAATCACTGGAGGATACCGCCCTGGGGGTGCCGGGAGGATGCCAGGCCCCGGAAGGTGCCCAGCTCTGGAGGGGCCCACCCCGAGAGCCCTCCCCGCCCTCTCTGGGCACGTCACGGCGGTCCCCGCACCTCCCCCGCGCCGCTGACGTAGCCGCTCGCGTCACGAGGCCCCGGGAAGTGCTGTCCTTATTTGGGCGCAGACCCGGCGCGGCGGGCGGGACGCGGGGTGGCCGCAGCTGCCCGCGCAGCCCCGCCCTCAAGGCCTTCCCTGCCACCAGCCACGTCTCCAGGAGGGACTCTGGCTCTGGTCGCCTCCTGGGAGCCGGGAGGCCCCCGGCAGCCTTCCAGCCCTTATCTCCCGTCTCCCTGCCGCACCCACCCTCTTTGAGTTTCTCATGAAATGTCAGCGCTAGATGGAAACGCAGATGGCCGGTCGGGGCCACCGTGGGTCTGTCTAGCCCAATGCCTGGGGCCCTCAGTTTCCTCCATAAAATAGTGGACAGCAGCCTTTATGCTTGTGAGGAGCGGATGGGTGCCGCATGCCCCAGGCGTGAAAAACGGTTTCCCAAGCTGTGTGGCACTGCCCAGTTTCTCGATGGTTGGTGTGGCGCCCTTTTTAGGAAGAGACCAGTGCAGACACTTACCAATCTGAGTGTCTGGAGCCGCCACCAGCTGCTCTGAGGATGCCCTTTGACCTCTTTGAAAGCTTAAACTTTGTCAACAATGTCATCTGGTGTTGGCCTCCTTCCCTCTCAGGGCTGTTTGTTTTGGACCTGTGTTGGTGAGCAAGTGCTGAGCATACTTGTGACTGGCCTTCCAGTTCAGCCGGAAGGGCCACTGGAGTTGCCAAAGTCGACAGGTAGGCATTGTGAGTACCAGGCAACATGTACCCATGCCTGTGTTTGCTGTTAACAAAACCCCTTCTTCCTTTCAAAGGCAGCTCAAGCTCAAAAGGGCAGCCCCAACAAGCCGTTTCCTGTTGGAAATCAGCTGCTCTGGGTACCCTGTTCCAGCCCCCTTGCTAGTTGTGAACTGCGTTGGCTCAAGGCTTTGATGCCCACACTCTCTATGGCCTCACCAACCCTCTGTGGATCTCCCTTGTTGGGAGTTAGGAGTGTCCAGAGGGCAGGAACTATTTCTCCCCAAATCAGAGCCCTCCGCCTCTGGGTAGGGTGAGAGTCTCACATCTGTTTCTTTTGGTCGCTCTAGGAGAGGAGGACAAAAAATGCTGAGATCACATGGACAAGTGATTGATTTATGACCTGTGTGTAATGACAGTGTGAGTCATACAAGCTAGACAGACAAGGCCTGACCCTCCACAGAGGACTTGCTGGCTGGGCACGACCTAGAGGGTACAGTGGACAGACAGGCACTTGCCTTTGGAGGTGGTTGTCCTCATTCAAAGCAAGGCCTTTGAAGATGACACCTTATCACATGTGCTCAGGCCGAACTGTGTGTCAGCTAGGTCAGCTGCTCCCTAAGTACTAGGCAAGACTGGCTTAACACCTCTCTGTAAACTGGACAGGAAAACCGGCACTCTTCTTTTTTTTTTTTTTTTTGTCTTTTCGAGGCAGGGTCTCCCTATAGTCCCAGCTGTCCTGGAACTCACTCTGTAGACCAGGCTGGCCTTGAACTCACAAAGATCCGCCTGCCTCTGCCTCCCAAGTGCTAGGATTAAAGGTGTGCACCACCACGCCCGGCACCAGCACTCTTCTTTTTTTTATTTATTTTTAATTTTTTTAAATTTTATTTATTTCTGTATGTGTATGAATGTACTGTCTGCATGCAAGTTTGTGCACCCATGTCGTGCAATGTCGCGGAGGTCAGAAGAGGGTCTCGGATTCCCCTGGAACTGGAGTTCTCCTGGAATTGGAGTTTCAGATGGTTCTCGGCCGCCATGTGGGCGCTGGGGATTGAACCCGGGTCCTCTGTTAGAGCAGTCGGTGCTCTTAACCGCTAGGCCATCCCTCCAGCCCCGCCACTCTTCTTAAGGCAATCCCAGCTACCCTGAGAGTGGGGCAAAGGGAAATGTCTGTTGCCTCTGGCTGGAACTCTTGTCAGTTCTGGAATCGAGTTGCTGTTCTGGGAGAGTTCTCACCGGGGCGAGGTGTGGAGCCCGTTCCTTGTCTCTATACAGGAATGTGCAAATGCCCATGCTTTTGAGACACCTCCAACTCTTGTTCCTCCTGCCTCAATTTCCTAGTGCTGGGGTCACAGGATTGTGAGGTGTACAGGGATGTGCTACCATACGTAGTCGCTACCTGGTACAGTCTTGACGTGGTCCACAGCTGGGTCGACGGAGCGAGGAAATAGAGCTGTTCTCAAAACTTCTCTCCCCTTGCTCTTCAGCACCAGCTGGAGCAAAGTATAGGCTTCTCTTATTTTCTTCTCTACAGTAATTCAGCTCTCTGACCCTCACACACACCTCCAAGCCTCCCTGAGAATTCACTGAGACGGTCCAGTCCTATAAGGGTTAACTAAGTTCATAGGCAAAGATGCCCTCCTCCTAAGCTGCCAGGGCAGGGTGTGGACTCGGGGTGGGGTGTGCTCTTCCTGGGACCTAAGGCTGCGTACTGACAGTAACTGACTTTACTTTGGAGTCAGAAGTTGGGTGAGGACTGGTTCCTTTCTAGCTTACCCATTCCCAATGTTACCAGTGGAGACTTAGTGGGAACTCTCTTGGACATCGGTCAGAAGCCTCCTCTGCTCTGGCCGTGGTTTTTCCCATGTTCCACCCAGTTCTGCTGGAAGAAAGCAATTGAATACCTGGGATGCCAAGCTGTTTCTGCCTCAAAGGGGCTCATTCCTGACCTCCAGGGAGGTCCTGAGCCAAGAGGGAAGGAAGAGAATTCTGAGCTAGAAAAAACCATGGAGCTGATGTTGCTTGTTATTATCCCAAATATTGTCTTGATCTGATTCCTCCTGAGGCCATTCTGGGCATTCATTAATGGTTAAACCCAACTGAAGATGATATCGAAAGTCAGCTGATGATAACTCCAGATTCCCTGGCTCTCATATGCCAACAGAGATTCGCACCATAATCCTTCTTTTTAAACAGTACGTTTATTTATTGATTTATTATGTGTACAATAGCCATGATGCATGTGTGGAAGTCACAGGACAATTTGCACTAGTTGATCTTTCCTTCTACCAGGGGCATCCTGGGGCTGGAACTCAGGTCATCAGACCTGGGTGCAAAGTGCTTCTACCTACAGAGCCATCTTATCTGTCCTCCTTGAGGAATGTGTATGTGTGAATGCATGGGGGAGGGTACTTAAAAATTTTTACATTTATTTTTTTGTCTGCAGGGGTTGGACGTGTGCAGTAACAAAGGATAAATCATCAGTACCATCGGGAGTGTTGGCTCTCACCTCTAATCTCAGCACTGGGAATGGGTAAACTCCTCAAAAGAGAACCCTTACCTGCCTGGCTTCTGAATCCAAAGTGGAATCTACTATCAGTCATCAGCATTATGTATAGGAAGATCAGCACCCCACTCCCCACCCCCACCCCAGCTGGCTGCCTGGCTTAGGAGGAAGGGTTCTTTGTTTTGAATTTAAGACCAAGCTGGACTACAGGGTGAGGCCCTGTCTCAATAAACAAGGGGCTGAGGATGTATGTGTTTGTACAGTGCTTGCCCAGCATACAGAAGCCCTGGACATGACTCCAAGCACCCCACAAATTGGGCATGGTAGAACATGCCTGTAACTGCAACTCTCAGGAGGTAAGGCAGGAGGATCAGAAGGCAAGGTCACCCTGGTTATATAGCATGGCCAGCTTGGACTACATGAAACCCTGAATAAATAAATAAATTAATTAAATAAATAAGGTACCGATGGTTAGCATATGATATTTTAAAAAATATTGTTACTTTTTATTTTATGTATATGAGTAAGTGCACCCATGTTGTGCAATGCTCAGAGAGGTCACATGAAGGTGTTGTATCTCCTGGAACTGGAGTTAAAGATGGTTGTTAGCCATCATATGAGTGCTGGGAATCGAACCCAGGTCTTCTGCAAGAGCAGACAGTGCTCTTTACTGCTGAACCATCTCTCTAGCCCCAGATGTGCTATTATTATGGGCTAGACAGTATTCTAGGTACTGGAATCTCATTTAATCTCCCAACAGCTCTGTGAGGTAAGAGCAGCCATTATAAGCCTCATTTAACAGAAAAGTCAACAAAGAGTTTTGATAACTTGCTTCAGATCACCGAGCTAAAACTCGAGCCCCAGCACTGAGGCTCCAAAACATTTGTTCGAACTCCCACGATGGAACAAATGAATCACAAGTCAGCTCAAAAGCCCCATCAGGGTCACTGATCCCTAAGCAAGGCTGACAGACCATCGACAACAGTCTGATTCTTCTTGGAGAGGACAGACAGACGGCATAGATGGGAGTTCTCTCCCATCTTTCCTCACCTTTATAGGCAGAAGGAAGCAGGTGAACGAAGACAATGCTATCAAAGTGCAAAGTGCATTCTCTGTTTGAGAAACAGAATGGGGGTCATGGAGCAGACTTTGAAGGCCAAACTGAGAACTAAACTCCTACCTTTGGGGAATCCCATGGAGGGATTTCAGCAGGAAAAAGATAGGTTAGACTTGTGGTTTAGGAGCATAGAAGGGGAGCGATTTAGACACGAAGGCCTCAGTGGACAGCCGGCAGGAGTAAGCCTCGAACTGGATATGAGCAATTGGCTCAGGAAAGTGGCCTGCAGAATATCTGTCCCTGATCAGGTGATTTCTCTCTTCATAGCAAGGGATCACATTCTACTGGGGCCCAGGCGTGGTCAGTGTAGACCACAGATGGCAGATTAAGGCCTAGCCAGGGCAGATCTCCTGGTCCAACACTCTCTCCTTACAGATAAGCAGGCTGAGGTGCAGGGAGGCAACTCCCAATCCAGCCATCTCTTCCCTCTCCAGGCTCCTTCCTCTGACCTACATGGATCAGATGCTTGGCCTGTCCTGGACCTGAGCCTATGGTGCAGTAAAGAAATACCTTGGCCCACAGCCAGGAGGCCGAAGGGGAGAAGCCATGGCCGCTTCCCTTGTTCCGTTCTTCCTGGTGTCTCTTTCTGGAGCCGAATCCTCCACCCTTTGCTTCTGCCCCCCAGAGATCTCAGGCTGTCATAGCTGCTTGCCCTGACACTCAGCCCCTAGGAGGCCCAGCCAAACCAACATCTGGGGATGCTCCCCTGGCTTCGGGGCCTCTTTTCTTGTTTTCTGTCTGGAGATGAAATGGATCCGTCCCTGAGGCCCCAGGAAGGAGGAGAAGAGATTTATAAGGGGGTCTGTCCTCTAAGTTTGGAAACAGGCAATAAATTCAGCTTCCGAGCTGTTGCTGTCCCCAAGTCCATGTGTTTCCTATTGAGTGTTCAACACCTTCAGTCACACCTTGTACCACTGCAGAAGGCCCATGAGGTGTGGGAGGCCACATTCTTGGGGTCCTATTGGCTTTTAGCAGACAGTTTCCACCCCTTTGTTCCTAGATACATCCAGGGAGCCACAGGAGCAAACGCACAGCACTAGCGGACCGTTCCGGCCAGTGCTGGTCTGGCCATCTGTCTGTGTCTCTTGTCCCCAGCCCGTGCTCATGCCTTGTTCACAGTCTCCTTCCTCCATGTCCCCACCCTCTTTCTGCCTGCCTTCCTTTCCCCTGTCTTACCACAGGGTCAGTCTGTTCCTGTTTCTAGGTACTACCGGGTCAGTAGGACATAAGTGCACTGGATACATCCAGTCTTCAGGGCCTGGCATGCCTGACAAGCTGGATGAATTAGTGACGTCTCTTTTTCCCAGTCAGGAGAGAGAGCTATAAGAACCAACGTGATGCAGTGTTATGGAGGTGTGTTTGGGCAACATAGAACAGGCCCTTAGAGGCCTTGTCCTTCCAATAAATGGAGGTCCCCAGCAGTCTTCAAGACAATAGCTGGGCCCTGATAGAAAAAGTGGATGTTTCTGAAGTTTTATTTTGGTTTTTGGGACAGGATCTCTATCCCACACTGGCCTTGAATTGGCTTTATAAGCTGAAGATGACCTTCCATCTTCTGAGTTCCTGTCTCTACCTCTCAAGTGCTGGGATTATAGGTATACATTATTATAGCCGGTTTGTGTAGTACTAGGCAACCACTCTATGGACTGAGCTCTGAAGAGTTTCTTTCTTGCTCTATCTTATACCCTATGTCTTGCCTCTAAACCCTAATTTTTTTCCCTGGGACCCTGGGCTCAGTGCCCACTCTGAGGTACAGTTAGGGATCCACCTTCCCTTCCTCTTGGCTTGTTGGGCAATGTCCAGAGGGCAAATGCTTTCCTCCCAGGCTGCTGTGAGAGTCTGACTTGTACTACTCTCCTTCCGATCTTTACTGCCAAGCCCTATTTGAGCTCATATCTCTCATTTAAACCCTCAGCCCCTCCAAACACGTTCTCCCCTCTCTGCTTAGCGAGAGTGGCTGTCACCTGAGTGCCCTCTCAAGGGGAGCCTGATTTTCAGTCACATCCCACACACCTTACAGTTAGCGTCCAGGGCTGTTTGCCCTTTTGTGTGGAGGCCTGCCTATTGTCCTCCAATGGTCACTTTGGCCTGCTGTCCCAGCAGTATTGGTCCTCCCAGTCCCTTCTTGTCCTGGAATGGAGATCTGCCTGCCCCATGAAGCTTACTGTCTTGATACTCCTGCCAGAACCCAAGGAAACTCAACATTCCTGAGAGACACTGAACTCATTCTGCACCTGGCCTCCCAGGTCCCTGACCACGCAGCCAACTGACCGCACCGTAGCAGTCAGCCTCCAATGCCCACCATCAGGGGATAATCTGAATGCTGAGACCAACCTCCAAACCAACCACTGCATCCCATAGTCTGACACCCAAGGGTGCCCAATAAATGTTCCTCAAGTAAATGAATGAATGAACGAAGGAGGCCAGTGTTACAGATGGGCATCTGGCCTAATGAAAAGGCCCTAGATAGGTTAGAGAATGAGATTCTAATGTCAGCTCTGCCACCAAGCAGCTGTGTGACTTTGGTCATCGTGTCCCATCTTATGGCCTCCTTTTCGTCATCTGAAAAGGGAACATTTTGTGTAATTTCTGGAAACATTTTCTGAGAGTCCATGGTAATGGGAGTGTTGGTTTGAGTGTCCATAATATTGAAATCCTGGGCTAGGCACTCTCTGTACACTGCCCCTGACCTACCCCAAACCCCACTACCCCTACATTAAAGATGACAAAACTGAAGAGATTAAAGATGGAAATCATGGGCAACAAATTCAGGATTAGCATCCAGGTGGGCTTTTAGGAATTTCTGGCTGTGGACTCATAGATGAGATGCAGTAGAGAGAGGTGAGCCAGCTTAGAAAAATTGGGGGCCATATTGTGAAGACTCCTCACACGCTTTCCCAGGCCCTAGCGAGGCTCCCAGGTTGGTAGCAGCCATAGAAGCTTGCATCTGCCGTGGCTGTTTCTGCTCCACACCTGGAGACCCTGTGGGCGGTCCTGACACTGTCTGGCTTTGGGGCCACCTTGAGGAGGAGCTTGCTTGCAGCCTTTACCAGGTGCAGCCACCTCCTGTGGCTGCTTTTCATCCCTTACTGTGAAGATTCCCCTGCGAAGAGGCTGAGTGGCCTATCTTAAGTACTTCTTGTACAGTTTGGTCCTTTTTTGTGTGTCTCCTCTCTTCAGAACAAGTGGTGGAATGGGTCACTTTCTATCTTCCAGATTCATCTGTAGCCTTCAATGAATTGTCAGAAGGAATACTTTAGGGTTTGAAATGCGTTATAAGCCAGGGCTGGAGAGATGGCCTAGCAGTTAAGAGTGCCAACTGCTCTTGCAGAGGACCCAGGTTCGATCCCCAGCACCCACATGGTGGCTGAGAACCATCTTTAACTCCAGGACCAGGGGAATCTGACACCCTCTTCTGACCTCTGAGGCATTGCACAATACGGGTGCACAAACCTACATGCAGACAGTACAATACACATAAAATAAATAAATAAAAATTTAAAAATACACTTAAAAATGAAATATGTTATAAGCCACAGGTGAGACAGCCTTTTCCATAGTTGTACTTCCCCATGCTCCTCTTTAGTCCAGATGAATAGTTTTCCACTTACCCTCACCCCTAAACATTTTTGCATTATCTATTTCTGTCCCCACTCTCGGTTCACTTTGGGGTGGGAGAGAGTTTCAAAGACAGAGATTTCAGAAATAGCTCACATCCTCGGTTTTCTGTGTCCTCAGAGTAGGCTTTAGAAGCTAGGTCATTTTCTTCTGTTAATTCCTGCTACTGAACGTCAAGAATAACTCCAAGACTGGTGGCTGAGAGCTGACCTTGCGTGCAGTTTTATGAGCCATGGATAGGGAGTTTAGAAGAGGTCCCCTTGCAAAATTAGGTATGAAAGGATTCAGCAGTGTTTCTGTTCTGAGGAGAGAGAGGTGAAGGAATGGCTAGTCTACCTGGGTGATGTGTCTTAGCTCTGAGCAGCACATCGAGGTTCTTTCGAAGGACCAAAGATCAGGCTGGGCGTGGTGGCGCACACCTTTAATTCTAGCACTTGGGAGGCAGAGGCAGGCAGATCTCTATGAGTTCAAGACCAGCCTGGTCTACAGAGTGAGCTCCAGGCCAGCTAGGACTAAAACGGAGAGACCCTGTCTCAAAAAAACACCAAAAAAAAAAAAAGACCAAAGATCAAATTAACATCTGCAGCATCTACACTCAGGCATAATGGACACCCTCACCCCAATGCCTGCCCTTCACCAAAGGCAGGCTTCTGTAGACACTAATACAGGACCCAGTAACACCGAATTCCTTCATTCCCACAAACCTCAGCTCACGCATACACTTTAGTGCACACAGTCAATCAAATATATATACCACCCTCCTACCCACACTGATACACATGGAGACCAAAGAATCATACACAGTGTGGTGTGGGAGGGAGCTGAAGTCATCCTCCCAGAATAGCTCAGCCTCAGCCTCTGCCTGCAGAGCCACTGCACTCGCCTCAGGTTTCCACAAGTGGTCAGAACTGGGAGGTAACCTTGGCAACCAAGCCGAGTCCCCAAGGGCCCCACAGAACGTACATGCCTTGATCTAGTGCCTCCTAACTGTGGAGCAGAGAGAGTGAGACCTCTGTGATAGCCCAACAGACAAGGCCGGGACAAAACAACCCAGTCCTTGGGTTGGTCCGAGAAGGGCAGTTTGGAATGCTATGGCGTCCTCCAGTGGGCCCCACAGGCCAGCCAGGAAAGGGGATGGAATGGACAGCCAGAACCAGACCTGCTGGTCTGGGGTCACATGGTACCAAAGTTTCTGGCCCAGATGAAGCACAGAATGAAGCCCATTCTCATCTCTGCCATCACCAAGGTCCCTCTTCAGAGTGGGGAGCCATAATTGGAACAGAGTGTAGGCATTCAATGTTGACTGTTCCACCTTTGGATAAGAGTGCAGGAAGAGAGAAAAGAAAGAGGACAAACAAGAAGAATGGGAAGAAGAGAAGCTGAGGGAAAGAGGGTGCCATTCTCCTTATCTTACCACCCAAAGTATACCAAGGACAGGGGCAACAGGTGACATGAAAAGAGAAAAGCGGTGGTAAACCTTCAAATGTCTAAACCTCTGTCACCTTAGCATGCTTTGTTGTTGTCATTTCTTTGTTTTAAGGCAGGGTCTCACTCTGAAGTCCTTGGTGGCCTAGAACTCCCTAAATAGACCAGATTGGCCTTGGACTCAGAGCTCCCCTGCCTCTGTCTCCTGAGTATGTGCACCACCCACCCAGTGTTCCCATCAACTTAAGGGCAGTTTAAAGAAAGAAAACAACAACAACAACAAAAAAAAAACCATGTAGCCAGGAGTGGTGGTGCATGCCTTTAATCTTTAATCCTAGCACTCGGGAGGCAGAGGCAGGCGGATCTTTGTGAGTACAAGGCCAGCCTGGTCCACAGAGTGAGTTCCAGGCCAGTTGGGGCTACAGGGAGACCCTGTCTCAAAAAAAAGAAGGCAAAGTATTCTGATGTTATCAGAAATTAATTGTAGAACCTAAATCCTGATCATGATGCTGCATGGTGACCTGTGAACTCTAAATATGGGAGAAATTAAGTGTCCTTCTTTGTGGGCTTAGAGGTAAAAAGAAGATAAGGAAAGAGAGGGAACTCCCTGTTGGTTCTTATGGCTTGCCCTGCACTACAGCCAGGATGTGACACAAGTGCCTCTGTATCTGCAGAGATACATCTGGATAGCATAGGAGCCTGTGGGGGCTTCCCTACCTCCCTGCTCCCTGTACTCACCCCATCACTGTCATGAGTACTTCTCTGGGGGTCTACATGAAACCTAGGTCATAGCAGCAACGGGCCAGGAACTAGGCGGTGGAGGGGGAGTATCTAATGAAAAGAGCACCTTATTTATTATCAGCAAGCTTAGTTTGCCTTCCAGGCTCTACTGAGAACTCTATTGTGGCCTGCTGAACAAGGTGAACATTTATATAAGGGAAAATTTGATTTCCTAATGGAAAAAAGGAAGAAAAAAAAAGATGATGGTTTGGTGTATAAAAGCTTTTGACACCAAGTTCTGGCTGTAGAGTGTCAGGACCAGAACATCAGACCCCTGTCAATGACACAGGGAGATATTAAGCATGTCAAATTTGGTTCAGCCCTCTGTGCTTTGACGTATTTTGCTGGCTTCCTTGGTGGCTGGCCTTATGACACCCAGTCTCTTTGGTAGAAGCCTCTCTAACTTATTTTCTCCAGGATCAGTTCTGTTTCCCATTAAAAACTAGAAATTCCCCTCAACCAGCAGAAATAATCACCTCATCCTGCCTGAGGAGCGTTTAAGAAGCCATCAACCTGATATGCTTGATGCCTGAGCACTGGACTCCCAGGGCATTTGACTCATTATATGAAGCTGTAGGGAAGAATATATGAATCTGAGTTGTCCTGAAAATGTGAGACATACAAACACAGTAACCCACTTCCAAGGAACCTATGAACTGATGTTGGGCCAGGTGAGGTGGTATGTGCTTGTGAGACTGAAGCAGGAGGACATCCAGCTTGAGGGCAGCCTGGGCTACATAGTGAGAGACTGTCTCAAAACAAAACAAATGAAAACTTGTTATTTGGACAGAACGTTACCATCTTGAAAGATCACAGATGATCCAGTAGACTTGATTACAGATGCCCAGTGAGGGTAAGGTGGCATTAATTCTGCACTGAAAGGATGGCTAGCATGGATTTTCAAACTGAAGCTATGTCTTTGGGAATATGGGGGTGTAGATTGTTTCAAGTATTGGGCAAAGGTGTCCAGACAGTCTGGCAAGAGGAGGAGTTGTTTTAAATGGTCTGAGCAAGAGAAGAGCAAGAAGATGGAATTCCTCAGGAAAGGGGCTCTACTGACAGAGGGGTGGGAGGTCCTGGGTGGGACTCAGCACCATCCACTGCAATTATCTAGAGATAAGGAAGCAGCAGGTGTTGGGACTGGGTCTAAGGAGGCTAACAGGGGCTGAGTGACCCAGAAAGCTATGGCCCTCTGACAGAAATGGAGACCAGGAGGGAGCTGGCTTTAGAGAAGACGGTAGACACTGGGTAGAGGGACACAGCAGATGGGAGGAGGATGAAAGCACAATATTGATGTGGAAGTCCAATGAAGAAAAACAAACTGCAAAATGGAAGGCCTGAGGATAGAAGTGGAGAGGAAAGGAAAGGAAGGGACATGGAATAGGGCAGAGGACTCAGGCAGGGGGACAGTGAAGCCCGGGGCACTGCTTCTAGAAGGTGGCCAGAGGGCTCAGAACTCAGTTCAGCTAGTAAACATGGGCTCTTTGGAGACCAGGTCCTGACAAATCGGCCCACTCAGCAGTCTCCCTGGCCCTGTGAAGGCCCTGGCCCTGTGTGTAGGAAGACTTTCCCCTGGGGAGTCAGTGTTTACAAAAGCCTTGGTCCACAGAGGAAGGAAGAGAGATCAGGGAAGAGGGAGGAGCGTGGAGCTGATGGAAAACTTTGTACAGGTCAGGGCAGACTTAAAAAAAAAAAAAAGCCATTTAAAGGGAAGTGACAACTGGAAAAATAAGCCAAGGGGGCAGAGGTCTTACAGTTACAGGTTTTAAGCAACTGTTGAAGAGGAAGTGCACAATTTGTTGGGGGAGGTGGAATGAAGTAAATAGAATATAGTTCCTGTTGCTGAGAACGTAAGGAGCCCGTTCTGATCAGCTAAGAAACACGGCACGCAGAGTAGCAGCAGGGTGCACAGGCACCCAGACGAATGGTTCAGGCGGCGTGGGGCTGGAAAATGCTGTGGGAATCAGAAAGGCGGGGCGCTTGGGAGAGGTGGCATCCGCGAAGGCTCCCCGGAGGAAGTGGCAGTCAACCCGGCCGTGGCTGGGTGGAAGGACAAGGTCTGAGCAGGCCCGGTGTGCGGCGCTTTCCCCGCCCAAGCCCTGTGCCCTCTTGGGGTCAGGCTGTCTCCGCCCGCCTCGGACCCGTCAGGAGCCCCGCGCTGGTTCCCAGTACTGACGTCAGCCAGCGATGACCTCAGCGCCCGCTCAGGAGGCGCAGGCGGGGGCGGGCGGACGGGGGCTGACTGGCCCTGGTGGGAGGGGCGGGGCCTCGGGAGGACACGCCCCCATCCTCCCGCCTCGGCCAATGGACGCGGCCGCCGGCTCCCTGCCCCCGCGAGCCGTATGAAAGGCGCTGCCTGGGGAAAGTCCGGGCATATCCCGAGTGGTGGCCCGGTACCGTCGTCCTCCGCATAGCAACTTCCCAAGAGGGACCTCTCCCCGCTGCCAGACGACATGAGCCACGGGAAGAGAACCGACATGCTCCCGGAGATCGCCGCCGCCGTGGGCTTCCTCTCCAGCCTCCTGAGAACCCGGGGCTGCGTGAGCGAGCAGAGACTCAAGGTGTTCAGCGGGGCGCTCCAGGAGGCACTGACCGGTGAGCACTCGCCGGGGGTCCTGGAGTCCCTCCCTGGGCGCGGCCTCTCCTTGGCTGGGGTGTCTGTCCCACGCTTTGTGGGACGCGGACCGCTACGGAAGCGGCTGGGTCTCAGATGCCTTCCTGCGGTCCCTGAGGCCGCCCGCGGTCCTCTCTCCCCTGGGTCAGGTCTCCAAGGCTCTGCTCGGAGTTCTCTCCTGGCCGCGGAACGCAGACCTAGAGTGCATTCAACTAACCCGGAGAGAGCCAGACCTGCTGCGGGTCAGAGTGCGGGCTCGTCTGTCTCTCTCTCTCTCTCTCTCTCTCTCTCTCTCTCTCTCTCTCTCTCTCTCTCGTCTCTGTCTGTCTGTCTGTCTCAGCCTTTGAGATCTCCAGACCCTCAGGGATGCTGTGGGCCACGAAGCAGGCTACCGGTTGAACTTTGTCAACAACTTGAGAATCCTAGCTACTGTTGCTGTGGTCCCGGACCTGCCATTGTGTCAGACCGGTTGACCCGCTGGAAGTTGGAATCTGGGCCTCCTTTGTATTTATTCTTTCTAGTCCGTCTTAGCCATCTGCCACCTATTGTGGTACCGAAAAGAGCTCTGTAGCAGGCAACCAACTGTGCTGGGACCCTGTGTGTAATGGAGCAGGGCGTGTAGGGAGGCGGAGGAGCGATAAGCAGCCCTTTGGCCTCTGTCCCCCAGCTGTTTGAGCTGGTTGGCTGCCTCAGGCAGTCATAGCCATCTTTGAGCATGCTGGCACAGAACTGAGGCCCAACAGCTGTTTAATCAAAACAAAACCATTTTTTACTTCCTTACCTTTGCTAAGGATCTCTTCCGACTTCTGATGGAGGAGGAGGTGGACGGCTTGGTGACTGGCTGTGCACCCAACAATGCTGGCAGCCTCTGGCTTTGAAATGTCAGTACCGAGGTCTCCAGCCCTGCCTGTTCTTGCCCAGACCCAGTCATACCTTAAGCTGTGGCTATGCCAGAAGCTGTACCCTTGGTTCCTGGAGAATACCTGGGGCTGTGCTTTACTACACACATGGCCAGTCCAGGAAGCTGCCAAGGGATCCTTCTTCAACTCCAAGTAAATTTCCTCTGCCAAGGTGGCAGGAAGACTTAAAGACCAGCCTCTCTGCACAGTGTTGCCAGGCCCTTCCGGCTCTCTACTCTCATCCTCTCCTTGTTCTAACAGAGACAGTGCTTTCTAACCAGGCATCTCCCCTTTCTCTGTACTACAGATCACTACAAACACCACTGGTTTCCAGAGAAGCCATCCAAGGGCTCTGGCTATCGCTGCATCCGCATCAACCACAAGATGGACCCCATCATTAGTAAAGTGGCCAGCCAGATTGGACTCAGCCAGCCTCAGCTGCACAGGCTTCTGCCCAGCGAGCTGACCCTCTGGGTGGACCCCTATGAGGTGTCCTACCGAATCGGGGAGGATGGTTCCATCTGTGTCCTGTACGAGGAGGCCCCAGTGGCTGCCTCCTACGGGCTCCTCACCTGCAAGAACCAAATGATGCTGGGCAGGAGCAGCCCCTCCAAGAACTACGTGATGGCAGTCTCCAGCTAGATCCGGCCGACCAACCCTGGCACTCTCCTGTACTCATGCTGCCGTGACAACAGGCCACCGAATACCTCAACCTGGGGAACTGTATTTTTAAATGAAGAGCTATTTATATATATATGTTATTTTTTTTTTAAGAAAAGAGGAGGAAAAAGAAAAACCAAAAGATTTTTTTAAGAAAAAAATCCTTAAAAGGGAGGTGCTTGGAAGTGGCCCCCCAGGTGCCTTTGGAGAAAACTGCAGTCTATGAGCCACTGTCTGCCTAGGGGAGTGTTTGGTGTAGTCTATGAGCCAGTGTCTGCCTAGGGGAGTGTTTGGGGGATTGGCCTCCCCAAAGTGAAGGGGAAAGCTTGGCTGACACCCCAGGAAGTGGTGAGGAGGAGCAGTAAGGTTAGCAACTGTGAATAAGAGGGGTCAGGATCTGCCCTGGGTCGCTGTCCCAGCTGAGACACCTGGGTCCTCTCTTACTCAGGGCCATTCAAGCCTGGATTTAAATAATACTATGTTGCCTAATCTTTTATTTTTCTGATGAGATCCAGGACAGAGTGAAAAGACTTCTCTTTATTTTTTCTGTTGTAAGCAGATTTGCTTGAAATTATGTCTCATTTCTAATTCTACCTTCAGGGGCCTATAGAGGTTGTTTCCCAGCCAGGAAGCTAAACATTGGGGGGGGGGCTGGAATGTCAGGCAAGCGAGCAGAGACTTGGGGGTTAGAATGGAGAGGAACTGCACAAAACCTTTGCTTTACTCTGTGCTGCTTCATGTGTATGGGTGGCAAATAATTTAGGGATGATTTGCAATGGAATTTTGGGACCCAAAGAGTATCCAGTGGGGATTTTTTTCCTAAACCCTTTCTTTTTTGGGAACCCTATGAAAGTCTGGATGCTGCTACCGTTAATCCTTTGAGAGGTGGCTCAAAAGTTCCACGGAACTCTAGGTCCCTCTTACTGCCTTATTGCCTTCTTTTCAAGAGCAAACTCCTCTCTAGCCCTCCCCTCCCTTCTTTCCCCTCTTCTCAATGGTTGGGTTCTGGAGCAGCCCTGTTTCCTAGGACAAGAGTTCTCATTCACTGTGCAATAGTTGCAGGAGGCTCTGGAGAATGGGCTCCGGCGTGTTTGGGACCCATCTCTCCCACCCTTCTGGAGGTTCTGGCTGGCTGGTGGGCCTTGCAGCTCTTCCTTGGCTGCAGGGAGAGTGGCCATGCCCTGCAGGACTACCTGGTATTCTTGTAGGGCTGACACTAAAAGCCAAACCTTGGGTATTGCTTCTCCTTGGTGCTCACAGCACCTGTTAGGGAGGTTGTCTCTCTCAGTAAAGTCCAAATTTGTCTATAGGCTTGTGCAATATTTACTGTTCTGGGTTGGAGAAAAGGTGGAAACACTGGGAAGAAATTGCTTTCCTTCAGGTTTTCAGTGTCAGGCGAGGGGTCCTCAGAAGACGTCAAACGGAAAGACAGAACTAAAGCAGCTAGTCTCCCTTAGTTCCTTCTACTGCTGGCTTTTCTGAGGGGCCAGTCTCCCCTCCACTGCCATGGCGTCCCCTTTCCTGGGTGTTTTAACTCCTTGGTTTGGACTCAATGGTGCTATTTACCAAACTCTCTGCCCAGCCTGCTTTTGCACTCCCAGCTTCCCACCGCCTTCCCAGACTCTACTCCATCTCTCTTGCTTTAAAGCTAACTCTGAGCCCACAGACCTAAGAGCTGTTTCCTGGCCTGTGGGTTGAAACAAAGCTGTGAACTGCTGCAGATGGTTCTGGTGTCTTGTCCACAAACAGGTCCCTCCTGCCTTTTTAGAAGCAGCCTCATGATCTCAAGCTTAACCCCTGTCTGGTTGATGTTCACCCCCCAGAGCTGGACTGTTGAGCAGGCCTGTCTCTCCTATTAAGTAAAAATAAATAATTGTGGTGAGTTTGTAAGCTATTCTGACAGAAAAGACAAAGGTTACTAATTGTATAATAGTGTTTTTATATGGAAGAATGTACAGCTTTATGGACAAATGTACATGTTTTTGTTTTTAATAAAAATGTAGCCGATAATGTCTCCTGTAGAGAAGGAAACATTCCACAGTGCTGACTTGCATTTTCCTCTCAGGTCCAAGTCCTTTCTTTGTGTTTTGTAGTATTTTTCATGGGTTGCCCGGGGTCAGTCAGTATCAATGCAGTTGATATAAAGGAAAACCTCGGGGTGTGGTGTAGCCCTTTCCCAGCATCCCCTTCTACTTCTGTCCTTTCATGCATATTCTTACAGTTCCCTGAAAAAGGCTGAAAATCACCAGGTTCTTCTAGTCTGAACACTCCGTAGCTAGCCCGTCCTTTCATTCTCTTGTCATTCATCGTGTTTGTAAAGTTGGCCCTCCGTGTCCATAGGTTCCGCATTCGTGGATTCAGCCCACCATGACTGGGAGGAATTATACAGAAAAACATTTCAGAAAGCTCCAAAAAGCAAAAATTTGGGTTTGTGCGTGTTCAGCACTGCCCTGAATCCATGTGAATGTGGCCGCAGTGACACGCAGCGGCACCCCCGCAGGTCCTCTGTGAGGTCCTTGTTTGTGGATGATTTGTTTCACGTCTAGTTCATGTCTAGTTCAGCCCACAATGGCAGCACATTATTGAGCATGTGCAGGATTTTCTTTGTCTTTCCCTAAAGTTCGTATACCAGCAGTTTCTATTGTAGTAGGCATTGTAAGCAGTCTTAGAGATGATTTAAAGTACATGGGCGGATACTCCAGGTTACACCAAGTGCTAAGCCATTTTATACATACGGGGAGTTGAGCTTCCGCATTGGTCCTGGACCCTATCCCTGTGCAGTTACCTAGCAATGCAACTATATTGTTAATAACTATTAAAATTGATTAAAGTACACCCTGCCTTTCGTAGACCACAGGAGGATGATCATCTTCACAGGCTGAGGTGGGACCTTTGCCATTTCTGGTTAGACAAGAGCAGCTGAGCCTCAGAATCTGTGCACATGACTGAATACCAGTGCCACAAGTTAGCTGAGGAGCAGTTACCTCTGACAGCCCATGGTGTGAGAACTCGTGGTTTAAAACTTAGACTGCCAAAACAACAACAACAAAAAAAACAACTTATGACTGCCTTTGGCCACATGAGAGGATCTATGCAAGAAAGTTAACTTATCATGCTTGATTTGGGGGTTCTTGAATTTTGACCCCCAACTCAGCTCCGCACTGAGGTCACAGGCACATTTTTGACCCGAGTTTCAAGCATCCTCATTTCATTTCTTGACTTTGTCAGCAAACATGTAGTTCATACTAAGAGGCCAGGAAGGTTGTGTGTATATGTTTGTACGGTGTGAAGAGAGTAAGGAGGCCGGGGATGGGGTTGTGGAAACCAGGGCCTCTGTGTTATAAATAGAACTGGGTATCAGAACCCAGTAGTGTGGAGGGTTGTCACGGAATAGTCCATTTTCATTGGCACTCGTTTACAAGTAGACCTACCTTTGCAGATGTGAGGGCTGGGGTTGTGGAAGCCAGGGCCTCTGTGTTATAAATAGAACTGGGTATCAGAACCCACTAGTGTGGAGGGTTGTCACTCATTTACAAGTGGACCTACCTTCTCAGATGTAAAGGTGGCACTGGGGTCCAGCAATCTGCTCATCTTTGCCATTCTAATCTCTAGATTATTCAGTTCCAAGTTAACATCTATCAACCACCGGGGGTGTAGCTCAGTGGTAGAGTGTGTGCTTGGCATGCACAAAGTCCTAGATTCAATCCCCAGTACCTCCACATGTTCTGCTGGGCATGGTGGTACACAGCTTTAATCCCAGTACTCAGGAACAGGTAGATCTGTGAGTTCAAGGCCAACCTGGTCTACATGGGGAGTTCCAGGACAGCTGGGGCTACAGGAAGACCCTGTCTCAAAATGACCAAAAAAAAATGTGCATGTCTTTTTGATTCCTAAAATCCCTTACAGGACATTTTATTGCTTGGAGGAAGCCTGACGTCCAGGGAAGGCTGTCTGGAGGCTGGTGGGGACAGCCCAGCCCCATCTTTGTCAGGGAAGCCACAGAATGGCAGATGGCAGATTCATCTTGGTGTTGCTTTTGGCTTGAGATAGGCTAATAATGGCTCCTCAGTTTATGCAAGACAGTTCTGTGGTCCAGGAAGGTGTTACTTATTTCATACCTGACTGGTATCAGCATGGCCAGAGAATATACCCTTGACACTGGGGGTTTCAAGGCAGCAGGTTGTCACTTTTCCTGCGTTCAGGAACTAACCATTGGTCAGTCTGTTCTGTCTCAGCTTCCCTGCATGGTAAACAGTGCTGGTCTAGTGTCCTGTGTTCATCAGCTGTTTGGGGACGATAATGTCCCTCCCTAGAGAGTCTGGGCAAGGCTCTGGCAGCTGCAGATTAACAGCCCATCCTGGCTCCCGATAAGACATTTTGGGTGGAGGAGTCCTTGGGCTTCTACAACAAGCCCGGGGAGGAAGAAACCAATTCTGCTGGCATCAGCTGCAGCAGCAGGCTTTGCTGAGGAAAGGTGCTGGGACTCCAGTGTCCTGGCTTCTGGGCCAACGCCAGCACTCCTGTCCCCATGAAAAATGTTGCAGTATAGTTTGTGGTTGGGAGGGAGAATCTATGGTTTGCAGTCCTGGTTCTTTTCCACAACTCGCTGTGTGAGTTTGGGAAAGTCACCCAGCTTTTTCCTGTCTTCGAAATCAGCAGGGTGAGCCGAGCATGGTGGTTTATGCACATAATCCTAGAACTCAGAGTGCTGAGGCAGGAGGAGAACTGAGTTTGAAGCCAGCCTTGGCTACAGAGTAAGACCCTGCATTAGGAAAGAAGAGGGCCAGACAATAGCTCAGAGGTTGAGAACACCGCTCCCCTTGCAGAGGACCTGGGTTTGCCCACATGGTACCTTACAACTAACTGTCTATAACTCACTTTCTAGGGGATCCAACACCCACTTCTGACCTCTGTGGCCACCAGGCACACATGGCACACATACATACAAGCAGTAAAACACTTATACACCTGAAATAAATCTAGGAGAGCAGGGGTGGAGAGAATTAACTACTCTGGTTCTTGCTCTTTTCCTCAGCCTTTCCCTCTAAATCATCCTTATTACCCTGGAAATCAGTGGAGGCCAATTGAGAACCATTACTATCATTCTTTTCAGTTAAACTGAAAGGTTATTTGGGCTAGGATGGAGTCAGGAGTAATCTCTGGCTTGGGTCAGACTCCTGCATTCTAAGGTTTCCATTTCTAAGGACAGTGAGGTGGACCTGCAAGGAAGTCAAGACTCAGTGCCAGTGTCCTGGGAAGTTTACTTTCAGGTCTTCCATGTGCCTACTGGATGGGGAACCTGGAGCAGGTGGCCAACAAGGTCATAGTTTCCCCAGGGTGGAGTGGGACTTCAATGTAACCTATTTCAATTGTTGCTATGAAGATGAACTGAGACCCATCACTTGCTTAGACTAGTTTTGGTACCCAGTGAACAAGAACTGTTGTTATGAGTAGAAATTAATCTCATCTTTTCAAAGGCTCTGAAAATCGGTCTTGAGATAAGTATCAATTGAATAAAGTAGTAGAACCTACTGGCTGTAGTTAATACAATGAAATGGCCTCTCCCCTCAAGCCTTTCTTTAAAACTCCTCCTGCTCCTGGAGCCCCTGCCGAGGTCATAAGGAGGAGTGCCTAGGGACTGAATGACCTCTGTCATTCTTGTGGAAATGCATGGTGTCCTTGGTAGGCCCCTGACCCGCTTTGGCTCTGCTGGCCAGCCTGCGGATTAATACTAAACCAGCTCCATGCAGATTCACACACGGAGCGGGTGGGGAGGGCTCTCCAACAGCAGCCTCGCTCACCTCTGCTTTGCCCACCTGTGGAGTCACACCCAGGTGCACTCTCTTCCCAGAAGAGACACAAGTGGGGAAGCCCAGAAGGGCAAGCCTTAGCTCTCGGGGTTTGTCTCCAGTCCATTTCTCTGCAGAGGTGGCATTGAAGTTCAGTCCAAGAGGCTGCCTGCCAGAGCCTTGGATAATGATCTCCTGCCGGACTCCACCCTGGATGCAGGGCCTTTCCCCTGTGTAATGGTAGCCAGGTTCCCCAGCAGCTCCAGGTTATTTTGTTCCCAGCAGAAACTTGGCCCTACCACTTCCCACCCTCGTTCCCACAAACAAAGGCGGGCCTTAGTTCAGCCCTTGTCCAGTAAACGGGACTGGCTGTCTGGAGCACATCAGATAAGGGAGGTAATAGCTGGGTGGCTAGCAGTCAGAACTGCCTGATTCATCAGCCCTTTCCGGGAGGGGCCATTTAGACTGATGGACATCAGGCAGCAAATCGGTGAAGACAGCTGGACAGAGGCTAAAGTAGGCCTGAAAAGCACCTTCAAACTTGTCAGGAAGAGGCCTCTGCTCCTTGGCTGTAGTCCACTGTCATCATGCATGGGAGACCATTATATAAAATAATGTGCTTTACCAATTTGGCTGACGGACTTAAGGGACAACTTTGTTCCTTGCCCTCAGAGGTCAACTAAGTCCCATGGAACTATGCATGGGGGCATCTCTTGAAATGTCCTGCAAATGTGAGTCACCAGTCTTTCTGTGCAGGGAGGTCTTAGAGATCCACTAATGGAACTTTAGCCAGTGTCCAGTCTATAAAGAGGAAAAGTCTGCTCATGCTTAAAAAAGGGAAGCCTTGTCTAGCAAGACCTGACTTTGTCCTCGAGTGGATGGAACTGGTAAATGAAAAGCCAAAAGGAGCCAGGGGCTCCCTCTCCTCGCCCCCCAAAACCCTGAGGACCTTGAGAAAAACTCAACTGACCTTGAGAAAACAAAAACCTTGGTTAATCTGGGCTAACCATGTGGCCTTAAGCATCCAAAGGAAAGTATAACCAGAAATAAATAATTAGTAAGGCCTGAGAAATTGTACTTCAGGTATAAAACTTGAGACAAAAAGTAAAGAGAGAGAGAGGGAGAGAGAGAGAGAGAGAGAGAGAGAGAGAGAGAGAGAGAGAGAGAAAACTGTTGTTTTGCCTGTCTTCAATTCTTATTGGCAAGTGCAGCTACCCCTGTGGCTGCCACTGCTTTTGCCATCCTTCAAAGACATGAGACACAGCTTTTCGACCTTCCAATATGGACTGAAGATTCATGTCTCTCCAAGAATCCTCCAAACCTTCAGTGCCAGATGGGGACTGCTGAGACATCCAGCTTGTGGACTGAGCAGCTACTGGAGTTTCCGCCTCTTCAGAGTATAGACTGCCATTGTTGGACTACCCAGGCTGTATCATGGAGACCAGTACAGGAAGATCAAGACAGGACATGGTGCTTACTGGACCTCATTTGGTGACCGTGGGAAGGGAAAACCTCAGTGTGGAGCACAAGGGCAGGACTGATGGTTGTTTGGGCTTGCCAAGGAGGAGCCTTCAAACATGACATCTTTCAGCCTAATTAAAAAAATCATAAACTGAAGATGCTAAACGATATATGTGGCATGCATATGTGCAGATTTTGGAGTGATGCAAATTGAAAGGAACAACAACAAAAAGACTGGGTCAAAGAACTGACTGAAACGGTGAAGTTCTGCTCAAAACAGCAAACTTCTGCATCAAAAAAGATACTGAGAAAAAGATGAAAAACATGTTTGGCAGAATCCATGAGCTCTGATGGGGTTGGGGGGCAAAGAAGGGGGAACGGGTCTAGACTTGATTAGAAATTTTGTATGAAATGCGCAAAGCTTCAATAAAAATTGAAAACATATATATATATATATATATATGTATATATACTGTGGTTTGTTTGTTTCTTTTTGAGACAGAGTCTCAGGTTTCCTAGGTACCCTGGAACTGGCTGTGAAACCAAAGACAAACTTGAACAGAAATTTCTGATGCTCCTGCGTCAAGAGTACTGGGATCGTAGGCGTGTGCCACAAAAGCCTCTTATACAGTTCTGGGGACTGAGCCTAGGACTTCATTCATGCTAGGCAAATACTCTGCCAACTAAGCCCATGGTTGCTATTTTTTGAAGGTATATATCTGCCAAGGCCCCTGGGGTGTGATCTCTGATGCATCCAGAAATGAAGGCGTGGGGGTCCCTGCCTTTATCCCTCAAAAGAGGAGGGAGGTCCTTCACTGAAGACATTACTGTTAGGCTGCCAGGCCTGATCTCTAGGAAAGCACATTCTGGCATGTTCCTGGTGGGGCTGAAAACATGCAAGGGGGCCTCTGCTTCCCCCTAGGAAGCGGGAAGAAGCTCCTTCAAAAGGCAGCCATTAACCTATGTGTCGGGCTGTGCCTGGTTAACTGACACTGTCAAGATTTCAGACCACCAGGCCACTTTTTAGTGACATCTTCATAGGATCTGATGTGGACCAAGTTCTCATGATGTGCAGTTCTTGCCACTGCCTGGTCCTTGTAACTCTAAATCTACACTAAGCTAGAATCCAGGCCAGGCCCTTGCCCGAGTGGCATCCGGTCTTTAGTTGGTGCTAGTGAATACTGGTTGCACAAGTGCAAGCTGAAGGTGATCAGGGTGGAGGCTGGTAGATGAAAAGAATTTAGATCAGAGAACATCTTAAAAGATAAAACAAGGGCTGGAGAGATAGCCTAGCGGTTGAGAGCGCCGACCGCTCTTGCAGAGGACCCGGGTTCGATCCCCAGCACCCACATGGCGGCTGAGAACCGTCTGAAACTCCAGTTCCAGGAGAACTCCAGTTCCAGGGGAATCCGACACCCTCTTCTGACCTCCGCGGCATTGCACGACACGGGTGCCCAGACTTGCATGCAGACAGTTCATTCAAACACATACAGAAATAAATAAAATTAATAAAAAAAAAAATTAAAAAAAAAAGATAAAACAAAATTCAGTCCTTTCAGGATCGCAGTGGGAGTGAGTTTCTGGTCGAAACAGCTGCAGCGCACTGGGAGCCCGCGATGGCATCTTTGTTGTTGTTGTTGTTGCTTTGTTTGAGACAGGTTCTCCCGATAACTCCAGCTGGCCTGGAACTCAATCTGTAGACCAGGCTGGCCTCGAATTCATAGAGATCTGCCTGCCTCTGCCTCCCAAGTGCTAGGATTAAAGGCTTAAAGACAGTTCTTAGCCTCCATGTGGGTGCTGGGAATCAAACCCGGGTCCTCTGCAAGAGCAGTCGGCGTTCTTTGCTGCTGAGCCATCTCTCCAGCCTGGATGGCACCTTCTTAAGAAAACTTAGGTCTTTGACTTTTACAGGCTCTTAGGACTTCAATACTTGCTGTTGACATACAAGCGTTACTCAGAGGAGCAAACGCACTTTCAATCATAACTTAAGAAAGCCTTGGTTATCAATTAACTCCCTAAGTGAGTTTACACAGAGCAATAATCTGGCAGGAGAGGTCTGGGTTACTCCAGAGAATTCTGCTCTGTCTTTGGCTGCTGATGACCAAATAGATTCACAGCAGCAGAATGTTCAGGCTGAAGAAATCCTCCTTCTGCTGGTTGACTTGGGGGCTGGCTGCTGGGTGGCTGAAATCACACTGGTCATAGGTGGGTCACAAGGAGCATAGCTATCGGGCTGACAATAGCTGGTAATCTGAGGGATTCTTTGATGGCTTCTATGAGCACCTTCCCTGCTCTGAGAATGAGTTTTCTCAATTTTAAGACAAGTCTCCTGTGCTAAGTCATCGCTCACAATTCCATTTTCTGGTGAAATGGAAAAAAAAAATCTCTGAAACTTTTGTTCCATTTCCTGACAGCACATGGAGCTCTTGTCTGTCCCTGTCACTGTCACACATCTCATCTACCTTCTCTGGTCTCCTTCCCACCTGGCCAGTGTCTCAGGATAAGCACAAATTCCATTTCCATTTCATCCTGCCATTCTTTCCAACAGCTTTCTTGGCTATTCCAAACCCATAAGATGGAAACAAATCCAAGGCCCTTGCTACACGTGGGCCTCAGCAGCACCTCACCTTGTCGGATTCTCCCCTGCTTACCCTTCCCTGCAGCCCTGCAAACATACACAAGTTTCTCTGTGTGACACAGAAGTTCTTTCTTCAGGATCTGAGCAC
Organism: Rhizomys pruinosus; assembly: GCA_009823505.1. NCBI lineage: Eukaryota > Metazoa > Chordata > Mammalia > Rodentia > Spalacidae > Rhizomys > Rhizomys pruinosus. The sequence continues at coordinate 200,977 of VZQC01012643.1, forward strand.
CTAAGCCGTGTACCCAAGCACTCAGCCTGATGCCTTGGAATGCTATTGCTAATACACTGACTACACTGTCCACAGACTGAGATAACAGTAACTTCAGCCACAGGTGAAGAAAGCAAAGCCCCAGTGACCAGAGGGGGAGGTGCAGATGGACTTACAACCCAGGCCGGCCTGTCTGCAGAGCACACGTGTTCTCCTTCACCTGCTGTGTCTTCCAATGCCAGCCCTGAATAACTACACTGTCTACTTTATATGCATTCTTAATTCAGGGCTTTTGAACCTAAGTACATATGATTTAAAACTGTTCACACTTTCGTAGCACACCCATACTCCAGCTCTTTGCGATGCACACACATTTCATTACTGTTCACACTGCGACCGATGTACTCAGTACATCATTTTTCCTTTTCCCTCCTTCCCCCTTCCTTCCTCCCCCTCTCCCTCTCTTCCTTCCTTCCTTCCTTCCTTCCTTCCTTCCTTCCTTCCTTCCTTCCTTCCTTCTCCATCTCATGTAGCCCAGGCTTGTCTTGAGATCCACATGTAGCTAACGATGACCTTGGCCTTCTAATTCTCCTGCCTTTACCTTCTAGGTGATGGGTTATAGGCATGGGCCATCGCACCTGGATCATGCAGAGCTGGGGATCAGACCCAAGGCCTTGTGCACGCTAGGCAAGTACTCTGTCCACTGAGCTACATCCTCAGCCTCAAGTCAGCACATCTTGTACATCTTATATTGCTTTCTGTTAGTGTCTGGTGCCTCTGCAAGCTTGGGTCCCATCTCCAACTGTTGCTCTAAGCATCTATTGCAGGAACCATAGTCTTATTTCCTTTCATACTCTGCGTGCTTGTCTACCACTTAGTACAGAACAGGCCTATGTACACTGGTGGGTGAATGAAAAGACACATGTGGGGCCAAAGCTCACTCATTATTCCCCTTCCCCTGTCCTCCCACTTTGGATCTAAAGAAGACACTGCTCTTTGGGGACGCTTCCATAAGAGGGGTGAAGGATCTTGGTAAATTAGGCCTACTTATATGTACACTTCCCATCACACACTCTACACACTACCTAACATGTTCTGAGTTAGGGCTGCTCTACCCTGAACCACAACCTGAGATAATATAGAGCAAATAGGTAGATCTAGGAGGAACTCTAGATAAATACACCTGCAGATACATGGAGATGAAGCTCTAGAAGGAGATTTCATGCAACTTGAGCTGATGCAGTCCTTAAAGATTCTGTTTTCATGTTTGGGCCACTGGTTTAAATTTTCTTGATTCAAAGAGGCTCAAAACCACTGGCTGAGGATGAACAGGCAAAAGCCCTGCAAGGAGTCGTTCTGTATGCCTGCTCTCGGCCTGGCACCGGGAAAGCTGGTGCTGCTGGGGCACAATCCTCTCACTCTCCCCCACCCCATGTCAGGGTGGGGGTTGGGGGCAACAGGACTTGAGTAGCTCAGCTGTCAGTTCTCAGCAGCTGCTGGATGCCAAGAGCAGTTCAATGAAGCGCCCCCCTCCCAGCCGTTCCCCTCCCCTCCCCTTCCCTCCCCTCCCCCAAGTCGCTTAGGCTACTATACCCCCAAACCCTTTCTTCTCTGGAGCAGAAAGCTCCCTTGCCAGCTCCCCTCCCCTCCCTTCCAGGTGTTTCCTGTGCTCTCTCTATTTGCTAACTAGAGGGGGAAGGAGTCTGTTATTGTTTCTCTTAGCCAATAGCAGCCAGTGTAGGAGGCCTGTGTTCCTGTATCTGGGAAGAACAGACCACAATCAGCAGCTGCCTCCTGACACCTGCCTTTCAGAGAATTTGTAAACAGTGGAGGGTGCGAGGAAGGAGGTTTCCTGACCGGCCGGGATGCCGGCTAAGGACACTGACGGCAGCATTTTGCAACAGCTATGTCAACACCTCTCAACTTCAGTTTTCCTTTCCAGAGGGAAAAGAGGTCAGGGCCTAAAATGTGGGTTAGGACCTCAGGGAGAGTCCCTCACCATTATCTCTGCAAATCTGTATGCAAGAAGCCCAGATCAGGCCAGGCCACCTTGCCTATCTTCTTGTTATGAAATTGATGGAATCGCCTGCAGATCTTGGCAAAGCCTCACCAGCCTTAGCTCAGGCTTGAAACATCTACACACTGCCCACCTCCATTCCAACCATCATATCTCAGCCCCGGCTAGCTTGGTGCAAAGACCCCAGCCACTCACCCAGGCAGGCTGAGCAGTGATTTTGGTCCCATGTTTTTCCATTTGAGTGGAAACACTACCCGTATCTGCATGGGTGATGGGCTGTTAACTCCAGGAGACCAGGGCTGTGGGTTTGGATGCTCTGTGGTATCTGTAGTGCTTTCACACGGCCTGACAAATAATAGGTTCTCACTAATATCATAAATGTTCCTGTTCTGTGGTTATGTTGTGTTGAGCAATAATAAATGTCATTAGTGAAGATCTGGCATGCACATCATCTCATTAAATCCTCACAGCAACTCTGTGGGAGTGACATCATTATGCTTAGACTATAGCTGAGAAACAGAGGGTCAGGTTAAGCAAATTACCACAAGCACACTGCTAGTCTATGGCAGGCAGGCTCAAATACAGGATTAGCTAAATGAACAGGAACAAGCAAAAGCAGAAGAGGAGGAGGAAAGAAGAGGCAGAAAACAAGAAGAAAGAAAGGAGGGTAGAGAAGAAAAAGTGAAGCAAAGTTGAACCCAAGGTTTCTTCATTTCCCCGTCACCCTTAGCCTTCAGGTTTCTGAACTACAAGAACTTTTTTTTTAAAGACATTTTCTTTTTAGTTTTTATTTTATTTTACTTTTTATGTGTGTGAATGTACTATCTGTATGTAGGTTTGTGCACCCGTGTCGTGCAATGCCGTGGAGGTCAGAAGAGGGTGTCGGATTCCCCTGGAACTGGAGTTAAAGATGGTTCTCAGCTGCCATGTGGGTGCTGAGGATGGAACCCGGGTCCTCTGCAAGAGCAGTCGGCACTCTTAACCACTAGGCCAAAGAACTTTTATACCACACCACATTCTGCTCTGCAGGTATTCCTGAAGATAAGCAGTCTGGAATCCCAGTCTTACATATCTTCTATGCCCAATCTCAGACCCTTCTCTGTAAAGTTGTTGCCATTTCTTTAGTGATTTTTATTTTGGTATGGGTGATTGAACTCCGGGCCTTTGAATGTTAACTACTCTCTACCATGTAGCTATATTCCTGAACCCTTTAGTGATTTTTTTAAAAGCTTGTCATTGTTTGTATTGTTTTTTCACTTTTTCTTTTAATAATCTTTTTTTAAATTTTATTTATTTTTTATGTGTATGAATGTACTGTCTGCATGTAGGCTTCTGCACCTGTGTCGTGCAATGCTGCGGAGGTCAGAAGAGGGTGTCAGATTCCCCTGAAACTGGAGTTAAAGACAGTTTTCAGCCACCATGTGGGTGCTGGGGATTGAACCCGGGTCCTCTGTAAGAGCAGTCGGCGCTTTTAACCGCTAGGCCATCTCTCCAGCCCCTCTTTGCTTTTTCTTTTACTTCTTTTTTTCCCTAGTCAAGGTCTCTCCATAGTCCAGGCTATACTCAAACTTACAATGACTCTCCTGCCTCCGCCTCTTGAGAGCTGGGATTACAGCCATGAAGAAATCATGCTTGGCTGGCTTTGTCAGGTTTGTTTTAATTTTTTAATGTTTATTTTTTATGTGTATGAGTGTATTGCCTACATGTGTGCAATGCCTGCAGAGGCCAGAAGAAGGCGCTGGATCCCCTGGAACTGGAGTTAAGGATGGTTGTTAGCTGCCATGTGGGTGCTACAAACCAAACCCCAGTCCTTTGCAAGAGTAGCCAGTGCTCTTAACTGCTGAGTCCTCTCTCCAGCCCCTTGTTAGGCTCTTATACACGGCTCCCAGCCTCAGTCTTGTCTTTGGTAGTAGTAATGTGAGTGTTGAGTGAGTGTCTGTGTGTGTGAACAGGTTTTGTTTTTATCTGTCATATTTCAACTTGCACAGAAGGTCCAAGAGATCAGTACTGATATTTCTCAATACTTTCCACAGCTCTGTGTCTAATGAAGGGCTTAGTATTGAAGCCAAAGCAGGGAAGAGAGCAGGCCATCTGTTCTAGGCCTGTAGTAGAGTCTCTTTCCTTTGCCCCTTTGATTCTTTCGAGTTGGAAAATTCACAGTCAAATTCAGACCAAACAGCTGGTCCACGCTTCACTTCAATCATCAGTTTCAGCTGCTGGTTCCCTAGCCCTGGTGTAAAACACAGGGACCCTGTGTTCATCAGGTCCTCTTCCTTTCTTACCAGCTGCTCAGGGTGGAGGCTTAGAGCCGGGTGGCTTCTCTTGTTTTCTCTGTGTCATAGATATTGCTTTCCTTTTGGCACCTCCTGGGGAAAAAAATGGAGCACTGACTAGGTCAAAAGACAGGATTCAAAGATGCTCAGGAGGGCCCAACAAGATGTTAAGATTATAGAATCTTATGAATGTGAGGGATTGGTGAGGGTCACTGCCGCCTCGGAGTCCAGGGTCGAACACAGGGGCTGCCTGCACACGACAACCTGAACAGCATACGTATGGTTTCAAGTTTTTTGCCCTTTATCTGACAGGCTTTTAGTGTTACTGAGCCTCTTATATACAGAGGTGGGTCCTTGTACACAGGTAGGGGTGGGCCGGGGAGAAAGAACAAGGATTGGTCCTCAGGATGTTGTCAGCCAAAGGAGGTGACAGAATAATTACATGTAAAAGTACTGTACTTAATACACTGACTGTCCAGGATTAAGTGCAAACAAATGGAATTCTACAGGACGATGCATTCTACCCCTGTGCTCCCGTCACTGCTGGACATGGGGAAATGCCCAGAGATGGATGAGGTTAGCTTGAGCAAGGGCTAGGAGAGATGGGTGAGGGTAGCTTGAGCGAGGGCTGGGAGAGGGATGGTCTTAGAAGTTCCCTTGTAGCAAAATTGCCTTATGCTGAAGAGAAGAAACTCGAACCAGCTTGAGCACCTGCCCTTAGCCAAAGCAAACAACAGGTGGTCAGGATGGGCAGGAGAGGAGGCCACAATGCTATGGAGGAGGAGCTCTTCCATTGCATTCTGCAGAAAGAGCAAAAAGGGGTGCTCAGTCCAGCGCACATGCCCACGGCCTCAGGATGGCAACTCTGGTGCACCATTTTACTGGGCCAAGACATGCAACAGTTTCATCATCATCGTTATTGATATTTTTTAGTTCAGGGGATGGATTCTAGAACCTCGCACATAGTACATACATGCTCTCTCTGTCTCTGTCTCCCTCTCTCTGTCTCGTCTGTCACTTCACAAAATGACTGATGTGAATGAAGATTTTGAAAAATGTCTCAGGTGCTACACCTACACCAGGGAAATTTGAGTAGCTGAAGATAAAGCCTTATACTCGCACAGCGTCTCTGCTGTTTGCGGGGCAGTGGACAGCACAGCAACTGTTTCCGCCATGCTGGGAGGTGTGGATGGTGGGTGTGTTAAGCCCCGATTTACAGAGGAAACTGCAACTCAGACAGCCCTGATGATGACTGGTCCAGAATTATGCACCAGCAGATGGCAAGCCTGTACCTCCACTCCTTGCAGCTGGCTTCTTGCTGTCCCCAAGCTGGCAATGGGCTACTTTACTGAAGCCCATTTGAACAACTCACACTATCAGCGAACCACAGCGCACTGCTCTCCATCTGCCCCCCCCCCCAGGCCTTGGATTTTCCATTTAACCTAGTCCTGAAGAGGCGAGACAAAGCAGGCCAAGGGACTGTCCCTTAATGACAGCCTGAAAACACAAAGCCTCAAACGACTGCGGCTTAGCACGCTGCCCCAGACCGCAGTCCCTCTTCCCAGGGGCCCTGGCTCGGCTCAGAGCTGGACAGAAGCCGAGGAGGAGCGTGGGGGCAGAGCTCCCCAGAGGCGGACAGATGGGCGAGCTGGGCCTATGGCCGGGCTTTCAGCAACCTTTTTTTGTTTTGCAGCCAAACATCCAGCGTCGGTTCGTCTGTCACCTCCCAGCCGCGCCCCTCCCCCCCATCGGGCTCGGCGGCTCTCCGGAGCTGCTGAGCTCCGCAGCCACCCGGCCTTCCTCCTTTAGGGCGGGGAGAAGGATGAAAGGGGGCCTGCAACTGGTGTGCGGCAACTGTTGCCATCTGTCTGGTGGGACGTCAGCAGGGAGGGCCTCGCCCATTCACTCTTCACGCACCGCTGGGCCGCGGCCTTTTGTCGGTGGGTCGAGAGACTGTGGGAGGGCAGTGTGCAAGAGACATAGTTCCTTTGTGTCTGGACTCACAGGGTGATTTGCATGAGGAGGCTGCCCAAGCCCTACACCCTCTGGTGATGGACAACTAGTCCTCAAAGTTTGGCCCACCAGAGCTGGAAGCAGTGGCCGGAGTTCTTCCATTAAGGAGCTGGTCTCCTTGTTCTGACGCCTCTCTCCCTTTCTTCCTTCCTTCCTTTTCTTTCCTTTTCTTTTCTTTTTTCTTTTCTTTTCTTTTCTTTTCTTTTCTTTTCTTTTCTTTTCTTTTCTTTTCTTTCTTCCTTTCTCTCTCTCTCTCTCTCTCTCTCTCTCTCTCTCTCTCTCTCTCTCTCTCCCTCACACACACACACACACACACACACCCACCCNTGCTCTCTCTATTTGCTAACTAGAGGGGGAAGGAGTCTGTTATTGTTTCTCTTAGCCAATAGCAGCCAGTGTAGGAGGCCTGTGTTCCTGTATCTGGGAAGAACAGACCACAATCAGCAGCTGCCTCCTGACACCTGCCTTTCAGAGAATTTGTAAACAGTGGAGGGTGCGAGGAAGGAGGTTTCCTGACCGGCCGGGATGCCGGCTAAGGACACTGACGGCAGCATTTTGCAACAGCTATGTCAACACCTCTCAACTTCAGTTTTCCTTTCCAGAGGGAAAAAAGGTCAGGGCCTAAAATGTGGGTTAGGACCTCAGGGAGAGTCCCTCACCATTATCTCTGCAAATCTGTATGCAAGAAGCCCAGATCAGGCCAGGCCACCTTGCCTATCTTCTTGTTATGAAATTGATGGAATCGCCTGCAGATCTTGGCAAAGCCTCACCAGCCTTAGCTCAGGCTTGAAACATCTACACACTGCCCACCTCCATTCCAACCATCATATCTCAGCCCCGGCTAGCTTGGTGCAAAGACCCCAGCCACTCACCCAGGCAGGCTGAGCAGTGATTTTGGTCCCATGTTTTTCCATTTGAGTGGAAACACTACCCGTATCTGCATGGGTGATGGGCTGTTAACTCCAGGAGACCAGGGCTGTGGGTTTGGATGCTCTGTGGTATCTGTAGTGCTTTCACACGGCCTGACAAATAATAGGTTCTCACTAATATCATAAATGTTCCTGTTCTGTGGTTATGTTGTGTTGAGCAATAATAAATGTCATTAGTGAAGATCTGGCATGCACATCATCTCATTAAATCCTCACAGCAACTCTGTGGGAGTGACATCATTATGCTTAGACTATAGCTGAGAAACAGAGGGTCAGGTTAAGCAAATTACCACAAGCACACTGCTAGTCTATGGCAGGCAGGCTCAAATACAGGATTAGCTAAATGAACAGGAACAAGCAAAAGCAGATAGGAGGAGGGAAAGAAGAGGCAGAAAAACACAGAGAAAGAAAGGAGTGTAGAGAAGAAAAAGTGTGAAGCAAAGTTGAACCCAAGGTTTCTTCATTTCCCCGTCACCCTTAGCCTTCAGGTTTCTGAAATAAAAGAACTTTTTTTAAAGGACATTTTATTTTAGTTTTTATTTTATTTTACTTTTTATGTGTGTGAAGTACTATCTGTATGTAGGTCTGGGTGCACCCGTTGTCGTCGCAATGTCGTGGAGGTCGAAAGAGGGTGTCGGATTCCCCGCTGGAACGGAGTATCTCCAAGTGGGTAAACTGCTCAGCTACAGGCCAGTGCTTGGGTGCTGGGGATGGCAACCGGGTCCTCTGCAAAGAGCAGTCGGCACTCTTAAACCACTAAGCCAAAGAACTTTATACCACACCACATTCTTGCTATGCCAGTTATTCCTGAAGACATATCAGTATGGGAATCCCAGTCTTACATATCTTCTATGCCCAATCTCAGACCCTTCTCTGTAAAGTTGTTGCCATTTCTTTAGTGATTTTTATTTTGGTATGGGTGATTGAACTCCGGGCCTTTGAATGTTAACTACTCTCTACCATGTAGCTATATTCCTGAACCCTTTAGTGATTTTTTTAAAAGCTTGTCATGTTGTATTGGTTTTTTCATTTTTCTTAATAATCTTTTTTAAATTTTATTTTATTTTTTTGTGTATGAATGTACTGTCTGCATGTAGGCTTCTGCACCTGTGTCGGCAATGCTGCGCGGGTCAGAAGAGGGTGTCAGATTTCCCCTGAAAACGGAGTTTAAAGACAGTTTTCAGCCACATTGTGGGTGCTGGCGGGATGGACCCCGTGGTCCTCTTTAAGCGCAGTGGCGCTTTTAAAACCGCTTAGGGCCATCTCCAGCCCCTCTGCTTTTTCTTTTACTTCTTTTTTTCCCTAGTCAAGGTCTCTCCATAGTCCAGGCTATACTCAAACTTACAATGCCTTCGCCTACGCCTCTTGAGACAGCTGGGATTACAGCCATGAAGAAATCATGCTTGGCTGGCTTTGTCAGGTTTGTTTAATTTTTTAATGTTTATTTTTTTTATGTGTATGAGTGTATTGCCTACATGTGTGCATGCCTGCAAGGCCAGAGAAGGCGTGGATCCCCTGGAACTGGATTGTTACGGATGGTTGTTACGCCTGCCATGTGGGTGCTTACAAACCAAAACCCCATCTTTGCCAAGAGTAGATGCTTCTTAATGCTGATTCCTCTCTCCAGCCCCTTGTTAGGCTCTTATACACGGCTCCCAGCCTCAGTCTTGTCTTTGGTAGTAGTAATGTGAGTGTTGATTGAGTGTCTGGTGTGGAACAGGTTTTGTTTTTATTCTGTTCCTATTTCCAACTTGCACAGAAGGTCCAAGAGATCAGTACTGATATTTCTCAATACTTTCCACAGCTCTGTGTCTAATGAAGGGCTTAGTATTGAAGCCAAAGCAGGGAAGAGAGCAGGCCATCTGTTCTAGGCCTGTAGTAGAGTCTCTTTCCTTTGCCCCTTTGATTCTTTCGAGTTGGAAAATTCACAGTCAAATTCAGACCAAACAGCTGGTCCACGCTTCACTTCAATCATCAGTTTCAGCTGCTGGTTCCCTAGCCCTGGTGTAAAACACAGGGACCCTGTGTTCATCAGGTCCTCTTCCTTTCTTACCAGCTGCTCAGGGTGGAGGCTTTCTTCCTAGAGCCGTGTTGGCTTCTTCTTGTTTCTCTGTGTCATGATTATTGCTTTCCTTTTGGCCACTTGGCGGAAAAAAATGGAGCACTGACTAGGTCAAAAGACAGGATTCAAAGATGCTCAGGAGGGCCCAACAAGATGTTAAGATTATAGAATCTTATGAATGTGAGGGATTGGTGAGGGTCACTGCCGCCTCGGAGTCCAGGGTCGAACACAGGGGCTGCCTGCACACGACAACCTGAACAGCATACGTATGGTTTCAAGTTTTTTGCCCTTTATCTGACAGGCTTTTAGTGTTACTGAGCCTCTTATATACAGAGGTGGGTCCTTGTACACAGGTAGGGGTGGGCCGGGGAGAAAGAACAAGGATTGGTCCTCAGGATGTTGTCAGCCAAAGGAGGTGACAGAATAATTACATGTAAAAGTACTGTACTTAATACACTGACTGTCCAGGATTAAGTGCAAACAAATGGAATTCTACAGGACGATGCATTCTACCCCTGTGCTCCCGTCACTGCTGGACATGGGGAAATGCCCAGAGATGGATGAGGTTAGCTTGAGCAAGGGCTAGGGAGATGGGTGAGTGTTGGTTTTTTAGCCTTGAGCGAGGGCTGGGAGCTGGATGGTCTTAGAAGTTCCCTTGTAGCAAAATTGCCTTATGCTGAAGAGAAGAAACTCGAACCAGCTTGAGCACCTGCCCTTAGCCAAAGCAAACAACAGGTGGTCAGGATGGGCAGGAGAGGAGGCCACAATGCTATGGAGGAGGAGCTCTTCCATTGCATTCTGCAGAAAGAGCAAAAAGGGGTGCTCAGTCCAGCGCACATGCCCACGGCCTCAGGATGGCAACTCTGGTGCACCATTTTACTGGGCCAAGACATGCAACAGTTTCATCATCATCGTTATTGATATTTTTTAGTTCAGGGGATGGATTCTAGAACCTCGCTACATCTACAACTGCTTCTGTCTCTGTCTCCCTCTCTCTGTCTCTCTTCACTTCACCAAATGACTGATGTGAATGACGATTCTGAAAAATGTCTCATGTGTGCTACACCTAAAAGGGCAAATTTGAGTTTAGCTGTTGAAGATCTAAAGCCTTATACTCGCACCGCCGTCTCTGCGTTTGCGGGGGGGCATTGGGACAGCACAGCCAACCTGTTCCGCCCATTGCTGGGCGGTGTGGCTGGTGGGCATGTGTCTTTAAGGCCCCCCCGATTTACAGCGGACCGAATTACCTGTACTCACTACTGATATCTCAGACAGGTCACTTTCTGACTCTTGTCGCCTCTCTTCTCCCTTGAGGTCATGCTGAGGCCCGCATCCCGCTCTTCGCATTCGTCCTGTCCCGAAATATGCACCAGCCGGATGGCAAGCCTTGTACCCCCCACTCCTTGCCGCTGGCTTTTGCTCCGGTCCCCACCCAGCTGGCAATGGGGCTACTTCTTACTCGACCAAACATGCTTCAACAATTATTCTTTCCCGCTGTCCGTAACCAACTCACACTATTCAGCGAACCCCAGCGCTTGCTCTCCATCTGCCCCCCCCCCCAGGCCTTGGATTTTCCATTTAACCTAGTCCTGAAGAGGCGAGACAAAGCAGGCCAAGGGACTGTCCCTTAATGACAGCCTGAAAACACAAAGCCTCAAACGACTGCGGCTTAGCACGCTGCCCCAGACCGCAGTCCCTCTTCCCAGGGGCCCTGGCTCGGCTCAGAGCTGGACAGAAGCCGAGGAGGAGCGTGGGGGCAGAGCTCCCCAGAGGCGGACAGATGGGCGAGCTGGGCCTATGGCCGGGCTTTCAGCAACCTTTTTTTGTTTTGCAGCCAAACATCCAGCGTCGGTTCGTCTGTCACCTCCCAGCCGCGCCCCTCCCCCCCATCGGGCTCGGCGGCTCTCCGGAGCTGCTGAGCTCCGCAGCCACCCGGCCTTCCTCCTTTAGGGCGGGGAGAAGGATGAAAGGGGGCCTGCAACTGGTGTGCGGCAACTGTTGCCATCTGTCTGGTGGGACGTCAGCAGGGAGGGCCTCGCCCATTCACTCTTCACGCACCGCTGGGCCGCGGCCTTTTGTCGGTGGGTCGAGAGACTGTGGGAGGGCAGTGTGCAAGAGACATAGTTCCTTTGTGTCTGGACTCACAGGGTGATTTGCATGAGGAGGCTGCCCAAGCCCTACACCCTCTGGTGATGGACAACTAGTCCTCAAAGTTTGGCCCACCAGAGCTGGAAGCAGTGGCCGGAGTTCTTCCATTAAGGAGCTGGTCTCCTTGTTAGGAAGAAGCTAGAAACTTTATGAAGTAATGACGTTTTATGTATTGGCGTGTGTTCGTTGGGATGGTATGGTTCTTTTATATTGTCTTTTATTTCGTTTATGTTTTTTAGGTCTTGCTCACACGATCAGTTATCTCTCTTCTTCTGATCAGCTATACTTCTCGATAGATCTCTGTCTCTCTCTCATCACACACACACACCACCACACACACCAACACACACACATGCTCCTTTGAAGGGGCCCAAACGCAAGACGAAAAAACGAAAAAGCCCTATTAGACAGAGAGCCCAGCAGCGAGGGAGAAAGAAGGTCCATGAATAGAGGAAGTGGGTTGGAAGGCTCTCCCAGCCCAGCTTCCTGGCCTTTGAATTAACACCCAGGAATTCGGGGCTTTGCTTCGGATCAACGTGGGGACGGCTTCAGGGCATTTGGGGCATTTAATTATCTTAAAGGTCTTAATAAAAAGGAGCTAAGTTCTCCGAGGACGGGGGGGGAGGGACAGGCAGCGATGTGTTGCCCCTGGGAGCTGGGGAAAGGGTGCTGCAGGGACGAGAGGTCGGGATGGGGCATGCCAGCGACAGGACCTGGAGACGTTAGAGCAGAGGACATGGCCTGCTGGACTAGGAAGTGGAAACACCTGGGACAGTACGGCATGGGTTCTCAGGGACTCCAAAGCACCCATGCCTATGCACTCACAAACGGAAAAAGGGGGTGTCGGGGAGAGACGGAACTAAAGGGGAGGAGCAAAAAGTCTGGCATTTCGAGATGACCTAGACGGTCTAAGCTGACCAGGAGGGATAGATGGGGGGAGGGAGCAGCGGGTCTTGAAGGCACTCAGAAGCAGCATCACGCCTGACTTCCTACCTCCTCCTCCTCCTCCTCTTCCTCTTCCTTTCCTCCTCATCTTTCTTCTAGTGTGATAAAATTTACCTAACATGAAAAAAAAAGAGTTTGCTTTATCTTTCTTTTCCTTCCTTCCTTCCTTCCTTCCTCTTTCTTTCTTTCTTTCTTTCTTTCTTTCTTTCTTTCTTTCTTTCTTTCTTTCTTCTTTCTTTCCTTTCTTTCTTTCTTTCTTTCTTTCTTTCTTTCTTTCTTTCTTTCTTTCTTTCTTTCTGTCTGTCTTTCTGTCTTTCTGTCTTTCTGTCTTTCTGTCTTTCTTTCATTTCTTTCTTTCCAGGGCTGGAGATCACTCCCAGGCACTTCTGCATAAGGAGGGAAGGTACATTTCTTGGCAATACTGCAGGAAGGGCTGTATTTGGGGGAGGGAGCAATGTCTCATTAAATAATCCATGCTGGCCTCAAATTCATGATCCTCCTGCCTCACCCACCCAAGTGCTGGGACTATGAGCATGCACCCCCCACATGTGGCAGGGAATGTTACATCTTGAAGATCAAGACTAAGATTGGAAGGGGTCCTGTGACAGCAGACAAGTTACTTGAGTTTTCAATGACTGTTTCTCATCTTTAACATGAGAATCAGAGTAGTTTATCCCCTCAGTACTATTGTGGTGATTGGCTGGTAGGTATGAGCACCCAGAAGAGTGCTGGCTCATAGTAAGCACACAATAGCTGCTATTAAATATTGCTATTAGTACCATCACCAGGTCAGGGGGGTGTACATAAATAAAGCTGTGCAGTGGAGATGAAAGAAAGGACTAGGGAATTGGGATGGGGCTAAAGGAACATTTTGCAAGAACGTAGATTTGTCTCAATCCTTCCTCCCATTTGGAATTGAGTTATGGTTGCAAGTATGCTCTTCCAATAAGTCCAGCCCTTGGAATAATCCTGTTTGGCAGGCCCTGCACACACCAGCACCCTTCCAGCTGCACTAGCTGAGCCACAACTCTGGATCCGAGGTTCGGAAACCCTACGGTCCAGACCCTTGCTTTGTGGCAGCTAGATTTTCAGGTAGGATGGCCAACTTAAATGGCGATCCCAGTACGGGTTGTGAGGAATCAGACCTGCCTAGCGAGGAGGAGGGAGAAGGCTAGCTGGGGCGGCGAGGGCAGGCGTGTGTCTGGCTCCCGGCCTTCCGGACATGGCCCGAGGGTGGAGCCCTCGGTCACTCACCCACCCCCTCCCCTCAGTCCCCACGGTAGCATCTGGCTAGGACTTAAAGCCACTGAGCAAGCAGGGAAATCTGCCTTCAGCGCCTGGCAACAGCGGCTGGGTTGCAGCTCCGCCTGACCCTGGGAGGACGCACCTTGGTAACAAGCTTCTGATTGGCTGGCCCAGGGATGGAGCGGGCCAATCAAAGCTTGGAGAGAGGCACAGGTAGGTGGGGACACCCGGTTTCTGAGCCTGGCTGCTCACCGGGCTGTGAGAGACCAGCTTTTCTGGAAGGGCGGGGGCCGCGGTCGTCCTCCCCCACGGCCGCCACCTGCAGCCCGAGTGGCTGATTCGGACGTTTCCGCTCTTCCGAATGTCTGTGGAGTTGGCAGAGAGCCTGGTCAGGCGCAGTCGCACCTGAACCACCTGGAAGCTCTGGGTGCCTGAACTTGTAACACTTCCGGTCCCCCGTCCAGCGTGCCCCGGATTAGGCTCGGCTTTCCAGGCTCCTTTCTCCGGCCCTTTTGGTGTTCTTGCACACCCGCGGGCGTTCGCGGTCACCTGAGCACTCCCCTCTCATCACTACACGTCCTGGGAACGACGTAGGACCGCGCCTCGCTTCCAGCAAGGAGCTGTGCCCTAGCAGCTTCTGTGCCGCGTCTGATGAAGCCGGTTCAGAGTGGTCCTGGGAACAGACTCTCCATCAAACTGCAGGAAGAACCTCTAAGGAGAGCTAGAAGGTTCTTGAGTCCCCAGCCCTGGGTCAGGACATCACCGCTGTAGATCCCGACCCTAAACGGATATGCAGAAGCTCGTGAATTGTAGCAGATTGTCACCCAGGCTACAGGTTGATTGTCAAAACTCCACGTGGAACCCCTTGAATCTTTGCAATGTTAACAAAAATATCTTGTATAACCGTCCCCTAACTCTATCATACACAAATACATTTATCTATAGACAGACTTTAGCCCAACAGCAACCAGATGAAGATTCAAGAGACCCATGACCAGGGTTTGATTCCATCATCCGCCACTTCCTGACTCTATTACGTGGAGCAACTCTTCCTTAACCTCTCTGAGCTGTGGTTTCATTCTGTGCAAAATACTAATGACAGCACCTACCTTCTGGCACTGTTGTGACAATGGCCACATATGTGATGATCTTCAGATAAAAGAAACCAGTTTTCCTTTCTCACAGGCAGTCAGCCTTGCTTTTTTAGGTTTAGGTGCTAGAGATGACACCAAATTCGAGGGATGTTTAAACTTCCTATTAATAAAATAATGCAGTATTCCAGGCAAAACATAGTATAATCTTAACACCTAATACCCTAGTTTAGATCCTGATACAGTATGTCAAGGCAGCGAACTCTTGGCAAGACAGACCTTTTCCTTAAGACCTTTTTCTTTCTTTTAAAATTCAGACATTTTAGAGCAGTGGTACCCAAAGACATAATAATTATTTCTTAAAATTTATTACTTTTATTTTACATGTATGAGTATATTGCCTGCATATCTGTAAGTGCACCCGTGTTATGCAGTGTCCTAGGAGGTCAGAAAAGGGTGTTAGGTTCCCTGGAACTGAAGTTACAGATGGTTGTTAATCCACCATGTGGATTCTGGGAACCAAACTCAGTCCTCTGCAAGAGCAGCCAGTGCTTTTAACCACTGAGCCATCTCTCCAGCCCCCTTTTCTTTATTTTAAAAAAGGACAGTTCTCAATATGCTGCATGTGCCTCGAACTTGATATCTTCCTGCCTCAGCTTTCCTAGTGCTGGAACTAGAGATATTGCCACAATGTCAGGCAGTACCTTACTTTAGTAGAACGTAACATCCTCCTTTTATCATGGACATCTGGAATGTCCTACTTGACCTCTCCATGTATTTATGCTGACACCAAGATGTGCTGTAATGCCTGTCCTGAAGTCTGTTCTCACCAGGAGAACAGACTTTCCCCCCGTGTCATTTTGCCTGTCCTGGAACAATGCATATATTTCCCTTAGTGAACATAGAAATTAGCCATTCACGGCTCACAAACTCCTGGCCGCTATCCAGTTTTTTCACCTGCCAGGATTTGCTACTGTCAGAAGTGGGCATCTGTTGATGTTTTGTCTTGTTAAGAACAAAAGCCAGGGCATATCTGGGGTACTTGGTGGTGCTGGGTGGTACGGACAGGAAGGAGAGGAAGGAGCACACTGGACTGGATAGAGCTCCCTGAGACCCAGGAGACATGGGTTTGAGGGTTCAGTCTGTGTCTTTAGGTACAAGTCAATTAAACCTACAAGGTCTTGATTACACTGTGTGTGTGTGTGTGTGTGTCTGAAAACAAGTGTGTGAGAGAGGAGAATGGGCTTGTAAATTCATTTTGTTCCATTCTTTTCATGAGACATGGGAAAATGATCCCACAGGTACTATTAAAAGCTTATGGCTCCAGCTGTGTGCCAGCTGTTGGGGGAATATTTGGGGAACTTGCATCACATGATCCCTACCTTTAAAGAATTTACAATCTAGGTTGCTCAACTAACACAAGAAACATTGATGTGTGGTACTGGGCATGGGTTTAAACAATGGCTCCTCAACCTAGACCACCTGGTGACATGACAATGGAGCCTTCAGGTGGATGCCCTATCTCAATGTGTCCTTAACTGAACATGTGCTCTTAAACATACTCTCCAAGTCCTCTGGTGTGAGCAGATTCGATGTCGTTGGGCCTCATCTCTGGCCACCTGTAAGGCTGCCTTCCGCCTACGACAATGTAAATACCTGTTTCTGGCATTTTCTCACCTTGCCTGATGTTTGCTAATGCTATCACAATTATTGCAGTTGTAGCAGCTGCTCTGAGGTGGGCCCTGGACAGACATGGGTGCTATGGTCCCCCTCTCCTCTCTCTCACTGGGAAAGAATCAGTAGTAATCACTCTCTCCTCCCATGAGAGGAGGAATGCTAATATGACCCCTTCTAATCCCCTCTCCCCTCTCACTCCCCCCCC
Source organism: Rhizomys pruinosus (assembly GCA_009823505.1). NCBI lineage: Eukaryota > Metazoa > Chordata > Mammalia > Rodentia > Spalacidae > Rhizomys > Rhizomys pruinosus. The sequence goes on from VZQC01012643.1 coordinate 217,561, forward strand.
CCAGGTCTTTTAGAAAAAGTGCAGAGTGCTCAGCTTTTACCACAGTGCAGAGAAGGCACACCCTTCTTGGTTACACAGTTGGTTAGATTGTGGTACTAATCAACACAACTGTACTGATGTGTGAAAATATAAATATATGATCAAAGTACAGATGTTCCTTGGCTAATGACAGGGATAAAATCTAATAAGCTGACCACAAGTTGAAAATGTGTTCAATAGCCCTAACACTTCCTGTTTTAGCAGCAGAGGGCCCTGCAGAGCGCCAGTTCCTCAGTCATGATCCTATTGCTCCCCGGCATTGTGTATCATACTGCATACATATCAACAGCCTGAAAAAGATAAAACCCCAAATCTGAAGTATGTTTTCTACTGAATGTATATCACTCACCATTGTAAAGTCAAATTTAAAGTAAAAAACAGTAAAATCTCAGGAGAGAGGAAAAGAGAGGACTAGAAAAAATATAGAAGGAAGCTTTAGATACAGGTTCATTTATGAAAGCAAATATGAAGAAATATTACCTGAGTGGCGGGTCACAGGTCTTGTTACATTGCTGTCTATACTTCATTGTAGGTTAGCAATAGTTCACAATTAATGAAAAGAGAAAAGTGTAGCCTCGTGGACTTATGTGCACACCAACCTAAAAGGGAGGGGGGTTGTGGGGGAGGTCTTTCTTCAGATGATTCCCATTTTGGACTATCAATATTCCTGTCAGGGTGTCATCCAGTGAAGGCATGAGTTTGTGGTGTCTGGGACCTGGGGACATCTGACATTTGTCTAACGTCCAACACAAAGATCTTTCAGTCTGCCTTAAGAAAGTTCCTGTCAGATGGTGTCATGGGTTGAATAGGGCCTGACCTCCCAATTCACAGTCACCTAGAACATTAGAACTTTATCTGCAAACAGGGTCTTTGCAAATGTAATTATTAAGAGTCAAGGTGAGGGCATGCTGAATTAGGGTAGGCCTTACGTCCATGACTGGTGTCCTTAAGAGAGATTACCAGAGAGACAAAGAGAAGGTGCCGTTTGAAGATGGAGACAGCGGGGATCAGAGTGATGCTGCCTCAGCCCAAGAACACCTGGAGCCACGAGGAACCAGAAGAGGCGAGCAAGACTGCTTCTAGCAAGACTGCTTCTAGAATAAATACATTTTAAGAATTGTGCCAGGCGTCGTGGTGCATACCTTCAATCCTAGCACTTGGGAGGCAGAGGCAGGTGGATCTCTGCAAGTTCAAGGCCAGACTGGTCTACATAGAGAGTTCCAGGACAGACATAGAGAGTTCCAGGACAGCTGGGGCTACAGGGAGACCCTGTCTCAAAAATACAAAAAAAATTTGTTAGGTCACCTTATTTGATAGTCTAGCCCTAGGAAATGGGAAGGACAATTGTACAGAGTTGAAATTGCCCTCAAAGTGACACAGCTTTCATCAGAATTAAGTGTTTCTGGATTACAAGGAGGGAGGCATTTGTAGGTGGTGCTTTTCAATCTGTAAGGACTCTCTACGCCCTGTCGGTGTTTGCTACCCAGCTCAACAGCTGTCAGGATAGCACCTTACAACTCCCATTCTGCAGATATCCTGAAAGGAAAATCTGCCGTGAGTTTGGCTGTTTAACACCTGAACAGTTTTTATTATTTATCTAAGAGAATTCCCCACTATGTGAGACAGAGTCAATCTCCTATTTGACACAATTGCCAGTTACTCACTTTGTAGTCTTGCTTGCTTCGGCGGCACTGAAGCATGACTTGGTCTTGTCAGGTTGACCTGGAACTCAAGGTTAGTGACATAAGAAAGCTAGGCCCTCACAGACCCGAGCCCGATGGGAAGGGATCAGTAATAGCAGCCCCAGCCAGATTCCAGTCAGAAGAGCGCAGTTCTCAGCGCTGACCGTCCAGTGTCTATTCCTGGGTGCTGTTGGGAGGTCACCACGGTCTTCATGGGCATGCCCCTGTCTATATGCTCTTTAAGTTGGTCTAGTGCCCTCTCCTCTCTTCAAACAAATATAAAGTTATCTGCACAACTCAGCTAGCTTAAGTTCTTGTTGCTTGCAATATAAGATCTGGGCCTGACACAACTGTCTCCCGCTTGTGACCTTACTCCAAAGTCCTTGTTGACTACATGGCTTGGAGTTCCTAGAACACAAATGTCTGAAGGTACTTTGCTCTTTAGTCCCATGGCAACATAAGTATACACAAAATGTCCTAATTTTTGGTTCATACAATTTTTTCAAGCAATGAGTGGCTTGTCACACTTTTCTTAAAATTTTTTTTATTATTATTTATTTATTTTTGTATGTGTATGAATGTAGTGTCTGCATGCAGGTCTGTGCACCCATGTCGTGCAATGCCGCGGAGGTCAGAAGAGGGTCTCGGATTCCCCTGGAACTGGAGTTCTCCTGGAATTGGAGTTACAGACGGTTTTAGCCGCCATGTGGGTGCTGGGGATCGAACCCGGGTCCTCTGCAAGAGCGTCGGTGCTCTTAACCGCTAGGCTATCTCTCCAGCCCCGGCTTGTCACACTTTTAAGATGACTGTTGTCTGAAAGCTGTCATGGGGGAGACTGGACCAAGAAATACCCCCGAGATTTGTATCAGGGGTTTACTCCCATGTTGCCTAAATGATGTCCTCTCCGGATCCTGACACTTTCACTACTAGGCATGGAGTTGCCAGTGTCCCTGACTCCTTGATATGTCCAGTTCTGTTTGGGGACTTGGCTTTTCTGGCTCTTTTTGTGTAATAACTTTCCTCACACCTTCTTGAGCAACATGCCACGGCTAGCTCTCATCTGCCATGGCTGACTCTCAGCTGGCTAAGCTGGAACCAATGGCACCCTTCTCCTTCTGTTCTCCCAGCTCACCTCTGTCTCCAGTTTTGTCCAGCCCAGCATGATACCTGGAAAGGAGGAGTGGGGACTGTTAGGGAAGAATGCAAGGCCAAGGCTAAAGCTGCTTTTGGTGGGTGGAAGAAGATTCAATACTTGCCATTCAGTTTTCCTAGTGAATCCAGTAGATAGGTCTTGGCACTGGGACCCATTTCCTGGGTCCAGTATAATTGCATTCTTTGTCCCTGCAACACGTCTGCTATGTCCTTCCCAGCCATCCGGCTTTAGTCTCTTCTCTACTCCCAGGACTGGTGCTCAGGCAAGTCTGTCGTGCATGCCATAGAGGCTTTGTTCTCAGGGCACGGACTAGTTTCCAGGAATGATTTCTGCTTTGGAAACTTGGGCAGTCACAGGATTGAGCAATGTGTTTGCACCATGGGTACAACTTGGGCCCTTGGGTTGCCCAGGGGGCTCAATGGATGATGGCAATCACCTCTGTTAGCTCTGTCTGACTGAGGTGGAATCTTCGGGAGAATCTGAGTCCTACACAAGACCCTGAATCTCCTCATGACATTGCAGCTATGGAGCCAGCACCTGAGGGCTTAGTACACTAACTGGCTGAGCCGGCAAGTGGAGGAGGGTGCTCCAGCCGCTCCTATTGTTTCCTCAACCACTCCAGCCCTCACCAGGCCTTGATCTTAAAATTAAAAAAAAAAAAAAAAGTAAGGAGATGGGCATGGTGGCACACACCTTTGATCCCAGCACTTGGGAGGCAGAAGCAGGCAGAGCTCTGTGAGTTTAAGGCCAGCCTGGTCTACATAGTGAGTTCAAGGATAGCTGGGCAGCTGGGGCTACAGGGAGACCCTGTCTCAAAAAGATCAAAAAATGGAGGAAGAAAGGAAAAATGAAAGAAAGGAAGGAAGGAAGAAGAAAGAAAGAAGAAAGTCACGAATACTTTGTACTTTATTTGGCACTTTAATCAAACTGCCTTGTGAGGTTTTCGAACGAACAGTGTCTTTTTAAATTGTGAAGACAAAATGAATGCTAGTTGTTATTATTATCTCCACCAAACCCAGAGCAAGTACCTGGAGCTTTATGGCGACTGTTTTCATATGCTGCAGGCGCAGCTCCACCTCGGGCACGGCACACAGAACAAATTTCTCAGTGACTGAGTAATGCTCATGAGGAACAGACTGGATTTGCTTTCTTCTTGTATTCTTCTGTAACCAACATTTCTGTCTATTCCCGGCTTAATTTAGAGAAGGTCTAAGAACTTGTATCAGAACATGCCTTCGTTTTGCATATATCTAACCAAAATATCATGTTCCCTTCTGTTGTGAAGGTAACAAACCACAGCAGCATTAGCTTTACCAGAGGCTTCTGCTGCCCAATATATGACAGATTTTATTTTTGTTTTGATATTTTTGAGACACGATCTCATGTAGCTCAGGCTAGCCTCAAATTCATCATGTAGCTGAGGCTGGCCTTGAACTCCCAATCCTCCTGCCTCCACCTTCTGAGTGCTGAGATTGATGTTAGTCAGTAGATCTCTGGCTAACTTCTGTTGTTACATTAATAAAGAAGCATATGCAATATATAAATATTAGGGTTTACCTATTTGATTTCAACTTAATTTTAAAAAGTCCTATATAGGTTATTTCAGGCTTTTGGAAACATTCTAAGGCCAGGCTTGCTGGCCATGCATATGAGCCCAGAACTTGGGCAGTAGAGCAGGAAGAATTTGAAGCCAGTCTGCATAGTGAGATGCTGTCTCAAAAAGAACAAGACAAGTAACAAGCAAAACTCTCTGAAAAGGTGGGTAGAATGGTACGAACCTGTAATTTCAGGTTGAGGTAAGAAGATCAGTTCACCCAGGAGTTTAAGCCTGGCCTACGTTACTGTCTCAAAACAAAACAAAATGAAAAACTCCAAAACAAACAAGAAACAAAACAGAACAAGAGTTCTGAAAAGAGGCCCACAGGTTTCATTTGCCCTCCCCAGTATAAAAGGCTGCCTGGTTACATAGGGCCTCCTAGTGCTGACTGTTGGTAAGTGTCCACTGGGCTGACCACTGATTAGAGCAGGAGAGGGGGAGAAATCTGACAATCATGGAAACCTTTTAAGGACTGGACAAAAGCTCTGACCATGCAAGATGATATGCCGCCCCCTTGTGGCTAGAGACAGAACTGTGAGACAGTGCAGAGCAGCCTTTGGATACAGCATCTGGATGGACCTAGGTAAGTGTGTCCTTATACTTGAGTCTGAATCAAGAGGCTAAAAGTGTTTGACCCCTGCCTAGTCCCAGCTCAATTGTTTTAAGCTTTCTTCTTTGCTCCCTGTGTTCCAGTTGTATTTGTTGGCCAGCATTTCTGAAGCTTCCTTCCACATCCATGCCTGATCGCTCCTCCCTGTCACCTAGATTACTGGACCCCTTCATACAATTTTTTTTTGTCTTTTGGAGACAAGGTCTCCCCGAAGCCCCAGCTGTCCTGGAACTCACTCTGTAGACCAGGCTGGCCTTGAACTCACAGAGATCCACCTGCCTCTGCCTCCCCAGTGCTAGGATTAAAGGCGTGCGCCACCATGCCCAGTAACCCCTTCATACTTCTTTGCATCTCAGGCAGGCTCTTGACTGTGATCGTCTTCCCAGCACTTTCTCCAGTTGTAATGTTGGATCCTCAGACTAGGGTTTTGTCGTCAAATGGTATCTGTCGCTGTGGTAGGACCTCCTCTCACTGCTGAAGAGGGAATTGTAGTTTCATAAGGATCTGTAAATGCTAACAGAATGGATGTAGATCCGCCCTCCAAAAAGTAACATAGTCTCTCTCACTTGGACTAGCCTTCCTACCCTAAGCTTCCTGGATACTCTGCTAATTTAGGATACCAGCTTCCTCAGAAAGCACGGTAGAAACACGGAGGCAGCACTGACAGGCTGGGGAGACAGGTGTTTGTGTCAGAGTCTGTCCTACAGACTTCCCTCTGGGTGGCCCAAGCCCCTTTGTGTCCCGGTTTCCTCGTGTGGAAAATAGTGAAAACAACATCTGTGGCAATGGGACATGGACTAGCAACACGAGGTAAGCCTCTAGCACAGGCCATGTCCTGATCGACTGGTAGCATGAAGAAAAGCAGGTGGATGAGCCTGAGAGACAGTTTCTTCCTGCATCTTTCTTGTGAAGATTTAGAAACACGGAAGTCCTGAGACCAGGACCTCGTGCTCCCATTCCACATGTCACCCCTGTCTTGGTTGTTGTCCTGATGTAAATCTGAAATGTCTCCCACAGGCTCATGCTTTATTTCTTTATTATTTATTTATTATTTATAGACAGGTTCTCCCTGAGGTCTCCCAACAGCTGGCCTGGAACTTGATTTGTAGACCAGGCTAGCCTCAAACTCACAGAGATCCACCTGTTTCTTCCTCAAGTGCTGGGATTAAAGGCCCAAGCTCATGTTTTAAATACTTGTTCTCCAGGGGCTGGAGAGATGGCTCAGTACTTCAGAGCACTGGCTGCTCTTGTGAGAACCTGGGTTGGGTTCCCAGCTCCCACATGGTGGCTATCAACTGTAACTCCAGTTCCTGGGGATCTGGTGCCCTCTTCTGACCTTTGTGGGCACTGCGCAACATGGGTACACTTACATACATGCAGGCAATACACTCATACCCATAACATAATAAATAAAATATTAAATTCTATATTTTCCAATTGATAGTGTTATTCTGATAGGCTTGTGGAACCTTTAGAAGACACCATGTAGCTGGTGGAAACAGATCCCTTGGAACCAGCTTTTTTTTTTTCCATGTAGTAGGATTTAATGTTCTTTGGGTGTACAGCCAAGAGTAGATGAGTTGAATCATATCAGTGATTCTTTTATGGATTTTCTGAAAACCCTTGTAGATTGACTTCAAAATCAGACTAGTTTACATTACATTCTCATGGAGAACATACAAGAGTTTCCTCTTGCTTCACTTCCAGGACAATATTTGCTGTCATTTGTATTCTATTATTGATGTCTGTACACATTGACAGAGCTGCTGCCAGTATTGGTCAAAAAGTTACGCTGTGAAGTGTGTAGTGATTAATTCAGAGTGTTATAAATGGTCAGATATCTGAGAACAAATATATATGAGTGCACTAGAGGGGGCATCTGTGTAAACACCTCTCAACTACACTCAGATAATGATGTGTAGAGGGATTTTAAACTATGTATAGGATGATAGATTGGGAGAAGGACTGTGAAATGCTGTTTGCAAGATATGAAATGGCTATGTTACTCAATAATTCACAGAGGCCGAGATTGCCTTCAAGTGGGGGAGATGGTCATATGGCCTCACTCTTAATTTAAGAAATGTTATAAACTGCTTGTGCATCCAGAAGAGAGTCATTTTGTTTAATATGTGTAGTCACGGTTGGTCATTCCTTCTCCAGTAGATGACTGCACATGAATTTACATATAGGAAGTAATAATAGGACATGGTGGTCTAAAAAAATAACTAGGACAATATGAAGTTGGAAGTGGTATGTGTTGTAGGGGATCTGGGAAACATGTAGGGAGGAATCAAAGGTAGTATGATCATAGTGCATTTTATGCATGGATGAAAACCTGGGAGGAGAAGCATATCTACAAGTAATAAATTATAGACTGGAGAAATTGCTCAGTATGAATAGCCCTGGGTGTTCTTGTAGCACACATTGTGCCTAAAAAACATCTTTCACTTCAGTACCTGAGGAGACAGTGTACACATCTGACCTCTACAATCATTGAATGACATGGCTGTATTTACATAAAATAAAAATAAAGACTCTAATAAGAAAATAATAATAAATTATATACATTGGTTATTGAAATATGAAGGAGCATCCACAGCATGGAAAACATTATCACTCTCCATTACCAAGTACAAGCTTTCATCTCTTTCTCAGTCTTTCTCAATATTCTCCATGTGGAAGTTGACTGTTTTGAGCAGAAGTTCATCGTTTCAGTCAGTTCTTCGATGCAGCCCCTTCTGTTATTGTTGTTGTTTCCAATATGCATCACTCCCAACTGCTTTGGACAAAAGCTCAGGGGGCCCTACACAAGAAATACTTACAACTAGGTAATTGGCATTAGCATCCACAGATGAGGGATACCATTCGTCATTTGTTTTTCTGGGACTGTGTTACTTCACTCAGCATGATGTCCTCTAGCTCCAGCCATTTTCCTGCAAAGCTCATGATGTCGTCTTTCTTTACTGCTGCATAGAACTCCATTGTGTAGATGTATCACATTTTCTCTATCCACTCATCAGTTGAGGGGCATTTGGGTTGGTTCCAGCTCCTTGCTGTTGTGAAGAGAGCTGAAATAAACATGGCCGTGCATGTATCTCTGTGGTGGGGTGAGTCTTGAGGGTACATGCCCGGGAGTGGTATGGCTGGGTCGGGTGGCAAGTTTTTTTTTTTAATTTTTTTTTATTATTTATCTTTGTATGTATATGAATGTACTGTCTGCATGCAGGTCTGTGCACCCATGTCGTGCAATGCTGCGGAGGTCAGAAGAGGGTCTCGGATTCCCCTGGAACTGGAGTTCTCCTGGAATTGGAGTTACAGACGGTTCTTAGCCGCCATGTGGGTGCTGGGGATCGAACCCGGGTCCTCTGCAAGAGTGTCGGTGCTCTTAACCGCTAGGCCATCTCTCCAGTCCCGGATGGCAAGTTTTATGTGCATGACTATATTGCCAAGTCTTCCAAGGGTTCTCCACACTGCTTTCCATAGTGACTGCATGAGTTTACATTCCCACCAGCAGTGGATGAGTGGAACCAGCTTTTAAAGGTTATACACAGCCCCTGGTTCCAGCCTTCTACTCTGCTTCTTAGTCTGCTGTGTTGTAAATAGCCTCTGCCATACACCTCCCACTGCCGTGAACTGAAAGAACTGACTCTGAAAGCCATAAGACAAAATGAATCTTTCCTTTCTTAAGTTGTTTTTGTCAGGTATTGACTCAAGGAAACAGTAATCAGTATAGAAAATTGGTGCCAGAGTCACTGCTGTGATTAAACTTGACCATGTGGTTCTTAGATCCTTCAAACTGGTTTTCAGGAGGGATTTAGAAAAGTTTGGAAATAAGGACTAGAGAAGTCCCAGAATGCTGTAAGAAGAGCCTAATGGGTGATTCTGCTGGAAGTTCAAAGGACCAAAATTCCGATAGAAATCCAACAGTGAAGGCTCATGAGGTTTTAGGTGTGAAGAAGAAGGACTCTATTGGACATGGTACTAGAAGCCATTTGTGTTCCATTCTGGAAAAGAATTTATTTATATTTGGCCCATATCCTGAAAGTTTGAATGAGGTTGAATTGAAAAACAATAGACAAATTAATTTGGCAGGGGGGAACATTGAGACAGCACAGCATTCAGGCTGGCGTGATTACTGCTGGCTGCTTTTGGTCAGATTTACAGTGAGAATAGGGAGACATCAGATCAAAGGGCTGTGGTAAATACACAGTTTGGGCAGAAAAGGACCTGTTTAAAGTTACGGACAAAGAGCTGTCATTTTAAAATATTTTATTTATTATTTTTATTTTATGTGCATGACTATATTGCCTGCTTGTATGTAAGTGCACCCATGTTGTACAATGCCCATGGAGTTCAGAAGAGCGGGTAGAATCCCCTGCAACTGAAATTATAGACAGTTGTTAGCCGCCATGTGGGTGCTGAGAATTGAAGCTGTAGTTAGTTGTTAAAGACATTAAAAAGAAGCTGAATGAGCCAGGTGTAATGGAATATACCTTCAATCCCAGAATTTGGGAGGCAGGGGCAGGCAGATTTCTATGAATTCCAAGCTAGCCTGGTACAGTGGTACATATTGAAGCCCTGTCAAAATATTTCTTTAATATTTTAGTTAATGTGTATGAGTGTATTGCCTTCATGTATGTAAGTACACCTATGTCATGCAATATCATAGAGGTCAGAAGAGGCATTGGATCCCCTGGAACTGGAGTTACTGATGGTTGTTAGCCACTATGCGGGTGCGGGGCTGGGTTTTCTGCAAGAGCAGTCAGTGCTCTTAACCACTGAGCCATCTCTGCAGCTGCCCCCCCAACCCTGTCAAAGTAATTTAAAAAAAGAAGCTGAGCACTTTGCACTGAGATAATAAGAAGATCCTGAAGGGCATTCCAGGAATTAGTGAGACCGCCCTCTGCCACCCCCCCCAAACCACTGTAGGTTTCAAGAAGTGAAAATGCAAACTCATTTGAAAGCCTTCCCTTTGAAGAGAGCATCCCAATGGGGTGCTCTCCTCACAAAGGATTGCCTAGGGAAGGGTTTTCCTGGGTTCAGCTGCCTAAGCAGTCGGAGGCCTCTGGACCTGTGGTCCAAGGAAGCCCAGCTACTGACAGCAGAACTCAGCATTGTTTACATGGTGCTGGCTTTGCAGGAATGAAGAGTGCAAGAGTTATGGAGCCATAGAATCTTCCATTAAGAGTCCAGAGACTGTGAGAAGCTGTGGCAAGGCTATGCATGAAGCTGGCAGGGTGAATGGAGACCCCAGGGTGCTGTAGATTCCAGGAATATGGGATGTCTACAGAAAGCTGCAGGTGCTAAGTGGAACCTGACCAAAACAAAGAGACCATGTCACAGCAGATGTCCTGCAGGCTACAGGGCCAGGTCAGAAGTCACTCTGTGACACCCCAGGTCTTTGAGCTACCAGAGTTGACATTTGTCCTGCTGGGTTTTGTTCTTGCTCTAGTCCCATCTCTAATCTTCCTCTCGCTCTAGTCTCCCCCCTCCCCTAATCTTCCCTTTTGGTATGGGAATATTCATCCTGGGCATTATATACTAGAAGTACGTCCCTTTTCTATTTTATGAGGCCTTATATTTAGGAGATTGCTGTAAATCTCAGAGGAGTCTTTGAACTTTGTTCTTCTAAACAGTGCTGGAATTGTTAAGACTCAGAGACTTTTGAGGGTCAATTAAAATACATTTTGCATTATGAGATGCCCATCAGCCTTTGGAGAAGGGTGTAGGATGTCGTGGTTTTAGTCTGGAGGCTCGTGCTCTGAAGACCTGTCCTCCAGCCGATGGTGCCACTTTGGGAGCTTTAGGAGGGGGCGTCTAACTGGTAGAAGTAGGTCATGAAGAGTGGGGCTTTGAGTGCTCCACCCGGATCCTGGCTCCTCCCCTGGTCTCCGCTTCCTGGTCTGCTGTGCTGTGAACAACCCCCACCACACACTCACTGCCATGAACTAAGTTTTCCCTGCTGGGCTGGAACCCCATGAAACCAGGGGCCACAACACAGCTTTTCTCCTTTAACTCGCTGTCAGGTGTCTGTCACAGCAATGCCAAAGTAACTCATCTACTTGAGGTGGCTGAGGGTCAAAACTTACAGGCAGCTGTAGTTGGATATATCCTGCCATAGGTGCCCCAACCCCTGCTCTCTCACCTGGTACCCCTTTGCCAGGGCTACAAGCCATAAGAATTTTGCTTCCCGTCCTTGAGAAAGAGCTGTGATCGTTGCTATGGTTGTCTTCGGATCCTCTCGCGTCCCCACCTTCCTTGCTAAAACATGCATCCAGGCAATGATTAATTCACTTTTGCTTAACACAGAGTTGGGACATTCACAATCTACTTGGCACGGAATTTGGCATTATTACCAGTTCTTTTCTTACTAGAGAATAACGGGGTTCCCTGAAGGTTTAAGTGCATTCTGTCTCCCTTGCTTCAAGACAATGCTAAGTACCTAAGTATCTGGCACCTAAAGTTTTCAAGAAGGATGAAAAGCTGATGCCTGGCTCACTGCTTTTGTTGCAGAATTTAGCAGCCTGTGCTAGGAGCGGCCGGCTCAGTTTTGTGCAGATGCCACTAGAGGGCAGCAGCTATTAAGACAACAGTACTCAGGCTCAGCCAGATCCAATATTACTGGGTTACAAAAAGGATGATGAGCCTGGCATGGTGGTGCATGCCTTTAATCCCAGCACTCAGGAGGCAGAGGCAGGTGGATCTCTTTGAGTTCAAGGCCAGCCTGATCTACTTAGAGAGTTCCAGGCCAGCTGTGACTGCAGGGAGATGAAGGTAGGGGGATGATGAAGGGAGAAAACCATGTAGAATGACAGAGGTGGGAGTCGGAGTGCGGGTAGGGGGAGCAAACAAACATCTTCAAACCCAGTTTTTCTTTCTATGGGAGTCAAATGGATATGAAGCTAGTGAATTAAAGTTAGACTTACAGAGGAACGTTCAAAACACATCATTTGCTAACTTGAACTTTTATAGGCTACTTTCCTAGAGCTCCTAATACATCTGCCTAAACAGAATAGCAAAAAGGGTCTACAGTTCAAGGCCTACAGGGCTGCACCAGGTAAAGCTGAGGTCGGCTGTGGATTAACTCCATCCTTGCAAGTGCACTTATAAAATAACTTTATTGATCAGGTTGGCCACCAGTCATGCTTGCCCCGCACTGAGGACCCTTTATAGAGGCATGATGGTGTTCCCATGCAGATGCTTCTGAAAGCCCCGGGCAGGGCAGCCTTGCCCCCTGCAGCGGCACTCCCTGGTTGAAATGAGCTGGTTTGGCTTTTGTGGATTTCAGGGTCTGGAGCCCAGAACACAGTCTGAGCATCCTCTCCTTCCTTTTAGGCAGAAGCTGCTCCCGTGCACACAGAGTCAGGGGTGGAAGGCATCTGAGCAGGAACCTGACTCAGGCTAACATCCGTCATTTGGAATCAGTCGCTGGCTACCCATGTGGTCCCATCCCACTGGGGCCCAGAAGAGCAGTGGGTTATAGGCAACATCACCTTTCAGAGAAAGAAAGAAGCACTCTTCAATCAAGCTGCAAAGCACAGGTAGGGGGTGGCTCCCATATTTGGAAGCAGAGGAATTCCTGCTTTTCGCAGGAAAGACTTGGCCATTTGGCTTGGGATTCCTGCACCCCAAAGGGCATCTGCAGGAGAGTTGGTAGTTTTAATTCAGGCCATTGGACAAACCAGCTATTGGCCACACCCCTCATTTGGGTAACCAGGCGGGTCCAGATCTGGTTGAAGCCTGGCTCTCCTACCACATACCAAGCCTTCCAGCTTAGGTTACGGAAGGGGTGAAGAAGGATCTTTCTCATGGTCTGAAAAACCATACTGTTCTGCCTTCAAGGAGTGCAGGGCCTGATGAAATGCCAGGCCAGATGAAACCAGAGGGGCTGTCTCTTTAGTTCTGCCAGTCTGAGGTGTGGCCCCTTCCTCGCCTGTTACAAATACTGATGATAACTAGTCTGGCCTGCCCTCTTTCGAAATCTGATCTACCAGCTCAGCTGTAGCCCCTTACTTTTATCTAAATGGAGGCTGATTATCTGTATTGAGCCATGAATACTGTCACTGTACTTGTGACTTCCACTCTGGTCAGGTTAAAGAGGTATAGTGGTGACTTTCATGAACTCTCTTGATTTCAGATAATTGTGTGGGTTCTCTCCACAGGCTGCTGAACAGCTGCCCACCTGCCTCAGGGTCTCCTAATGGCAGAGTGGATGGGCCGGGTCTGGGAGGAGGTGTGCGGGCAAGAGGTACATTTTGAGGAGCAATGAACAGGACCTCAGAACAACTGCAGGAGCAGTCCAGCTCTGCACACAGCTGTCTGCTCACAGACAGGGCAGAGATTGTCTGAAAACTGTTTTATCTTCCTGCTCAGGGCAGGATACAGGACACGGGTCACTGTCAGATTTCTGGGTCTGGAACTCCAAGGCCTAGACTCCCTCTGCCGTCCTTTTGTACCTGGAGAACAGAGAGCTCTGCCAATGTCCTCAGCAAAAGCCAGCCTGGTTCCTGATCCCACCCAACCCTGTCTATGGGGGAGACTGAAGAAGCGCCCATGGACTTCTGTCACATGTTTGTCCCAGACCGTCCAGCAAAAGCCAAACCAAACCATCAAGCCGAATGCAGTGGGGCAGGGGCGGGGTGTGTGCCCGGCCCGAGGGACAGACACTCAGATCTCAATGAGGCTGGCGAGGCGCAGGCAGAGGGGTGCGTCCACAGGCATGGCGCTGCGCTGGATCTCGTTCCCGTCCAGGCGTAGCACCTGCAGTTTGGAGAAGTTCATGACATCCACCACGGTGCAGAAGCTGCTGATGGAGAACTCTGGAAAACAAGAAGGGCAGGAGGGTAGGAGAAGGCCAGCTCGGAAACCAGATACAAAGTGGGCTTAGAGCACCTGTTTGAGGTCTCTGAGACAGTTCACACAAAGGCAAGGGGGTAGGAGGTTGGGAGGGGCTAGATACTTCCTAGGCTTGGAGTTAGAGGGACGGGGGTTCTGTTCCAGATGGAGCTAAGGATAGGGCTGGGTGCGGTGTCAGCTTCTCAGCTCAGTCACCTCCTCCCCACCCCCAGTGGTGCTTTGCTCTGTGGGCCCTGAATGTACTTGGGTGTCCTTTCTGCTGGGCCCTGTTTTTTCCTGTCTGTGGGCAGCAGGGGGCAGCAGAGGGCAGGCGAAGACCACAGCGGCTCTGAAGGGCTTGGTTGCTTCTGGGAAGCCTTTGCTGATGGCACACTGAGAAGCAAGTCTGGGCAATAGAGAGACTTCAGTCTTGCACATTTTCTGCCGCTTTGCAGATAAAGTAGCAGGAAATGAAAAAGAGAAATCCCAGGCTCAGAGTTGCATGTTCTCTGTAATCCAGAGCTTCAGGAGGCTGGGAACTCAGGGTACAGCCACAGTGATCAAAATCAAACCATTCCCTTGACACCTGCATATGATTAGACAGGCCTCTTTTATTGGTGGGAACAGGCTTCATGTAGTCCAGACAGGCATCAAACTCACTATGTAGCCGAGGCTAGCCTTGGGCTCCTGATCCTTTAGCAAGCCCTTCTCCTCACCCCTGCCTGTTTTTATTCTCAGAAGTCGCCTAGGACTTTCTTGTAGAAGAGTTCCCCATAATCCTCACAACAGATCCAGTAGTTCAGACTTGTTTCTTTTTTTTTTTTTTTCCCCACTCAGACTGTGCTCCCTCCCTCTGACTCTCCCAAAGGAAGAGCAGAACAATCATCAATGGCAAATAGCAGTTGCAAAAGAGCAACACTAAGAGCCGGCTTCACGCTCAGGAGGAAGCACTACGTCTCCTCCTCGTGGTTTCTGGTACTCTACACAGTCAGAGAAACTTCTCTAGTTACAAACTATACAAATGATCCCTGAAAATATAGTCTTAGCCTTGTTTCGACATAAAGCCTCCAACTTGTCCTCTTGGACAAGTCAACTGCTTCTGTCTCCAGGCAACTTACTGTCAGTAGGAAAAAAATAAAAAAACAAGACCCCAGTGAAACTCTGGCAGAGACTGTGAAGCCCCCTCTGAAAGTCACGAAACCTCTCAGGGCTGCCTTCCACTTGATGCTTGAGGGTCCCCAGAAGGCTTCTCTTGTTATTTTCTGTGAAGGACTTTGGGAGATAGCACTGGTGGGGTCTGGAGCGAACACCAGGTATGGGCACACTGCTGGCAGGGACAATCTGGGCATGGAGCCAGCCTGGCCTTGTCCCACCAGCAGCTTTCCTCATCTTGCAAAGGTGTCTGGAGCCACGGTCAGATACGAGCTGGCAGGAGCTAACCCACTAAGGACAAGGGTGGAGGTCACTCCTGAGGGGGTGGGAGTTGAGGGTGTGGAAATGAAGATCCCAAGGAAGACAGAAAGAAGGCAGGGGCCGAGGAAGGAAGCCGTTCTAAATTAACACTGTCAGTTGTTTACCATCATCATTAAGAACTGACCAAGATGGGGGGGGGGGGCTGCAGCAAATCGAGTTGCACTGAGACCGAGACAGACATGGAATTCAGGCCCAAAGAAGAGTTAGACCTGGGGGAGTGAGGGCCTGGGAAACACCTGTCCTGAGGGGCAGAAGATCTGGACGTCGTTGTGGTAGCTTCCTTCTGGAAACAGATTCAGTGGGCAGAGTCAGGTGGGGGTTGGGTTTGTCATCTGTGTACCGGAGCGAGGGCAGACACAAAGACTAAGCTGGTTGTCACTTCCAGCTAAGCTACAGGGACCACGATAGGTTTTCTCTTAACCTGGACCCTGCAGAGTCTCCTTTCCCAGGTGTGGGCTCACAGATATGAGCCATGCTTATGAGCAGCTAGAAACAAGCATGTGGACTAGCTACTCACAGGGGTTCTGGGAGCACCCCACTGCCTTCCTCAGCACACGGTAGGGACAGGGCTTCTGTGAGGAGGCCCTGGTAGACATTTTCCAGCCTAAATTAAATACTGACATAACTCTTTCCATTCAATACCCGCCCTGCTCCACTGACTCCCACGGCTTCCGAATGGCATTCCCTGGTGGTGTGCCTTAGCTGCTGCCGGGCTGGGAAACTGAGGGAGACACTGGAGGGAGAGAGACGGGAGGGAGAAAGACGGGAGGGAGAGAGAGAGACGGGAGGCAGAAGACCCTTTCTTGTTGCCCTCAGACCTCAAACTCCTGTTCTGTTAGCTTCTCCCTCATTCTCTTACCTCACCTTCACCCGATCTGGGTCCCTGCTTGCCGATGCAGGAAGACCTCTCTCCTGGTCACCTCACAGGGGTCAGGGGGTCGGGAGGGTAGCGGGAACCATTTCTTGCAAGTGGCCCGTGACAGATGGAGATTGTTCCCTGTTCTCTGTCAGAGATGCCTGGCTTCAAGTCCTTTGACACTGAAGGCAGGAGAGAGGATTCTAACCTTCATACACTAGGTGACCTGGAGAGACAGCTTTTCTTTCTCTGTGCCTCAGTTCCCTGTCTTGGTGACACAGAAAACAACAACCTAAAGTGTACCTGTCAACTCCAAAATGGCAGTGAGAAGAGAAGCTGATCATTTGTTACCATGGATTTTTTTTTTTTTTTTTTTTTGTCTTTTCAAGACAGGGTCTCCCTGTAGCCCCAGCTGTCCTGAAACTCTCTCTGTAGACCAGGCTGGCCTTGAACTCACAAAGATCCGCCTGCCTCTGCCTCCCAAGTGCTAGGATTAAAGGTGTGGGCCACCATGCCCGGCAACCATGGATTGTAACTGTGTGCCAGGCCCTGCGGACCATGTACTTACATATGCTGTTTACTAATTCAAGAAAGAAGGGACAGTGGAGTTGTTTTTGCTTAAAGAGGACAGGGGGAGACAGAATACATGATCATCAGCAGCATGGATTAGGCCTAAACCAGGCACAGGAATTGGGGGTAGATGGTGAACATTTCTAGGTGGTTTGAACGTAGGACTCTTTTTTTGCAGGACCCTGGGATACCTCACTGAGTGACTTGGTTTCTGTTCAGCTTTTGGGAGAGGTGAGTTACCTTATGTTTGATTGGTGGATGCAGTTCTGCATAAAGGCAGACAGGTGAGGGGACTTGGTGACAAAGCCTTTCTTTGCCTTCTTCCTGATTGGATAGTTAGGCTATCTAAGCTCTTTTGAAGAGCTCCTTCCTGCCACATGTTCAGGGTAACTTGGACGAGACTGTGACATTTCTGATGTGGCAAACCTACTGACTACTGAGTAAGCCATGAGAAAATGCCAAACCTTGGTGGCATGCAACATCTTCGAGATAGCTTAAAGGACCCCCATCCTCACTTTGAGACTAGTGAGATCCCCTAAAGAAGAGAGACTTTAAGAAAAAACCAACTTAGAATATATGTGACAGTGCCTGGCAGTTCAAATGAAAGGACCAGTTAGACTGCTCTCCACCTCACAGCCCCCTGCAATCTCCTCTGCTGCCCTCTGAGGCTGTCTGTCTGGCTATTTAACATCTTGCTAAATGACTGGTCTTTCCTCTGGGAAGAGATGGGGGGGGTGCAGGACAGGTCTCCCGTGCTTTGATTACGCATTCCTTCTCAGTGGGCTGAACTTCAAAGTCCTCTGCCGGGTCATTCACAGGCCTCTCTTCCTCCGAGGCCAGCGGGGAGGGAGGCTAAATGCTGGCTCAGTGCCGTCCAGCCGAGATCAAGACTTCAGAGACCACGGGGTAACAAAGCATGTTCTGAACATGATCCTAAGAGAACGAGACTGAAGAGCTAGCACTGGGTCAGAAATTCAACTGTTAAGCTCTCAGCCCCAGAAAGGCAGTCTTGTGCAGGGAAATGCTCATAAAGCATGCCATCCCAGGCCCCCGGTGCAAGGCTCCAGGTTGCCAGGGGTGTGTCGCCACAGAGGACCTTTGCCCTGCCACCAGGGGTTCCTGGACCTCCAGGGAGAACTGTCCAGAACAAGTCCCATATTCAGCTCTGGGAGGCTGCCCATTTTTGTCCAACTGTTAAGTTTAAAAAACAAATACCACAACAGGAGACCGGACTGTGCAGACAGGAACCATTTGGTGTGTCCTCTGATGGCCGTGAGGAGGACCGGACACCTCTGGGCTCTTAGCAGCCCAACCTCCTCCAGAGACAGACCCCAGGAGATGCACTTAAGTCTCCCCTGTGAATGAATACTCCTCCAGAGCTTCTCCCAGCTCACCTCTCACTGTTCCCAGCACGTGACCTCTTCCTCTTAAACCTGCATCTCTGGCTGTCCCTTCCTGGCGACTTGCCAAGTGACTAGATTTTTTTTGTGGCAATTCCTAGTCCAAGTGGCTTTGTCCCACCTTCCTCCAGCCTGTGCAGCCACTCCACTGTCCCTGGACGGAAACCTGCCTTTCCTGGGAAGTGGTCTTTGGAGCCAACCAAGTCTGTGCTGAGTTCTTACCTCTGCTGGAGGACCAGCAGGCTACTCAAACCCGTACCCCACACCACAGGGATTCTGCACTTAGATGCTTTGCTTGAACTGTTTGGGTCCTTGAACCCATTTCTTCGCTATTCCCACTAATGCTCCAGGGCTCCTCCTCCTCCTCCCCCTTTTCTCACCATTGATCCTGTTGCCTTGGAGGTAGAGGTTCTCCAGGTTGGTGCTGACAGGAGGGATCTTCTGCAGCTGGTTGTAGGACAAATCCAGCTCAAGAAGGCTGCTGGAGTTGAAGGTGTTGGTGGCCAGGCCATTGTTGGTGAGACTATTGTGGGACAGCCGCACATACAGCAGCTTGGGCGACCCCCGGAAGTAGCTGTCGGGGACCGTGTAGACGTTGTTGTGCTCCAGGTACAGTTGTTCAAGGGCTGAGGGCAGACCGTCCGGCACCCTCCTAAGGTGGTTGTAACTGAGGTCCAGCAGGATCAGGGAGCGGAGGCCCCGCATGGAACTTCCCACTTCCTGGATCTCATTGTGCTGGAGGTACAGTGCGGTGAGGTTGTCCAGCCCCTCCAGAGCATTGTTGGGGACCCGGGAGATCTGGTTGTGGTCCAGATGGAGCTCTCTCAGGGATCGAGGCAGAGGGCCAGGCATCCGGGTCAGGTTGTTGTGGTCCAGGTACAGCCTCTCCAGGTGCCTCAGCTTGGAGAAGACCTTCCTGCCCACCTTGTCACTGGTAATCTGATTGCCGTGGAGAGCAATCCAGAGCAGCCCAGTGGCATTGTCAAAGACCCCTTCCTGGATAGCAGAGATCTGGTTGTTCTGGAAATAGACGTACTTCATGCGGGATGGTACAAAGGGCAGGTATTTGAGGTTGCGGTTGTCACAGTACATAGCTGTTGGGAAGTTGGGGGGACAGTCGCACTCCTGGGGGCAGTCTCGGGGCTCTGGCGGGGGTGGTGCACCATAGGCATAGGCTGGGCCTTCCTCCACCCCATAGGGGTAAGACTCAGAGGGTTCGTATGGGTAAGGGTCATAGGGATCATAGTACGTGGACTGCTGGCTTCGGAGGTATTGGATCCACCAATGAGAGTCTTCATCATACTGTGCCTGGGAAAGCGAGCAGAGCCCTGCCAGCAGCAGGAGGGAGCCCCACTGCATTTTGTGTCTGCAGAAAAGGAGAGAACAGAGCAAGTGGGGGCATGAGTAGGGCACAGGAGGGCAGCCAGGCTGGCCGCAGGCTCTGGGCTGTGCAGAGGGCACTGTGACTGTGGCCAAGCACTGGAGAGTAGGAGCACCACTCTCCCTTCCCAGGTGTCTCCTCCTCCTAGCTCCGCACATCGAGGGAACTAGACTCTGTGTATCTGGGGAAAGCCAATGCATTGGTTCCTGGTAGGGCAGCCACAAAAAGAGTCCGAGATTAGAAAGAACCTGAGAGGCATGGGGCCTACAGTTTGGGGCAGGGCAGGTCCTTAGGAGTCTCTAGCGCCTATTATTTTCCATAATGTTGGGGAAATTGGGAACCCCGCGATGCACATGGTCCCTCTCCCTTCCTCTCTTTCTCTCTTCTTTATAGTGGTGGGGTCCTCTTCTGAATTGCCTTCTAGTTTAGGTTCCCAGGCAAATACTTTCTGAGAGATCAAGGTAAAGAGTCTCTCCTGGCTCTTTCCATGTCAGGGAAACCTCCAGAAATGGCTGAGACATCAACAGGGAAGATCTGAGCTGCTTCTGGAAGACCTTTTGGTCTCTTGGGCAGGCTGGGGGGGGTGGTTATGACTATAGAGGAGGGTGTGTGCGGTTGCCTCTGTGGCTACCACAAGGCCAGGGCTAGTCTCCAAAGTGTCATCGTCTGGGACAGTCTGCTGGGTAAGAAAACTCACTGGTTAGCAGTTTGTGGCTACAAAAGTACCCAGCCTTCAGTCTCTCCAGACAGGGGACCCAAGACTGGGTGTGGTCACTGTCTTGTAGGGGCTGCTGATGCTGTCGTGTCTGGGCTAGTCCACTTCTCTCTCTTCTATGGTGCTTCCTGAAGAACTCAGTCCTCACACCACCATGGGGATGTGCGAGAGCCTTGTGAAAGGCAAGAAAAATGAGCTAGGAACCCTGAGAACTGCAATAGAATTGAGGCTTTGGGAGCTTCTTAAGGGAGAATAGCCTAGGGTAGGGTTTAGCATCTTCTTTCCTATCTGAAGCTACCTATTCCACACGATGACACCTAGCTTTATTAGGTCTGGATACTCTACCCCAGTTTCCTGTGGCTAGTGGGCAGGGGGCACCTCCCAGAATGCAACTGTTAACATAGACAAAGCTGAGAACCTTTCTTGGTCTAAGAGAGAGTCACCTGTAGTCTTCATGTTGCTGCTGGGCCTTGGTGGGTTTGGCAACTGTGGACAGGACAGGACAGGCATATAAAAGACCTCACTGAATTCAATAAGCTGATAAGGAGGACCATGATTGTGACACTCCAACTAGTGACCTTCCTCTGGCCACCATTTCTGTCAGACCTCTTTGTTCCCTGAAAGCAGTTCCATTAGACCTTCTTCATCCCATCAGCTCCTGGGTGGCACAGAACGGGAACCCTGGCTCATCCTTGGGTAGGCACAGACCTCAAACAAAGAGCCACAGTGTTTCTGAGGAGCAGACTCAACTGCCCACTGCCTGGGCACGCTGGCTGGTCTCTGGCTCTGGCCAGGGGAGAAGACGGATGGAGCGGCCCACTGCCAAGAGCACATTTTTCCATGCACAGCCCTGGGCTGCTGCAGGACCAAGGTGGCTGTCTGGAGGCTGGCACAGTGCACCTCTGTCTCCCATTTCTCCCTCTTCCAGACTGGGCACTTTGGCAGAACTACTTTCCTCTTCAAGACTCATCTTTCCAGGGGCTCTGTGCCCAGCCACAATGGGCTCTCCTCAGAGCCATGGCTGCTGGAAAGGTTTGGGAGAAGTGCAAGCCTGTCCTGACCCTACCCAATCTAGCATCGTTGCTTTGGGGCTGTGCACTCTTAATTTGCTTCTCATGATGCTACAGACCCTCTCTTTAGCGTGGAGCTTCCACAACTGTTAATCTGAGTTGAAGATGCTGACTCAGGAGCTACAGAGTGCTTCCGCTTCTTCACTCTAAAGAAATTCTCTCCTATCAGAGCTGAGGTCAAACCAGAAACTACCTCCCACCCTGGATGAGACAACATTCCATGGCACCCTGGATGTGGCCAATTCTTTATTCTCTTCCTTCCACCTCCACAGCACACTACAGGAAACTTGCTATCCAACAGCATTTGGGTACCACACCCCTCTCTAAGAGAGGTTTCAGAGACTACCTTCCAATGTGCTCCAAGCCCAACATGTTGGGGTTCACAAGTGGGGAAGGTGCCCCTGTAGACCCCTTTACGTCTGTGAATCAGAGGTCCCCAATCCCCGTAAGGGAACTGCAGGACACAGGTACAATGCTAGAACCCGTTTGCCTTTGCCACTTTCCACATCCCTGGGGTCATGGACTAGGTGGGAGAAATGTTTCTTCACTTCCCTTCTCCCCAGCTCTCTCCTTTATCTTTATTTCTTTTATAGAATTACAAAGGACTAACCCCAAAGAAAAATGACCAAACTTACCTTGGGTTGAACCTTTCAGAGTTACCACGTCCCTCTGGCCTCCTGGGTAGGCGAAAGTGTGAGAGAGAGGAAGAGAGAGGAGTAAGAGCCTACAGAGAGTCTGCGCCAGGCCAGGTCCCGCCCCCAAATTCCTAATCGAATATCTAGAAGAGGGGCTGGTAAGAGCCTGGCTTTTTCAGAGCTGCTGCAGGGGCGGAGCTCATACTCAACTATGCAAAATTCTTCTGTCTGCCCGGTGCTGTAAAAACCACCTTCTTTCCACTCACATATCTTCCTTGAATCGTTGGCAGCTCTGGGTCTCCGTCTGCTGAATGAGTTAGCGATGCCCCAGAAGTTCTTTGTACAGTCTCTTGTGGAGCGCCTGGATTTCTCATTAAGCCCGCAAGGCAGAAGCAGGAGAGAGAGGGCTAGCTAGGGTTTAGAGAAAAAGCCTCTTAACTCTTTCCGCAATCCTCGCCCCCTCGGGCAGCCAGTACTTATTTCTTGACTCAAGCGCCCCCTATCGCCAGGTGTTAGACTAGTTGCATACGGGAGCCCGCTGGTAGGAGAACGGGCTCTCCAGCTTACTGTGACCAGAGACCTTTCTGCCACTGGAACAAATGGAAAGACAGGGACGCTGACATTTGTTGGCTGTATACTATTGTAGCAGCAAACACTTCTCTCAATACTCACTTTAGATCTTTTTAGAGGTAGCAAGTATTATAGGAGGGAATGTTGGGGAGACGCCTACCTACCTGACCTAGCACATAGCTGGGACTCACTACGTGGTGATAATGACTGTTGCTGTCAAACCTACTTTGCACATGTACAGTCCCCGAGTCAGGGGAAGAGGAAATTAGAGAAATGGGCAGAAGCTGGACAGTGAGCAGACTTTTAGACCCCAGAAAAAATTTTCATTGAAATGTTTAAAAATGGATGTTTTATGAAAGGGAAATATTAGGATCTGATTTACTTTTTTTTTTTTTTAAAGTCCATAGGAAGGCTGGGCATGGTGGCACAGGCTTTTAATTCCAGTACCCTCGAGGCAAAGGCAGGTGGAGCTCTGTGAGTTCAAGGCTAGCCTGGTTTATATAGTGAGTTCCAGGCCAGCTGAGACTACTAAGAGACCCTGTTTCAAAAAAAAAAAGTCCACAGGAAGACCGCTGTGTGAGGAAACTGAGCTGCTGGCCAGCTTCTAGAAGGGACCACAGCAGACTGGATTAGTACAGCAGGGGAGGGGACAGATAATCCTGGACAGAACTGAGATTTCTTACAAATGGATCCGATGTGCAGAGCTAGGCACGTCAAGAATGACCCTTAGCATTTTAATTTGACAACTGGGCGGGTGGTGATACCACTTCCTGACTTGGGAGAGATGAGAAGAGTACAGTTAGGTGGAGAAAGCCAAAGCTACACTGGGCGTGCGAGGTTTGATGCCTCGGGCATCCCAGTGACAATGCATTCGGCAGCTGGCTACATGAAACCAAAGCTGGAAGTGACCGTGTGCTCAGATTGAGTCTTGGTAGCCTAGATGGCCCTTGTGTCCAAATGCTGTCTCCTCAAACAATTGGCTCCTATCAAGGCCCAAGAAATATACCTTAAAGAAATACAAACTGGGAAACTCTCAGAGGATTTCAATTTGGAGAATTTAGAAGTGCCTAGGCAGATGGTACTTTTGGTTGCTGGGATCAATTTGAACTGTGGACTTAGTGCAGGGGCTATCAAGGGCCCATTGGTCTTCAAGATTTAAGAACTTTTAAAAGGGATGAAACACTGGCCATCTGAACTGACTGCTTTCATTTTGTCATCTTGCTTAATGACCACCATAGTATTTTTCATTATTTTTGTTTATTTGTTTTTGTTTTTTTGAGACAGGGTCTGGAGCCCCAGCTGGTGGAACTCATTATGTAGACCAGGCTAGCCTGGATCTCTGCCTGACTCTCGGAGCTTCAGAGCTGGGATTAAAGGTGGGCCCAGCTTGTTTTGCAATGGAAATAGGAGCTAAGCGACGCAAAGCTGACTAGCTGGCCAGAGGCTCTGAGGTCCCTAGGACTTCAAAGCCCACATGCTTTTCTATAACTCTAGACCAGAAGATTGGCAGGGTGGAGGGAGGATGAACAGTCTGCTGGGCTCAAACGAGGTGACACTCAAATAACTATAGCAGTCTGCTGTCCTGGAAGCAGAGGTGTATAGAGGTAAGAGGTGGGGCGGCTCTTCCCTTCCCTCCACATACTTCATTTGAATTTAGTAAAGAAGAGCATCTACTCTGTGGCTGGCCTGATAACCAAGGGATGGGAACACAGAAGGCTTCAGTGTAGTGTCTGCTTACAGTAAAGTTGACGTACATGCAGCCAGCTCTGATTGCATCAGTGACACAGAACAGTGTCAACATGAGAAGAAAAGACACAGAGAACTTCTAATCACTTTTGAGTCTCATCACTTGAGAAAACTGGAGGACAACAGAGGACATTGGTCTCGGCAACCAGGCTTGCTTAACCCTTCCTAGATGGGCCCAGACAGCTCTGGGAAACCCAACCACTAAGTACAAATGTTTATTTTGTAAAATTCCAGCATGCTGACTAATACTGCATTTACTAACAATGAGAGTCAGTAAGGGACCAAATAGTGACTGGCATCCTTTCCAACCAAGCTCTAGCAAGGAAGTTTCATAGCAGTGTGATTTGAACAAGTGTTTGCTTCTCTGTCCTATATCAAGGTAGCCTAGGAGGAAGGATGGCTAGAGGAGATGACTGAGACGCAGCTCCAGAGGACCACCCACTGTCAAAAATGCCCTTTTCTGACCTTTAGAGGAGGGTGTAACCTCTAGGTTGGATGCCGTTTCTTTATCTAGGATCTTAGAGCTTAGCTTACAATATGGGAAGTCAAGTACAGCATGCGAATGCCTCCTCTCATCCCCAGAATGCAGAGAGGCTCCACAGGGAGGGAGGTCCATGTGAGACGCACGTGCTTTCTGGATAGTGTTGAGCCAACGTTGCCTAGTTATTGGATCACAAAATAAAGAGACAAGCTATAGAATTCACTTAGTAGCTCCTGTCCCCAGCTGGGCATACAATGCCTGGCACCTAGTCAGGAAGTCAGAGCTGTTTTTTCGGCTTCTACACAAAGTCTGTCTTAAGTAATCAACCCTGGGTGGGGTAACCACCACCAACTCAGAGAAAACTCAGTCCTCCAGGCCAATCAGACTTTCCTGGGCGTCAGAGCAGTGCTGTTTCCTCCCTCTCCCTTAAAGGCCAGGTTAGGCCACAGACGCCAGGCACAGAGATGATTGCCCCTGATGTTGGACCAACATGTCTGGGCAGAAGGAAGTAACTTCTGACTTAAATCCCACCACTGAAGACTCAGTGGCCTCAAACTCCATGTCTTCATCCGATGCTGATGACACAACTTCTGATGCGAGACAATCCAGGAAAGACTGAAAATTCACTTAAATGAGCTCTTGACATAAGAAGGTCAACAGAAAGATGAGCATGCTAATAGAATCCAGGCCTTCTAGCCTATCCCAATTCTCCTCTCCTGGTGCCAAAGAGGGAGTTTAACTAGTCTGATATTTCAATGGAAAGTCTACGCTGGTACCAACAATGCTGTCCCAAAGTTTCCGGGAGAGATGTTTTTCCTACCCCCGTGGCACTGAGTGTTCATTAGAAGGCTTCACCATGGCGAGTCTGCCCTAGAATAGTGAGAGCTACTGAGATGTTGAAGGTAGGCAAAGGAAAGACTTGCCTTCTTTCAACTATAAGGAGGGAAAGACCTCAAGTTCTACGTCTTAGGAGATGCATCAAGAGCTTCAGAATTCCTCTTAATAATCTGTGTAAGAACAAGAACAAGATAGAGGTGAACTTGGGCTGTGGCACCAGGTGTCACTGTGGGGCCTAGAGCTTTCTGGTGCCTCCACTGGTCAATGCTAATCTGGAGGAGCCGGGCAAGGCACGGTGGTCGGTCCTGGGTGGCAATGAACTCCTGATCAGTGTCCGTGCTGCTCTTCCCTGGCCAAGGCAGCCAGGTGGTGGGCATAGATCATGGGTCCATCCATGAGCTCAACAAAGCCACCTACTGAGTGCTGGGCTAACATCTGTTGAAACTGAGCCTTTCTTGGCTGCAGGAGGACCAGACCACACCACGCCATACCAAACATGTAAATTATTAACCCTGTGTACTTGACAGCCCATCATCTCTGTGGCTTTGCTGGCTGCCCTTGAGAAACCACTATTATCTGTAGCCCTCACCATTTTGGGAACTCATTGAGAATTGTGTTGCTGCTGCTGGACTTAGTGTGGGAGAATGTGCAGTCCTTGTGTTTTGCAGCATCATAGAATTTTCTAGTCTGTATGCAGTGAATGTTTAAGCCAAGGCCTTGCAGGAAGCTTCCAAAGCTAACTCCAGTAGGATGTTTTATGTCCTTTGCCTGTGTCAGCCCAAGTTCACCTTTCCCTGTTGGGAAGCCCAAGAATACTGCAAGTCTTTGGACACAGAGAACCTTGTGTGAGGTAGCCAACTATCCCTTTCCTGACTCGAGGGTGATTTTGATGGAAAGTCTACACTAGTACCAACGAGGATGTCCCAAGCTTTCCGGGAGAGATGTTTTCCAGGATTTCTCAAAGCTCTGCAATTTTTTCTAGAATAATTTCTGTAAGCTTCACGGCAGATGCACCAAGTTCTGGAATTCCAAGTTCGAGACATGATTGACACCAAGGAGCCTTTGATTGCTGTTCAGTCCAACATCAATGGGGATAGCAATGACTTTCACAATATGGACAGAATCTAGACTAATGATTTTTACTTAACTTTGCACCAAAGAGCTACTGTTTATAATGTAAATAAGCCCACTGAGCCATGTCTCAGACCTGGACATATGACCTTGATCCCTCAGGACCCCACATTGCCCTCTTACTGAGATAGTAAATGAATGTGGATGTGCTTTAATTAGCAC
Source organism: Rhizomys pruinosus (assembly GCA_009823505.1). Taxonomy (NCBI): domain Eukaryota; kingdom Metazoa; phylum Chordata; class Mammalia; order Rodentia; family Spalacidae; genus Rhizomys; species Rhizomys pruinosus. Next base: position 244,504 of record VZQC01012643.1, read on the forward strand.
ATCAAGGTGCTGCAAGCAAAGCTTTGTCTTTTTCATTGAAAACAATGAAGAACTGAAGAGTCTGATATTGTGTTATTTATTTATTTATTTATTTATTTATTTATTTATTTATTTATTTATTTTTGGTCTCTTCGAGACAGGGTCTCCCTGTAGCCCCAGCTGTCCTGAACTCGTTCTATAGACCAGGCTGGCCTTGAACTCACAAAGATCTGCCTGCCTCTGCCTCCCAAGTGCTAGGATTAAAGGCGTGCACCTCGCCCAGCCATTGTGTGTTATTTTAAGGGTAAGGATTAAAGAGCAAGATTCTCTGAAAAGATAAGGGCAGATCCTAGCTTCTATTTCCCAAATTGTTGTGATAGAGCTTGTTTAAATTAAAGTATGGGTGGGGCCTGGCTTGGAAGCACAGTTCCCTGAAACATCAGAAGGAATGTGTACCTCAGAGTTCCGGTCCATTGTTGGCCTTAAAACTAATGCTAACCAGGCGTGGTGGTGCACACCTTTAATCCTAACACTTGGGAGGCAGAGGCAGGAGGATCTTTGTGAGTTCAAGGCCAGCCTGGTGTACAGAGTGAGTTCAGGACAGGTGGGACTACAGGGAGACCCTGTCTCGAAAAGACCAAAAAAACCCCAAAACAACAACAACAACAACAACAACAACAAATTAATGCTGAGTCAGGGTGTTTCTTCATTTGGGTCTGACTACAATGTGGCTTAGAGACACCATGAGCATGAGCTCTGTGAGTGGGGGGAGGGTCTAGATTTGATTTGTAATGTGATTTTGTATGAAATGCACAGAGCTTCAATAAAACATTCGTTTTGAGAAAAAGAAAGAAAGAAACACCATGAATAGGAATAGCTGTATGCATTCCCAACACATCCTGAAGTTGCTGGAGCAGCAAGTGGTCTGCCTTATGAAGTGGGAGCAGACGACACACACCAGACCTGAGGAGCCAGATGGTCTTCAGCTTCTCAGCACAAAGTGAACCCTGAGCAGCAGCTGGGATGCATCTTGAGTTCTATAAACTGTAGGCCATGAAGTCCTACATCCACAAGGATGTGATCCAGGGCAGTGAGGGCCCATCCTGAACCCCAGAGTTTTGCTGTAACTGCTGGGTTCACTGAGGGGCTTGAGTGAGATGCCCCCACCCATGGACCTAGAGGAGAGATAGTGGGCTATACTTGCCTGCCTGCCTACTTCCCAGACTCATCCTCCTGCAAGGGAGGAACTGTTGATAAAGGCTTTGAGTGCCATGTAAAGCACAAGAATGTCTCTAACCATGACCCAGGCCACTTCTCCCCCTTGACAAAACATTGGCACCTGGAGGAAGACACGTCTGTCTTGTGACGTGAAGTCAGCATAATGTTCCACCTCTTTGGCCAACCCATACTCCTCAGTAAAACTGGTAAGGGCTGTCCTGGGGCAGCCTCGTGCCTGTTGCGTAGGTGTTATAGTCATACTGCATGACTTCAAGCCAAGCCTGGGTCAGTGGGGCTCTGCTGCTGCCTTGTAGCCTGCTGGATGCCCAAGGGCAGAATCTTAGCTCCTTTGCCTATGGATCTGAAAGGCTCTAGAAGCAAAAGGGCCTTGGCAACAACTTCCCTCCTCTTAATTGCTGGGAGGTGACGTCCCATATTTCTTACACATCAGAAAAAACATGTGTTAAGTGTCTACTATAATGCCCCAGAATGGGTGATTTCTGTCCTAGCAGAAGAGGGAACCGGAATGAGGGGTAAAGATATGCCTGGGGAAGGAGTTCAAGCTTTCTTGTGGAAGATATCCCAAGTTATCTCTGAGAAAGTGGTCACTGAGTTATCTGTATGCCTGTGGCCAGGCACAGCCTAGGCCTCTTTCAGCAAGAGTAACTTCTGTTCTACAACAGGAGCTAAGCAAGGCTCTCCTCTGAGGATGTGGCACCTCATATGAGTATTAAATATGAGCCGATCTAACAGGACAGCAGAGTAGGGGTGGGTGGCAGATAAGGCAGAGAGCACCTGTGAGAGTTGGTCTCTGTTGTCAATTTGACTGGACTGAGAACTCTCCAGAAACTGTGAAACTCACTGTCTGTGGAAGCAATGGTGCTGGTGCTAGTGCCAGTGATGGTGCTGGTGATGCTGGTGCTGGTGATGCTGGTGCTGATGGTGCTGGTGATGATGATGATGATGGTGATGATGACGATGATGGTGCTGGTGTTGGTGATGATGATGATGATGGTGATGCTGCTGGTGATGGTGATGCTGATGCTGCTGGTGATGATGATGGTGATGGTGATGCTGATGCTGATGGTGCTGGTGATGATGATGGCATTGGTGCTGGTGCTAGTGATGGTGCTGGTGATGCTGACTGATGGTGCTGGTGATGATGATGATGGTGATGGTGCTGGTGATGCTGCTGGTGCTGGTGATGCTGATGTTGCTGGTGATGATGATGATGATTGTGATGGGGATGGTGATGGTGATTATGACGGTGATGATGATGGGGATGCTGCTGGTGATGCTGCTGGTGATGGTGATGATGATGATGGTGATGCTGATGCTGATGCTGATGCTGATGGTGATGCTGATGCTGATGGTGCTGGTGATGATGTGTTGTTGTTGATGATGTTGTTGTTGTTGTTGTTGTTGGTTTTGATGTTGTTGTTGTTGTTGGTTATGATGATGATGATGATAGTGATGATGATGGTGATGGTGATGGTGATGCTGATGGTGCTGGTGCTGGTGGTGATGATGGTGATACTGTTGGTGATGATGATGGTGATGGTGATAGTGATGATGATGGTGATGATGATGGTGATGATGATGGTGTTGGTGATGATGATGATGATGATGGTGATGATGATGGTGATGATGATGGTGTTAGTGATGATGATCTTGATGATGATGGTAATGGTGATGGTGATGATGATGGTGCTGGTGCTTGTGATGGTGCTGGTGATGATGATGATGGTGCTGGTGCTGGTGATGATGATGGTGATGCTGCTGGTGATGCTGCTGGTTATGGTGATGCTGATGCTGCTGGTGATGGTGATGATGATGGTGATGGTAATGGTGATGGTGATGGTGCTGGTGATGCTGATGTTAATGCTGATGGTGCTGGTGATGGTGATGATGGTGATGATGATGGTGATGATGATGCTGATGCTGATGGTGCTGGTGATGATGATGGCACTGGTGCTGGTGCTAGTGATGGTGCTGGTGATGCTGATGCTGATGGTGCTGGTGATGATGATGATGATGATGATGATGATGGTGATGCTGATGGTGATGGCAATCATGATGGTGATGCTGATGCTGATGGTGCTGGTGATGGTGATGATGATGGTGCTGGTGATGGTGATGATGATGGTGATGCTGATGCTGATGGTGCTGGTGATGGTGATGATGATGGTGCTGGTGATGATGATGCTGATGGTGATGATGATGATGCTGATGGTGATGATGATGATGGTGATGATGATGGTGATGATGATTGTGATGGTGATGGTGATGATGATGGTGATGGTGATGGTGATGATGATGGTGATGATGGTGGTGATGATGATGGTATTGGAGATTGTGATGGTGAAGAGATCTTCCACTGACACCAGACCCCAGTCCCTTTAGTTTTTCAAAATCAGCAACTCTCCAGGAGTTTCCAGGCTTTCGGTGTCAGAGGAGACTTCTGAGCTTTCTAGATAGGACAGCTACCTGGTTCTCTGTCTGTCCAGCATGCAGACAGTAATGCTGGTTCTCTCCAACTACCTCTAGTCTCCTTGCACCTCTCCCCCCATTTTATTCTTTGAAACAGGGTCTTCTATGTAGACAAGGCTGACCTGATATATACTCTGTAACCCAAACCAAATAGTAAATGCCCTGCCCTTAAAAAACTTTTATTATCTATCTGTATCTATATCTATACCTATATATATAGAGAGGAACCTAGCATGAAGATCACACACACACACACACACACACACACACACACACACATTTCCCTGTGATTATGTTCTGCTAGAGAACTCTCCCTAATATAAGAACTTTCCCTTTGATTCGATAGCATCTATTTTTAGGGCATACTTGGTATGGTTAGCATGATGATGACATGATGAATTCCAGAACACCATATTCTGGAAAGTATTTGATTCAGGAAAAGAAAGTTGTTCAGGGAGAGATACGTGAATAAAGAAGAAGGCAGAAGGGGTAAGCTGAAATCTGAAGCCTCGGATGCTTGCCAGTCAGTGAGTCAGTATATGAAGTCACCTTTGCTCTGCACATAAGCTAAGATTTGTTCATGATTATATAGAAATTAGCTGGTAGAGCTAGAATTAAAAGCTAGGCTCATTTACTTCTAGGGTCTGAGTTCTCATCCACTAAGTTATGTATAGAATTTCCAATATAAATGAAAAAGTGATGTAATTGGGCATAAATGTTCAAATTATAGGATGACCACTTAATATATTCATGACTTTGGGCTAATTGTCTAGATATCAGTGAGACTCAATGACTTCATTAATAAAATGGGACAATAGCTTTAACCTCATGAGCTGCTGGTAGGTGTTGTGGTTTGAATCTGAAATGTTCCCACAGACTCATGTTTGGAACACTTGGTCCCCAGAGAGAGGTGCTAGTTTTGGGAGCTGTGGAGCCTTTAAGAAGTAGGGCCTGTCTGGCAGGAGTTGGTTACTAAGGGTGGGCCTTTGAAGGTTACACTGTACCTGGTTCATGTTGAAGACTCTGCTTCCTGTACCTCCAAGATTTGAACAACTTCCGCTTCCTGTTCCTGGAACCATAGATCCCTTCTACCATGCCTTCCTCACCATAACAGGCAGAAGTCCCTCTGAAACTATGAGACAAAATAAATCCTCCCCTCCCCCTAGAGTTGCTGGTAGAGTATTTATTCATAGTGATGCAAAGACAATGTAGAAAATTGGTGCTAGAGAAGTGGGGCCGGCTGCTGTGGCAAATGTGACCATGTGGGTCTTAGGCCTTTGGAACTTGTTTGTGGGAAGAATGTGGAAAAGTTTTAAGATGTAGGCTACAGAAGCCCTAGAATGCTTAATGGTGAATACTGCTGGGAGTCAGGAAAATCAGAATGCTGATAAAAATGCACATAGTAAAGACTGTGCTCATAAGGTTTCATGACATAGACTTGTAGGAACTAGACTAAAAGCTATTCATGTTACATGCTGGCACAGAATCTGGCTATGCTGGGCCCATACCCTGAAATTTTGAGCGAGGCTGAATCCAAAAGTAATGCATTGATTTATCTGGTAGAAATTTCAAGGCAGCAGCACATTCAGACTGTGGCATGATTAGTGCTTGCTAGTTTTAAATAGGTTTATAATGATCTGGGAACAAACAACATAAGGAATTGAAAAATGTACACTTTGATAAGGAAAGGAACATGGAGATATTTAAGTCGTGGACAAAGCAAATACAGGAGTAGCTGTAATCGCTAAGGAGATTATCTCTATTAAACAGAAGGTTTGCACTTCGCTTTAGACTGGTGGTAGTAAAGATTGCTTGAGGGAAGACACTACCCCTTGAATGGTCAAGATAAAGGTGAAAATGCACTTGAAAGACTTCTCTTTGAAAACACAGTGTCTGAAAAAGAGAGCACCTCTGGTGTGGACTTTGTCCTGTCCTGCCCTGTCCTGTCCTCTCCTCTTCCCTCTGTTCTCTCTTCCCTTCTTTTCCTTTCCTTTCCCCTCCCTTCTCCTCTTCTCACCTTTCTCTTTTGAAATAGGGGTCTTCTGTTTTCCAAGATGGCCCTGAACTTCTGTACCTAAATGATCTTCCTGGTGCCTAAGTATCTGGAGCTACAGGTGCGCAAAACTGTGTCCAGTAGTGGTGACTCTTTGACAGTAGCAGCTACTGTTATTTTAATACATTGCAACTCCTTGAGAAGGGAGAGGATATCATTGGGCCTTAAGGTTATTATAAAATGTTTATCTATATTAGGATTTTTCTAAACATTAGTTGAAAAGATGTCATCTATTAAGGCAAAAAAGCTGAATTTCACTAAAGTAGAGTAACTCAACTTCCATAACTTAAACCAATCACAGAAAAGCTAGTTAAAGGTAGAAGTGGACTTCAGTGTCTGGAATCCTCAGATTCCTCAGTAAAAGTAAGAGACATGACTTCCATGTCAATGCAACTCACAGAGACAAGGCAAAATGCCTTTGGGAAATAGAAACAAAATCAGCTTCTCCACCTACAGGAAAAGGACGGGATCTAAGAGCCAAGACAGGACAGCTCAGGAGAGGAGGTATGGAGTGGCTCAAGGGCCGAGCACTTGCCTAGCACGCAGAAGGCCTTGGTTTCACTCTCTAGGACCTCCAGGGAAAAAAGAAAGTCAAATTGGGTGAAAGTAGTCCAAGAAGATAAATTCAACATGAGCTCCATTTGAATCTCTTTGGGCTATGGAGAAAGATTGGCTCTTACATAAGGATGGATAGGATAATTCTTCAAAGCAAAACCCAGTGACATTTAACCCAGCATCACCTGAAGGCCTCAGGATGCAGATTTAGCTCCATTAGGGTTAATGAAGACAAAAAATAATGATCATCAGTAATGTGTAAGAATTCTAATTCCTGGGCTGGAGAGATGGCCTAGCGGTTAAGAGCGCCGACTGCTCTTGCAGAGGACCAGGGTTCGATCCCCAGCACCCACATGGCGGCTGAGAACCGTCTGAAACTCCAGTTCCAAGAGAACTCCAGTTCCAGGAGAATCCAACACCCTCTTCTGACCTCCCAGGCATTGCACAACACGGGTGCACAAACTTGCATGCAGACAGTACATTCATACACATACAGAAATAAATAAAATTAATAATAAAAAAAATTAAAAAAAAAAAGAATTCTAATTCCAGCCAGACGTAGTGGTGCATGCCTTTAATCCTAGTACTTGGGAGGCAGAGGCAGGTGGATCTTTGTGAGTTCAAGGCCAGCCTGGTCTACAGAGTGAGTTCCAGGACAGCTGGGGGCTACAGGGAGACCCTATCTCAAAAAGACCAAAAAAAAAAAAAAAAAAAGAAAAAAAATTCTAATCCCTTCTGTTGTCTGCAGGCTCTGTTGGAACCTGTAGTAAAGTGATAGTTGAACAATTAAAAATAAATAAGTAAATCAGGGAACATGTAAAACGAGGAGTGGGGAAGGCGATGCCTTTTTATCTTGGAAAGGGAAGAGAGTTTGAGTTAGACAGAAGGGTTTTGAATCTCAGAAATCCAAAGCATGTGGCTCTGTTTTTTTGCTCTTCAGGTTCCTTGTTTGTAGAGTAGGGATGGCTAGCACCTGTCTCAATGGGTGATTTTAAGCAACTAGAAGTTAGACACAGTGTTACTATAATGGAAATAGAAAAACACATCAGATGATTACTAAAGGCTCTTGCAATATAATAGTAATAAAACCCTTAGGATAATTGCTAAGAATTTTGGAGCAAGAAGGCAGGAAGGGTCCTAGAGATAAGAAATAAGAATAGGGGGGCTGGAGAGATGGCCTAGCGGTTAAGAGCGCCAACCGCTCTTACAGAGGACCCGGGTTCGATCCCCAGCACCCACATGTCGGTTAAGAACCGTCTGTAACTCCAACTCCAGGAGAACTCCAGTTCCAGGGGATTCTGAGACCCTCTTCTGACCTCCGCGGCATTGCATGACATGGGTGCATAGACCCACAGGCAAAACAGTACATCCATACACATAAATAAATAAAAAATTAAAAAAAAAAAAGAAATAAGAATAGGAAGGTGAACAGGGATCACCCCCCCCTTCACTGTTACTATTGATAGAAGTCTTGTCTCCCAAAGCTGCCACATTCCTGTAAACTTTACCTAGGATACAATTCTTTATTTCCCTAGGATGTCACATGCCTGTAACCTTTGTGATCATTTGTTACCTGTAAACCACTTACTTAATTACCACATATGTGTTATTTATTCTTTGCTTGCATTTGTCACATGGTCATAAAAGCCCTAAAAGACTGGGTTGCATGGCTAACTCCTTTATGGAAGGATCCATGTGTCACTCATGCTAGTGTAAAATTAAACTCCCTCTCCTCACCCAAATTTGGCTTTGGTCTCATGATTTTTCTATAACATTCTGAGGGCCCCAGCGAGATGAAACCACCGTACCCCTTTTTGGTAATAGAGGCTGCCACTCCTGGACCCTGAAGCTCCCTTGGGCCCTGGAACAGAGAAGTGCAAACCCTGAAGAATTTCCTCTCTGAGGTCTCCTTCTAGGAAGCCAGAGAGGCTGCAAAACCCCGGACCGGAGCCTGTCACCAGATGAAGTGAGAAGGAGACCCAGAATGGACATCCAGACCAGGTGAGGGCCCTCCCAGGTTAGAGAGACAGGTAGAAGCTTGTGTGGTCTGCATAAAAAGTCTTGATGTGATCCCAAGACGGCACCGGCATCCAGTCAGGAAGGAAAGAGGCCACAGTTAAAACTTTGATGTGATTCTGAGTTGCTGGCCCAATTTAGGTAAAACAGAAATCAGGAAGGAAAGGGGACCACCATTAAACTTCAATGTGATTACAAAGAGCTGGCCCCATCTAGGCAGGACAGGAATTTAGTGGGACTAACTAGGCTATGCAGGAGATTACAGTATTAAGATAAAACCCTCTGAATTGAAAACTTTTTGTGAAGTTGTGAAGTTGTGGGGTTTAATATCAGGCCATGCTGGGAGAGAATCCCTGAGTCTGGATGGAGGACACTTGAACCCTAAAACCCAGCTTTATACTTACCAGAAGAGGAGGAAGAAATGCTCCATAGCTACGAGGAGGTTATGGAGGACATGTTCTCCTCCTGTCCAGATTTAAAAGATAAAATGCGTACTTGCAAAAGATCACCATAATCAAATTCCTTGACTATTGTGTTTTGGGTGCACCTGGTTTTCATGTAATTATGTCATGTGTGCATGATAATTATTTTTCATGTGTTATTTGAGATTTCATATAATTATATCATGTATGTCTGTGGATAATGGTCCTCATATGTAATTATATCATGTACATCTGTGATAATGGTCCTCACATGTAATTATATCATGTATGGCTGTGATAATGGTCCTTACATGTAATTATATCATGTATGTCTGTGATAATGGTCCTCGTATGTTGTTTCCACCAAAACAAATTGGCCACTTCAGTTTTTATTTTCATTCTTTTATTGTGCAAGAAATTATTTGTTTTATATTTTTTGCATACCCAATTAAAATATACAGGTGAATATTTGTAAATATGGATGTTTTGATAATGCATTAAAAGGCCTTATAAAGTTGGGTACATCTTTAAATTTATTATACAATGTCTCTAGGTCTGTTAAGTGTTTCACAAAACTTTTGAGTCCTACTTGTTTCTACAAAACAGTATCTGAGCTGGTTGTTTAGGGATCTTATTGTTTCATAGCTTTTGCTTGGGATTTGCTGTCAAGATGGTTTTGTTAACGTATCTCTTTTGTTTGCTTGCTTTGGAAGTATTCAGGTTTCAACATTCATCTGGTTTGTGTTGCTTTAAGACCTCTGAAGTCCTGAAAAACGGTTTGAGAAAACCAAACTCCAGCTGGTTGTACATTTGATTTACTATGTTAACTCATCTTCAGAGTTGGGGATGAATTCTGGGTCTGGTCTTCCTGTCTCGTCCTCTGTTTCCTGCAGTGGGACTCTGCATGCTGGCCGACAAGGCCTGTCTTGTGGAGGGCACTTTTCTTCCTGGGAAGCGCTGCAAGCTTGGATGTTATTACTTTTCACTCCTGGAGCAACTCTTTTGCCTTTAACCCTCACGCTTAAGTCTGCTTCAAACTGCCTTTTGCTAGTTATTCCTAAAATCCCTTCAGCAATTAAAGCCAGGAATCCTGGTTTGACTTGAATGGCGGTCTCTAAAACTTGGAGAGCTCCTGGAGATGGCCCATGGCATCTGTACTTCTGTTTCTCTGGCCAGAGACCCATTTGAAAATCCATGCTCTGGCACTTGGGTCAGACACAGTAGCACATGGCTTCTCCTGGGGTGCATTATAAGACCTGATCCCCAAGATGGCCTAAGCCAGTCCAGTCTCTTTCCTCCAAGAGAACAGCTTGAGACAATATGAGACAGCTACAATGTGTTCAGAATAACTACCTTTAAAGCTTATTATGTTTATTTTATTTCACAAAAATTACTATGTTCTTGGGGAATGGAGAGATGGCCTAGCAGTTAAGAGTACCAACAGCTCTTGCAGAGGACCCAGGTTCGAGCCCCAGCACCCACATGGCAGCTGAGAACCGTCTTTGACTCCAGTTCCAGGGGAATCCAACACCCTCTTCTGACCTCCGCAGCATTGCACAAAACGGGTGCACAAACCTGCATGCAGACAGTACATTCATACACATAAAAAATAAATAAAAATTAAAAAATTAGTATGTTCTTTTGTGTATACACTGAACAACCTCTAGACATCCCTGAGCATTAACTCACAGCCGTTCTCTACAATGTGTATTCTTGGGTGCAGGGCTCTGATGTGATTTTGTGTCTGTTTCATTCATAGTTTTTCCCCATCACTTCCTCTTCATAGGAAGCAAAAGGTCTGATCTGCAGCCCCACTGACTTGGCAGGCTATCCCCTCTGACCCTGTGTGCTCTGTGCTTGTGCTTTCATCTCTCATGCTTTCTAGGTTTCTGCATGCTATTGTGGGAGAAGGTTAACTGTAAACAACTGTAATTAAATCATGTTTATGAAAACTTTTTTTTTGGTCTTTTTGAGACAGGGTCTCCCTGTTGCTCCAGCTGGCCTAGAACTCACTCTGTAGACCAGGCTGACCTTGAACTCACAGAGATCCGCTTGCCTCTGCCTCCTGAGTGCTGGGATTAAAGGCGTGCACCACCATGCCTGGCTATGAAAACTATTTTCTTATGTCTACTTTATGCTTTTGGTATTGTCAATCTTTAAATGGTTTTAATAATGGATTGACTTTGTATTGCCTTACTAAGACTAAATACCTCTTGTCATCCCATTCTTTACACTCTCCTTTAATGGAATTGTCTGTAATTAAAAGTTTTAAACATTAGCTTGTTTTAATCATATGTAACTTTTGGTTATGGGGGCTTGTTTTAATCATATGTAACTTTTGGTTATGGTTAACTTTGAGTGCAAAAGAGATGTACAATTCTGTTATCCATCTCCTGTTGAGTTTAAAACAAAGTTAGGAATATTTACCATATTAGAATGTAAATGACATTTCTGAAAATGCTTTCTTCAAATGAAAGCCCTTATGTTTAGCAACAGTGTAAGTGGCTCTGTTCAGTACAGACACTAGGTAGATTATCTGTGTATGTATGTATGTGTGTATATATATATATAAAGTACTGCTGGCTTTTAAGAATTTCTTTTACATACACTTACGAAATATTGAAGACCAGCCGGGCATGGTGGCGCACGCCTTTAATCCTAGCACTTGGGAGGCAGAGGCAGGCGGATCTTTGTGAGTTCAAGGCCAGCCTGGTCTACAGAGTGAGTTCCAGAACAGCTGGGGCTACAGGGAGACCCTGTCTCGAAAAGAAAAAAAAAAAAAAAGAAATATTGAAGACCAATCAGACCATGAATGGACATAGTGCAACTTTTATAATAAAAATACTACTATAAAGTAAGACCCAAACTGGTGTCATCACTGAAATTATTTTCAATATGTTCATATTCTAATTTACAATGGAAAATGTGCTACACAGCTAGAGACTCTCAGTACTGTGTAACCCATGAAAACTTTTAAATGTTATTATTTTGACTATTTTAAATTTTAGAGTCACATTTTATTCTGATTAGAATTTTCATCAAGGTGCCAAGGTTTTATTTTTTGAAACTAGCTTGTCACAACATTTTGTCTAACCACAGTATTTATTTTGTGGGGCTGTTATGAATTTGTAGACTTATATTTAATACTAAGAGAATAATTATTAAAAGCTAATAATTTATTCAACTGGGCATGGTGGCACATCCCTTTAATCCCAGCACTTGGGAAGCAGAGGCAGGCAGATCTCTGTGAGTTCAAGGCCAGCCTGGTCTACAAAGTGAGTTCCAGGACAGCTGGGGCTACAAAAAACCTGAGTGATCCCCTGAACATCAGGTCCTCAACTGACTTTGAGAAAAACAAAACTAGGTTAATTTTGGCCAACTCTATGGTCTTAAACATCCAAAAGAAAAGTATAACCAAAGATTAATTTATATTTCTTTTAAAGCCTGAGAAATTGTGCTTCCCAGACATTAGGCTTAAAAGTTCGTATGAGATATTGTTTAGACAATTCTCACTAAGATTTTCTCTATGATAAAATACTACTCAAAAAGAAAAAAAAAACCCAATAATTACTTGATATCAAATTGACTTATAAGTTCTCAGGTAAGTTAAAATGTGTTAAATTACACTGTGATTTCTATTGCTTAACAATATAAATTAATTTTAAGAAATGATTACTTCTGCTCCAGGGTGCAATTTATCTCTGCATTTTAGATATATTTTATATAAAATAAACTAGGACCTCTTTAGAGTCAACAAACAGGTTTGTTGAGTTCCATATCTTTGCCAAGCTTATGTAAAACACCTCTAAACATTTTAAAAAGAATTTGTCATTTAGAACCTGCTTCAAGGCTTACAAAGACATCTCAAACTTATACATTATAATAGTATTTTTGAGATAACTGTTTACCTATTTATCTACATAGAAATAAATCTTAATTACTTAGTAAATCTTCACAACTAATGGTAAATTTGTAAATGTTATTATGGGCTGGGTGTGGTGACACATACCTTTAATCCCAGCACTCAGGAGGCAGAGACAGGTAGATCTCTGTGAGTTCAAGGCCAGCCTGGTCTACATAGCAAGCTCCAGGCCAGCTAGGACTAAAGAGAGACCCTGTCTCAAAAAGACCTAAAAATATAAATAAATGTTGGGGCTGGAGAGATAGCCTAGTGGTTAAGAGCACCGACTGCTCTTGCAGAGGACCTGGGTTCGATCTCCAGCACCCACATGGCGGCTGAGAACCATCTGTAACTCCAATGCCAGGAGAATTCCAGTTCCAGGGGAATCCAAGACCCTCTTCTGACCTCCGTGGCATTGCACGACATGGGTGCACAGACCTACATACAGACAGTACACTCATACACATACAAAAATAAATAAAATTAAAAAAAATGTTATGTCTCATGGTATTAAAAAAGAAAATAAAAGTTAGAAAGTTGATAAAAGGATATACAATAGAGATATTCTAATAAGAAGACATATATAAAAATTAGGATGATTGAATATTTCCAGAATAGAAGAAGTAGTAAAATGTTTAAGCAAATTTATTGAGGGTCTGAGCAGGGTTATAGAGACACAGAATTGTTAATTTTCAGCCCACTCCTCTGGCTTGTACTGCACACCCAGTTGCAGATTTGGATTAAATGGACTCAGACAAGTATTGGGACACCTATGCTACTGAAAGATGTCCTTTATGTTTCTCTGTATCATGCCAAGTGTTACTTTTGATACTTTCTTTTACCAATGACAAGATCATTTGGCTTAAGAGAAGCTAGATTTTATCTACTTGAACCAGAAGTATATAGTCCAGAATGAGGCAGTTTCAGTGAGTTTGGTCTGAATCCTAATCAGCTTATTTCCTGTATATAGGGATGTGATATGACCCTTCCCTTCCTTCTGAAAAACAAGGTATAGGTAACTGGGAAAGAAAGATGACTGCTTCTGTTTATAGTAGAGCAGCCTTCATTTGAGACAGACCTAAAATTGGTTTAAATATCTTTCCTGGGCTATGCCTCCTTAACCTATGATGTTAAATCTCTTCTAGTCAATGCTTATTCAAGAATGTTTGAGTTTTTGTTCAAGCTTTATCTAAGTATTACACAATAATTAAAGGTACCAGACTGGTGCAGCTAACCTTCATATTAATCTGCTTAAAGAGACTTAAGGGACAGTTTTGTTTCTTGCCCTCTAAGGTCAACTAAGTCCCAGGGGATGATGTGGCATCTCTCAAAATGTCTTATAGCTGTAATAAGTTACCTGTCCTCTTGTTCAGGGAGGCTATAGAGACTCCACCAGAGGGATTTAAACCATTGTCCAGCCTTCAAAGAGGAGAGTTACAGAGAGGAAAAGTCTCCTGTATGCTTCCAGGCAAAGCCATGACCCAAGCCCTTCTGACTTGTCTTTGTGTAGATGGAATTGGTAAAAAGAATGTCAGAGGAGCCAGGGACTCCCCCCTGAAAAACCCGAGTGATCTCCTGAGCATCAGGTCCTCAACTGACTTTGAGAAAAACAAAACTTGGTTAATTTTGGCCAACTCTATGGTCTTAGAAAAGTCTAACCAAAGATTAAAGTATATTTCTTTTAAAGCCTGAGAAACTGTGCTTCCTAGACATTAGGCTTAAAAGTTCATATGAGATATTGTTTGGAAAATTCTCACTAAGATTTTATCTATGATAAAATACTACTCAGGTATAGAACTTCAGCTCTTGTCCTAGTTTAACATTGTATTGCCACCTGCAGACAAAGAGATAAGTCCACTATTATAAAATTAAATGATGGGTGAATTTCTTCTCTCTAAAAACCATTTAGGAGGGAACTCACACTGTGACTCTAGCCACTCTGACAACTATCAAAATGCCTGAAAAGCAGATCCTAAGTCCAGCTGTCATGACCAAATGAGAATGAGAAGAAACTCAATAAAGGGATGCTGTGGAAGCCCTCATCAAGAAATTCTAATGAACTTTAAATTGGACATTTAAAATTCACCCTGTTCTGACTTCTCCTGGTTCCCTGCCTAACATGTGCCTAACTGTTCCTGCCTTTACTTCTCCTTCACAAGCACCAGTCCAGGACTTTCTTTTTTTCTATAGCTATGCTTTTGGGGACTTTCAGATAGACCCACTGAAGGGGTAACCCAGTTGCCATATCCAGTGTCCCTGTTCAGCATGGAAGAAGCCAGAGTGACTGGTGCCCGGATTTCCTATTGGCAACAAGTTTACAAAAATAAGAGGTAGAAATTAACTAGATGGCTTAGTGTCAAGATCCCACCAAATGATCAGAGCTGGAAATTTCTCCGGATCTTCTAGTAAACTTATCCCTGCCAGACATTAGCGATGCCAGACCTATCAGAAAAGGGAGGTAGCTGTGCTGTTTTTATGCAAATCAGGCAGGCACAGTTAAAGAAAATGCAAAGAGGCTGTCAATCTGGCATAGTAAAATGCAAGGCAGCTGCCGGGGAGAATACAGGTGTGTGTGGGGGGGTCTTTTTGAGAGTACTTGGAATACTTTGCCTCTGGCTAGCCCCAGTAACAGGACTAATGGACCAATAGTGAGGTTCTATTAACTCTCCTGTTAAGCTCTTGGATAATAAACTCACTGAATTTATCAAACCCAAGTAAAGTCATCAAGAATGTCAGAGTTCCTCTTAAGTAAACAGAAGGGATTATGTTGATGAAGGGGAAGGAATATAATGGAAGTGAAAAAAGAATATCAGATGGTTGCTAAAAGCTCTTGCAATTTAATAGTAATAAAACCCTTAGGATGCTTGCCAAAAACTTTGGACCAGGAAGGGTCTTGGAGGAAGGTGAACAGGGATCTTTCCCACCCCGCTCCTGTTACCCCGGATAGAAGTCTTTGTCTGCCAAAGCTGCCATATTCCTGTAACCTTTACCTAGGATAGAAGTCTGTTTCCCCAGGATGTCACATTCTTGTAACCTTTGTTACAAGATCGTATGTTACCTGTAAACCACTTACTTAATTACCACATATGTGTTATGTGCTCTTTGCTTGCATTTGTCACATGGGTATAAAAGCCCCCAAAGACTTGGTTGATGGGGCTGACTCCTTTACGGAAGGATCCATGTGGCAGTCATGTTAGTGTAAAATTAAACACCCTGACTTTAGCTTTGGTCTCATGATTTTTCTGCAACAGTCCATGCCTGTAATCCTAGTACTTAGTAAACCGAGGCAGGAAGATCATGAATCTGAGCCAGCCTGAGTAATATAGGGAGTTCAAGGTCACCCTCAGTAACATAGTGAACTTCTATGTCAACGAACAAGGGCTGAGGGTGTAGCTCAGTAGTAGAGCACTTATCCAGAACATGGAGCAGGCCTTGAGTTTAACTCTCAGCACTGAAAAGTAATCTGCATACATTAGGTGCTTAGAAAATTTCCCCCTTGGGGGTTTGTTCAGACACTGGGTAGACAGGAGGGCTCTATGTAGACAGGAGGAAAGCTGACTTTACTGGGAGTACGAGTAGTGGCAGCTGTGAAAGGAAACAGGTTATACATCTAATGTTTGTTGGGAAACACAGAACTGGGTCTTAGTCAGACCAAAGGTCTCTCCACATAAGCACAACTCTCCACATAAGGACAGCGGTTCCCAGGCCGGGTGCACACTGGTTGGTGCAGTGGCTCTGGGAAATACACACCCAGACCCACTTCAGTCGGTGAAACTCTGCAGATGGCTTCCTTTTACTGATCTATGGATGAGGTCAGCCTGTGGCCGGATGTGAGAGTCTCTTTTGGAAGTGCAGAGTGGACACACTGACCTCCAAACAGTCCTTCACTTAGCACTGAGCTTTAAAAAGAAGAGTCAGTTGTTATGAAACAACTGGAAGACAATAATGATCACACGCTTCTGGCAATCAAGGGCCACAAATGAAAGCAGACCCTTGAAATCTCACATCAATGTTAAAAAAAAAAAAAGCTTAGTTTCTATTTATTTCAGTAGAATTCAACACCCCTTAACAAAAAAGCTCCTTGAATACAAATGGTGTTCCAGACAAATGTGCTTCTCTAGGGGCTTGTGAATCCCCAGCAGCCCCAGGTTCAGCAGCAAAGTTTGGGGTATGCCAGGCTGGCAGAGGGGCTGCCCCATTCCTAATGCTTGGGAGCTGCAGGCCAACCAAGGCAGGAGTACAACCCGTCCCTGGTGTCTATTGCTGTAACATCTTGAAGGAGGGCACTCTTGCTTCTTCCATAACTTTTTTGATGGGTCATTGCCAGATGGCTCCCAGCCAGACTGCCTGGTAAGCTTGGGGAAGAAATACATTGCATTCCCAGTCCCGAAGAGGCTGCATTTCTAAGGGGATTTGCAAGAATAGAAATTGTTTTGATCATCGATCAAGACACAGATATGTCGCTCCCTCGCCCACCTCCCACTCCACAGCCCTTCATCCACCTTGAGAGATGCTTTCTTGTGGGAGAACTTGCTTTTTTGCACTTCTCTCTGGTGCCTAGCCATCTCAAACTTCACCACAGTGAGGCATTTCTGCCTGGCCTGTTACATTTCCTTTGGACCTGCCCTCTCTCCTGATCATTGAGTCCTCTCTCCAGACCCCCACTTCATCATCAATTTTAACCAACAGCTTCTTCCTGGAGAAAGTGTGTTTTGCTTCAGGGGGATAACTTAAGAAGTTTAATAAGCCTAAAATGATTACAATGTAACATCTTACTAACTACCAGAGAGATATCCTTATATTTACAAATATCTCAGACACTACTCAGATAAGAAGCTTCTTTTGGCAGGGTGTGGTGATGCATGCCTTTAATCCCAGTACTCGGGAGGCAGAGACAGGCATATCTCTCTCTGTGAGGCTAGCCTGGTCTACATAGCGAGTTCCAGGCCAGCTGGAGCTACAGGGAGACCCTGTCTCAAAAAGACAAGACAAAAAAAGCTTCTTTTGCAACAGATGAGAACAGTACAGAGTCCCACAACTGGACACACAGACGTGGTCTGTGACTTGCTCGTGCCTAGGAGACACATCTTCAATGCAGCCTCTACACATAAACTCCAAGCATCATAGAACAAGGACCCAAGAAAACACTAACTACCTCTTAACTCTTGTTAAGGAAGCTCCTGCATGCAACAGGAGACCAGGAACTTAAAAGGACCTGAATGGCCAAACCATGAAGGTTAGGAGTCTACAGAGTGTGGTTCCATGGACAGGCTGCCTGTATTTGGCTTCATGCACCTAGGGCTCAGGGAACATTTTGGAAAAGGAGATGGAAAGATTGTAAAAGCCAAGGAGGTGATGCAAGACCAAACAGGAATGAATTCTACGAGCTGCTAAGACCCTATGCGTATAAGCCTACAGCGTTGGTATCAGCACGCACAAGACCCATGCAAGCTCAGCTGGACAAATGCCCAGCACAGAACTGAAGAAATGGGTAGCAGAGCCCAATCTTGGCTGAAGAAATATTGGCAGCAATGGTAGCTGGGTGAAGAAGACCTGGCCTTCTTTAGGAAAGGGATTCTGGATAGGCTGACTAGAGCTCAGGGGATGAACCGAAACTGAGGAGTGGGTTAGGAGAGTAGTTTGGTGCAATGGACCCTACCACAAATGACAGAATGTGTGAACTCCGAGGTGGGGGGTGTGCGTGGAGGGTGCCTAGGGAGAAGCAGGTATAAGGGCAATTAAGACTGATTGAAAAATTATGTATGAAACACATGGAACTTTCAATAAAAATCATTACATTGATTGATTGATTGATTTGATTTGATTGATTATAGTGTTTGGCTGTCATAGTGTATGTGTGGAGGTCAAAGGACAACTTACAGGAGTTAGTTCTCTCTTTCCCCTACGTGAGACCCGGGGAACTAACTTGTGTTGTCAGGCTTAGTAGCAAGTACTCTTACTCACTGAGCCATTTCTCCAGCCTAAATTAACATATATATTTAAAGAATTACTTTTTATGTGTATGAGTATTATGGCTGTATGTATGTACAACATCCACAGAAGCCAGAAGGAACCGGATCCCCTGGAACTGGAATTAAAATGAGTATCTCATGGGTGCTGGGAACTGAACCTGGGACCTCTGCAAAAGCAGCAAGTGCTCTTAACCATTGAGCCACCTCTCTAGCCCTTGACTTAGTATTTTTAAGGTTCTAGGCCAGGTCTTCTATGCACATTATTTCATTTGACTTTCAAAAAAACTCAGAAATATAGCTATTTTACCTATATACCATATAGTATAAATCGAAGCTCAAGAGATGAACTGGGATTTAGCACAAGCCCAACATGTGAAATATAGTGTAAGTCAATGAATGAATTTATGAATGAGTGGAGAAAACTAGGGCCAAAGTCAGGGAACTTTGGGCCACACCTCCTGCCCAAGGGCCACCAGGAGCCATTGTTATCTGTGGCACATTACCTTTACCTCTGAATAAAGAAACAGTCTGACTCATAGCATTAGTTTTAAGGCCAAGAATGGACCTGAACTCCGAGAACCACCTGTTTCTTCAGATTCTCTCCAAACTGTGTCGTGAGCTGAGTTTCACTCATACTTTTACTGAATTTGCCCTTCCAGCATCAACTGGGGAAGTAGAAGCTAGGGTTCTACCCCCACCAGAGAATCTTGTCCTTTGATCTCTTGGTCTAGACTATCTCACACACAAAAAATCAAGCAGACTTTTTGATTATTCTCATCATTTGCCATGGGAATACACTGCTTCCAGGGCTTTGCTGTGTTAAACAAAGTCACATTCGTTCACTATTTTGAGTGGAGGGCAAAGTGGGGTCCTGAGGGATCAAGGGCACATATCCAGGTCAGAGGAGCACAAGGCTCAATGAGCTTGTTTACATTGTAAAAAGTAACTTTTTGGTTGTAAGGTTAGGTGAAAGTCTTTAGGTCAGATTACGTCCAAATCGCAAAAGTCAGTTATCAGTGATCCCCCCTGGGAAAGGCAGATCTTCCTGGGCTTCTTCCAGGCTGGGCCAACACCTCTCCAATTTTGTTTCTCTTGCTGATGAGGGTCCCACTCTCCCGACTAGCAGAAAGGGCACCGAGAGGCACAGGTTAACCCACACACGCCAACATGGCTCAGCTATGCCCACCTGGAGCTGTTGATTAGAGGAGAGCTCTGGAGGATCCCTGACACTGATACCGAGCTCTGGGGTCCTGGATCCTGGCGGAGCTTGCCTTGGGAGAAATCACCTGACTGATGGCTATGCCTGCTTTCCCCTTTCCTTTCCTCCTACCAAGTCCGGCTGCCCTTATAACCAGGCCTGACGAGCACAGAAAAGGGGCTTCCTTTCTTTTTCTGCTTCCTTGCCTTCTTTGAGTCTGTGCCAGATTTGTACTGGCATTACCTAGGAACACACACGTGTACACACACACACACACACACACACACACACACACACACACACACACCATGTAGGACATTGCAGATACTGGTAAAAGTCTGATGCCTTACAGTGAGTTGACAGAGCACCGTGTCTCAGCATCAAGGGAGAGAGTTCTGTCTGACAGCAGAAAGGAGGAAGGGAGAGCGTCTGGGGACTGGCCTGAGTGGTTAGTTGTATAGGTTTGTTGGGGGAAGAGAACCAGCACCACCAATTAGTGGATTTTTCAAGAACAAGAGCCATCATTTGGAAGAAACTGAAGCATGAAAGATCAGTGCTGGGAGATGCTCTTGCCTGATAAAACCGTTGTTCTGGAGGTCTGAGTCTGACGGAGGGCAGGAACCTGTGAAGGCCCAGGGAAGGTTGCATGCCATCAGACACATTTTAAGTAAGTGGGAGAAGTGACTGGAAGTCATACACATTTGAAGCTTCTCTTATCTGTTCTGCAAGGCCTGCTTCCAGTTTAACACAGCAGGGGGGATGGGGCAGCTCTGGACCATGGTAGGCAGGAAAAGAAAGGCCTTCGCTTGCTTCCTTCCATCTCCTTTCTTCCTTCCCTCCATCCTCTCTTCTTTCCCCTCTTCTCTCTCTCTCTCTCTCTCTCTCTCTCTCTCTCTCTCTCTCTCTCTCTCTCCCCCTCCCTCCCTCTCTCCTTCCCTCCCTCCTGCTGTCCTAGAGCTCACTATGTAAACCAGGCTGGCTTTGAACTCACAGAGATCCACCTGCCTCTGCCTCCTGAGTGCTGGGATTAAAGCTATGCACCATCATGGCCGGCTCCCTTCTCTCTTTTTAAATTGAAAGCCACTTCAAAGACAGAGTACCCACCTTTCTGTCAGCCTAGATACTTGCTCCTTATGGAGGTGTGCGGGCATTGGGGGCGGGGGTGCGTGTGTATCTTCAGGCAAATAGAGGAAGGCAATGGGTGTGATCAGTTTGAGAGGTTGGTTTGGCTTCCCACAGGTCCTCTTGTCTGGCTACTCAGGCTAATTAAAGAAACAAGTATAATGAAAAGCAGAAAGGAGATTTATTCAGTATGGCCACCTTTGGAAGAGGAGCACATGAAGAGGGGCAGTGATCCCCCAGGTCCATCTTTGAGATCCCTACTTGAGACTTAGGTTTAAGAAGGGGCAGGAAGTGTGCATAGCCACACAGTCTCAGTCAAGGTGTAGTGCTGCTGGGAACTTATCCATCTGGTCTGACAAGATGACAGATGACATGAAATCTCCTTCTGGGGAGATAGGCTTCCCCCTCTGGCTAGAGCCACTTTATCCTTTTCTTAGCATGTGATAGCCGTGGCTGTTCCCACTTCTTATGGACTATTGTTTCAATAATCTGCTGGCCAAAGGCAGGAACACAGTGTTTCTGTGTGTGTGTGTGTGTGTGTGTGTGTGTGTATGTGTGTGTGTGTGTCTGTGTGTATCTGTGTGTGTATGTATGCACAGACTGTGCTTGCAGAGGCCAGAGGAGGACTCTAGACGTCCTGCTCTGTCACTGTCCACGGGACGATGTTGGACGTCCTGCTGTGTCACTGTTCATGGGATGATGTTGGACGTCCTGCTGTGTCACTGTCCACGGGACGATGTTGGACGTCCTGCTGTGTCACTGTCCACGGGACGATGTTGGACGTCCTGCTGTGTCACTGTCCACAGGACGATGTTGGACGTCCTGCTGTGTCACTGTCCACGGGACGATGTTGGACGTCCTGCTGTGTCACTGTCCACAGGACGATGTTGGACGTCCTGCTGTGTCACTGTCCACGGGACGATGTTGGACGTCCTGCTGTGTCACTGTCCACAGGACGATGTTGGACGTCCTGCTGTGTCACTGTCCACGGGACGATGTTGGACGTCCTGCTGTGTCACTGTCCACAGGATGATGTTGGACGTCCTGCTGTGTCACTGTCCACGGGACGATGTTGGACGTCCTGCTGTGTCACTGTCCACGGGACGATGTTGGACGTCCTGCTCTGTCACTGTCCACGGGACGATGTTGGACGTCCTGCTCTGTCACTGTCCACAGGATGATGTTGGACGTCCTGCTGTGTCACTGTCCACGGGACGATGTTGGACGTCCTGCTGTGTCACTGTCCACGGGACGATGTTGGACGTCCTGCTCTGTCACTGTCCACGGGACGATGTTGGACGTCCTGCTCTGTCACTGTCCACGGGACGATGTTGGACGTCCTGCTCTGTCACTGTCCACAGGATGATGCTGGACGTCCTGCTCTGTCACTGTCCACGGGACAATGTTGGATGTCCTGCTCTGTCACTGTCCACGGGATGATGTTGGACGTACTGCTCTGACACTGTCCACGGGACGATGTTGGACGTCCTGCTCTGTCACTGTCCACGGGATGATGCTGGACGTCCTGCTCTGTCACTGTCCATGGGACAATGTTGGATGTCCTGCTCTGTCACTGTCCACGGGACGATGTTGAACGTCCTGCTCTGTCACTGTCCACGGGATGATGTTGGACGTCCTGCTGTGTCACTACACAGGACGATGTTGGACGTCCTGCTCTGTCACTGTCCACAGGACGATGTTGGACGTCCTGCTCTGTCACTGTCCACAGGACGATGTTGGACGTCCTGCTCTGACACTCTACACAGGACGATGTTGGACGTCCTGCTCTGTCACTGTCCACGGGACGATGTTGGACATACTGCTCTGTCACTGTCCACAGGACGATGTTGGATGTCCTGCTCTGTCACTGTCCACAGGACGATGTCGGACGTCCTGCTGTGTCACTGTCCACAGGACGATGTTGAACGTCCTGCTCTGTCACTGTCCACGGGACGATGTTGGACGTCCTGCTCTGTCACTACACAGGACGATGTTAGTCGTCCTTCTCTGTCACTGTCCACAGGACGATGTTGGACGTCCTGCTCTGTCACTGTCCACAGGACGATGTTGGACGTCCTGCTCTGTCACTCTCCATAGGACGATGTTGAACGTCCTGCTCTGTCACTGTCCACAGGACGATGTTAGACGTCCTGCTCTGTCACTGTCCACAGGACGATGTTGGATGTCCTGCTCTGTCACTGTCCACAGGACGATGTTGGATGTCCTGCTCTGTTACTGTCCACAGGATGATGTTGAACGTCCTGCTCTGTCACTGTCCATGGGACGATGTTGGACGTCCTGCTGTGTCACTGTGCACAGGACAATGTTGGACGTCCTCCTCTGTCACTGTGCACCTTACTCACTTGAGCCAGGGTCTCTCACTGAACCTGAGGCTCCTTGTTTTCTGCTAGGCCGGCTGGCCAGTGAGTAACTGAGAGTGCCCTGTCTCTGCCTCCAGTGTTGGGTTCTAGGCACATGCGATCCTGCCTGGGTTTTTATGTGGTTGTGGAGGATTCAAACTCAGGTCCTCATGCTTGTACAGTGTCATACCCAGATCACTGGGACCCCCAAAGACTACCAGGACACGTGGCTCCGATGTAAGTACAAAGAGTCTTTATTCCGGCTTGAGCTCCGGCTGCTATCCTGTCCAACGCACTGGAGAGGGGAGAGCAGCACTTGGTCTAGGGGAGTTGGGTTTTTAAAAGGGGAAAACCACAAACAGGGAATTTTTCCGTTTTGGCATTTTGTTATTGATTCACAGGGATTGAGGAAGCATGGTTTTTAGACTGATAGGTTGGGGCCACCTGGTGGCTTTGGTGGCCCCATGGGGGGAGATCTTTACTCATTGAGTACATCCTGGTGAAAGAACAAACATATTTAACCTTTGGTCTTTTCCTGTTAGTTATTTTCAACAAACAACCTTTGGTCCTTCCCTGCTATTGAGGTATTCTGTGTATTTCCACAAAACAGAAAAATGGAGTCTATCTTGTTCCCTTATTACTGGTCCCTCTTTACAACATCAAGTCCACTGAGCTACTCCCCCTCCGCCCTCTTTAGAGTATCTTTAATCCTGCCAGGGATGGTTACAGTTTTAGTTTATGTCTACATGTGGTAGGTATAAAGTGTGGCTGCCAGAAGCTTCTCTCCAGGCCTGGGGAAATACAAGGAAGCACCGAGAAACCATTACCTAAATTTGTGGCATCCTGGAGTGGAGTGGGCTTGGATACCAGGTAGAAGGAAACTTGTGGGCTGCCAGCAGAGCTCTGGCAGCCCGTGTGCCAACCCAAGGACCCCACAGTGTGGACTCACTTCCACTTTTAACTTTGTAATTCAGGGAGGTCATCTGACCTCACTGGGTTCAGTATAGCCTGTGGCCTCAGGAGCAGCAAGACAAGTCATTCCAGAGGCTGGTGGCCAGGAACCTGTGAACCCCTACATCTAGAGGGCAGGGATGGATGAGGAAAGTTTACAGCTCCTGTTCCTTGGCCATCGAAGAAAACAAACTGCACTACACAGCCTCGTTTACTCAGCCTGGCTAGGGTTCTTTTGCAAAGTAAGAAGCCCAGGACAATCCGTGGAGAAGGGCTGGATATTCTAGCCCCCAAGTGCCTGAAGCAGTAACAATCCAGCACCTCTTTCTCTACAGGTGCACATGCACCCTCCACTTGGGCCTTCCATTTCCAGGGACTGACAGGACAGCAGGAGCCTTAATTGTGGGAGGAGATGCCGGGACAGTGTGGTATGCTATTAATTAGCTAAAAGCATATCTTACCTACACATTGTATTGTGGCCACTGCCCCCAAAGCCTCCCACTCCTGACGACTGGAGCGTGAAGCACTGTGCATCTGAAGAAGCTCGGCACTAACAGAAACTCACACGTTCACTGATCATTCCTGACTACCTGGCAGGCACATTTGGATTTCTCAG
Source organism: Rhizomys pruinosus (assembly GCA_009823505.1). NCBI lineage: Eukaryota > Metazoa > Chordata > Mammalia > Rodentia > Spalacidae > Rhizomys > Rhizomys pruinosus. Next base: position 269,357 of record VZQC01012643.1, read on the forward strand.
ACACATTTGCTCACTGTGGAGGGGAGTTCCACGAGGGAACTGTGCACTCCCCGGCTTCTCACAGCCTGTGGCACATCAGTGTATGCATGGCTAACATATGCCTAGGCGATCTGGCAACAACACTGGCCGGGGAAGCTGAATTCAACCATATGTAGCGGAGCATGGCTGCAATATGCTTTCACAGGAGCCTTAAGGAACCTTCCTCGCCCTTCTCATCCTAGAGGCACAAGCAAGCTGGAGGCCATGCACGCCAAACCCCGCACACCACAAGATGAGTATGTGCGTTTTTCTGAGGTGAAATTCACACAATATACAGTTAGCCATTTGACATGTACAATTCAGCAAGATCTATAAATCTCTCCCCTTAAAGTGTACAATTTGGTGCCACTAGGGTGAGGGGACATTTAGAGGGCTGTGTAGCCACAATCTTTCTCCAATTTTAAGATTTTTGTCACCCAAGAGAATAGGCTGTACCCCTCCAGCGATCCCTCCCCCCATTCCTCTCTCATTTCTTAGCAACCACTAATCTGTTTTGTTTCTACGGATTTGCCTATTCTGAATACTTCATATAAAAGGAACACACAACATCTGGCTTCTTTCATTTAGCTTGTTGTTGGTAAGGTTCACCTAAGTTGAGGGGGAATCACTTTTTTTGTGATTTTTTTGTTTGTTAGGACAAGGTATCACTCTGTAGCCCAGACTGGCCTTGAACTCACAGTGATCTTCCTGCCTTAGCCTCTTAAGAGTTGAGATTATAGATGTGTGCTACCATGAGAGGTAGTTACTTTTCTTTTTTTTAGTTTTTTTATTTATTATTTTTATGTGTATGAATGTACTGTCTGCATGTAGGTTGGTGCACCCATGTTGCGCAGTGCTGCAGAGGTCAGAAGAGGGCGTCAGATTCTCCTGGAACTGGAGTTAAGACGGTCCTTAGCAGCCATGTGGGTGCTGGGAATCGAACCCCGATTCTCTGCAAGAACAGTCGGTGCTCTTAACCGCTGAGCCATCTCTCCAGCCCCAACTTTTCTTTTTTTTTTTTAATTGTAGGTTTATCTTTGTTTTTTTAATATTTATTTTTATTATTTTTAATTATGTATGTGTGGGGAGAATTGTGTGTGCATGAGTGTTAGTGTCCTTGAATCTAGATCAGAGGCAGTTAAGAGTACTTACTGTTCTTGCAAAAAACCCAAAGTTGGTTCCCAGCACCCACATCAGACAGCTCACAACTGCAGTAATTCTAGCTCCAGGGAGATCAGAAGCCTCTTCTTTTTCTTTTTATGTATGAATAATATTCTAATGTATGTCTACATACATTAGATCACATTTGTTCATCCATCCATTTATGGATGGGCATTTGGGTTGTTTCTACCTTTAGGCTATTTGTGAATAGCATTGTTATAAACATGTATGGACAAATATTTGTTTGGATCTGATTCCAGTTCTTTGGGGTGTATATCTGAAGTGGGTAGTTCTGTTAACTCTGTGATAATCCATACTTCATTAGATCCTCAGTATATACCTATGTGGTGTAGACAAGGGCACACATTCATTACCTTCCTAACATGTAATAAGCACATAATAAAGTAACAGTTGTTTTTTTTTTACTATCATCAGATGCAGAAATAGTCTCCACATATGGAGTGACTAGCTTACGCATAGTCTAAATAATGAGTAAGAACTCAATGGATGCTTCTAGTTTCTAGTAACAGACTCAGAACTGAACAGAAGGCTTCCAATTGCTGGTCCATGCAACCGGACTTCTTGGCACTTGGACTTCTTGGCACTCTGCCCACAGTTTTGTCTTAGATGAATTTCCACAGGGACTCAGAAGTCTGTGAATAAAAATTTCTGGGAAGAAGGTACACCTTCCGTCGAATCTTCTGCAACAGTGATTAGCTTCTTAGAACTTTGAAGGGGGGGCTGGAGAGATGGCTCAGTGGTAAGAGCACAGACCTGCTCTTGCAGAAGACCCGAGAACCGTCTTTAACTCCAGTTCCAGGGGAATACGATGCCCTCTTCTGGCCTCCACTGCATTGCACAACACAGGTGCACCAACCTACATGCAGACAGTACACTCAAACACATAAAAATAATAAATAAAAAAATTAAAAAAAAAAGAACTTCGAAGGATGTGGAAAGGTTGGGATGATGCAGGCCCATGGCCAATTACAATTTGTCTTAGGCTATCTCCCCCCCTCCCCCCCATTACCCATTACAATTTGTCTTAGGCTATCCCCCCCCCCATTACCCATTCCTTTCCCACTTCTGTTTCTGACCTCGCGACTGCCAGGTGAAACCTCTTGAAATATATTATCACATGAATCACTGATTTTCACCATCCCTAAGTCAGAATGTCATCGATAGCATCTGAGGCCTATGACAGAGGTCCCTCCACTTTAACCTGCCTATCTGAGAATATATTTGAGAAGTGTCTTGATTTGTGACTTTCTTTGTTTTGTTTCCATAAAATTTTTATGAAATTGTTACCTTATTGGAACACAGAATTTGGGGAAACCTAAATCTGTGTGCCTGAGCTATGGTCACTCATATTTTGTTCCAGAATTAACTATCTCTTATCTCCTTTGAGGTGAGAGTTGTGTTTTTTCCATCCACAGATCTTGGGCACCAGATCTGAGGAAAGAGACCAGACAACCAAACAGAGCACTTTCACCTAATGCTCTACATCTTTCTGCTTTTCCCTAGGGCCTCTGCTGAGGCAGCTGTGACAGCAGGCAGAGTGAGTGACACTGATTGCAGTTGGCAGTGGGCTGACTTAGCACTTCCCATGAGCTCCTGTTGTCTCTCCAGGACCCTGTTTTCCTGCCTTGAGGCTCAGTTTCCGAAGCTGCTGCAGCGGCCTCCCCATTGGGGAGCCCAGGGGCCTCTGACCTGGGAGGCTGCCTTTTGCAGGAGCATCTGTCAGCTTGTCTCTTCTCATCTTGGAACCTGAGAGACTGTGATACCTGTCTCTCCTGTCTTCATTGGTGTTACAAGTGCCATCTCTTGGGGCAAGAGAAGGGGGACAGGGAGGCGACCCAAGTTTTGCCCTTGCTTCAGAAGGCGGGATCAGCAGCCCAGGGAGTGAAGGGCTCAAGTTCCTGGATGCAGCTCTCTGACAGCCCCTCTCCTCTTCCTCTCCCTTATCCCTGACCCATCTTTTCATACTGAGAGTAGGAGCCCAAACTCCTAGAGGAGGAAAGGTCACCAACACAGACTGGAAAGAACCAGAAACTCTGTGGTTTGTCCCTGCCTCTGGGCAAGACAAGGTGGAATTCCTAATCTTCTAGAGGATCTTTGTGACTCCAGCCAAGAGAGACATCCTGACAGGAGGAAAGGAGAGAGGGAGGGAGGGAGGATAAAGTGGTGGTTGTCCTAAGGAACTTGATACTTAGTGGTTTGTCTCTTTAATCCGTGGTGATTGAACACTTGACTCTATCCTTTCACCCTTCCTTTTTGTTAAAAGTGAATGGTTTTACTGCTTCAAAAAATGTGGCAGCCACGCCCAGTCCAGATTTTATGGTTCTGAAAATGTCATGACCAGTTGGCGGTTATGTCTTGTCTTGTTTTTCTCTAAAGAAAGGGATAGGGGAGAGATTTCCGGGAGAGCCCATGCCAGGGAGGTCTCCCAGCAGTCACGCCGACTTTGTCTATTTCTTCCCTGCTGCCTGCTTCGATTCCCAGAAGTCAGAGGGAGATGCATGGTCCAGTGAAAGGCACTAGCCTGGTAGAAAATAGTGCCTACGTTGGGGCAGACAGGCAGAGTGACTGGCAGGGGGACCTTGGAGGCAGGCAAAGTTCTAGTCCTTGGCATAGCTGGTAGGTCTGAGGCCCATGTTGTTTTTCTTGAGCTCTGCAATTGTGTTTTGTGCATTTTATCATAAACCTGCTATTATATTTCACAATTAAAATATTTAAAGAAAAGCAACTGGTTTAAGAATCAGCTGTGAGCTGGACATGGTGGCATATACCTGTAGTCTCAGCACTCAGGAGGCTGAGGTAGAAGAGGAGCAAGTTCAAGGCCAGGCTGAGCTATATAACAAGACCTGCCTCACAATAACTAAATAGAACTCTTGGGTTCAGTCTTGGGCCTTCTGCTTATTTGTCATTTGATCATGGGATAATCAACCCCTGGTTACCAAGTCTTTTGAAAATGGAGTCCACAAAATCCCAAAACACCAGGGTTATTGCGAGCACAGGAGGGAAAATTTGGATACTGTTGGAGCCTTGTAAATGGTAAAGCACCGTTCACATGGAAACTATTGCTTTCAAGCTGGGGAAAAGGTCAGCGGAAGAGCAGGGAAAGGTGGTGATGTTGCCAAGGGTGCCTGGACAAATTAACATAAGCTGGAAGGCTGAAACAATAGAAATCTATTTTGTTCAGGGCTAGAGGCTGGAAGACTGAAACGAAGGTATTGACAGGGTGCTGGCTCTGAGGCTCGAAGGGAGACTCCTTGCTTCTTCCCAGCTTCCTGTGTTTCCCAGAACTCCTTGGCATCTGTTGGCTTCAGCTTAGCTTGATTACATCTGGAAAAACCTATTTCCAAGTAAATTCAAGTTTACCAGAAGGCAAGATTTCAGCGTCTCTTTCTAGGGGACACAATCCAGAAAATGTAGACCAGGGCCCCAGTTCTACCATTTAACAACTGTGCATACTGGCTTCTCAGCTAGGGGAAAAAAGTCGTTAGGGAACTTGAACTCCCTTGTTATGGCAAACAAAGTTATATACAGAGAAGGCCTTAGGAGACTGATGTGGAGAGACCTGGAAGTTTTTTCTTGATAGGGGCTTGAGCGGAGTTACCTCCCCTAAGAGCTCAAGCAACGGGCAAGCATCCTCCTTCAGTATAACAGACAACTTAGGACCAGTTCAGGCCACGCTGGTAATGGTGGCCATCAGGTCCACTGTGAGCCATGCATGGGTCTTTAACCTATAGACCCTTATTTTATTTTATTTTATTTTTTGGTCTTTTTGAGACAGGGTCTCCCTGTAGCCCCAGCTGTCCTGGAACTCACTCTGTAGACCAGGCTGGCCTTGAACTCACAAAGATCCGCCTGTCTCTGCCTCCCAAGAGCTAGGATTAAAGGCGTGCGCCACCACGCCCGGCTTAGACCCTTATTCTTTTATGACCCATAGGTTGGAATTCTAAGCAGGAAAGTGTGTTTACAGAAGCAAAATGTAAAGATTATACACCTGTTTCCTCAAGCCAGTAGAGGGCTGGTTTCCTAGGTAACTAGGATTTGTTTTCTTAAGCCAGCGGGGATGAAAGCAGGGGCTATTTACCCAAGCTTGCAGCTCTGGGTTTTTCTTAATTATTTTGGTTGTCTTCCTTAATAATTTCATTTTCCTCTTCATCCCTCAATGGCTTTGTAAGGTGAAAGGTTAATGTGAGATTGATGATGTCATCCTTATTTCTCAGACTGAGACTGGGAAAGGACATTATGAATGGCTTCCTCCATAAGCATGGAGAATGCAATGATGCCTTCTGAGGCCAAATTCAACACAGTCCAAGCCTTTCCCAAGACTCGTCAGGTCCCAGGCTGATCCCTGGCCCCTAAGTGAACAGAACGGTAACCTGAGACTTTCGGTGTCCAGGGAGATAACTAAGACTACATGACCTCTGAGGCAGGTACAGGCTAGACCACCCCCCAGGAGGCAGCTAGCCCTGATTTGCCTATAGATTATGGGACTTAAAGCACAAGACAGACTCAAACCTCTGCTTGTTCTGACCCCAGGGCTATGATTTAGGTGGCCAGCATCACTATTGGATTGTTGCTGGGTGCCTGTCCCCTTGTCCTCTCCCACTGGGAGCTCCTCAGGGACTCCATCTGGTGAACAGTTGCTGCAGCCTGCTGCCTGAGCAGTCCGCACTAAAACACTAACAAGGCTGGGCGCGCAGGCGAGGATCGCTCCCCTCTCTCAGGACCTGACTCTATATCTGGCAAACACTCCCTCCTCTGAGCCCTCCAGGCAGCTCCTTCCCAGAGGTCTGGCTCCCCAGCAGGTGAAGATCAGTCTTCTTTTCCCTGGGCCATAGCTGAAGCTGCCTAGTTCTGGTCACAGCTCCAGTTGCAGGGAAAGGAAAATGTGGTGGTGTTTGTTCATCAAACAAACTTGAATAGAACCTTTCAAAAGGGCCTTTGCTGAGCTGCTGTCCAGCGGCCAGCGGAAACTGCTGCCAGGTATGTCGCCAACCTCAGAGGACTTGTCTCTGCCAGCCTTTTCCTCCCACTAGACCCCTGCCTGTGGGATGGGCCCAAAGGGGCCACAGCTGGAATCAGAATTCTAGAAGCCCTTTGGGCCAGTCACCCCTGAACTTGACTCAGAATCACCTAGCATAGCAATTCTCAGAACTGAGGATGTCAGAATCACCCAGTGGGTGGTTAAAATGGGGAATCCTGAGCCTCATCTTTACAGCCTCTGTCTCAGTGAGTCTGGGATAGAGACAGGGAGAGCTTACACTTTTTTCTTCTTTTATGTATGTGTATATGTGTGTATAGGTATACATGCGTGTGAAGGGGTATGTGCATATGTGTAAGGTGCATAAACATGCGTGTGCTTGTGTGCATGTGGAGGTGATTGATATAAGTGCATCAGTCCGCAAATTAGACACAGCAGTGGTCTCAGTGGTGGCAATGGCAGTATTGACATCTTTGGGAGCCATGTGACCATGGAACAACAGACAGCAAGCCATATATTTACCATGGCAAGGGTCACGTCTCACCATTGGTAGGCCTGTTCAAAGAAGACATTGGTGATCTTTTCGATGGAATGCCGCTCCTGGTAAGTTTTCTCAGCAGAGATGACCGGGTCACATGTGGCCAGAAGGAAGTAGAGGAGGGGACAGGGCATGGGTTGGTTTCGAATTCTGTGAGATCAACATCTAAGGCTCCCTCAAATCTGAGAGAAGCAGAGATAGAAGACGTGATCTGGCTGTTAAGGCCGTTAAGGTTGGTGTAGGTTCGGTGCTTGATATCAAGGCTTCTACAATAGATAGCATTAATGGCCTTATTGTCTACCATGAAGGCACAATGCGATGGTGAATATAGAACTGCAGGGCTCAACTATATCTGTGGAAACCTGGGGGCTTCTGCTTGGACTTCTTACAGTAACCAACAGAGAGATGTTCATCAGCAGGGAGGTGAACCAGAGGCCGTGATCTCGCCTAAGCTGTGGAAAACCAAGAAGGCCTGAAGCCCTGGGCACTTGTTGACAAGCCTGTGAGTTCTGTCTGAGATGACATCAGCAGTCTCCTTGTCAGTGATGTAGTCCCGATGGGTGGGCATAGTTAGTGGCAACATTTTCCTTACCTGTGAAGAACCACTCTGGTGGGGGAGCTGGGGGTAGCCTCCAGTGCGAGCTTCATTGAAAACTATGGTTTCCAGTCTAAAGCATTGCCCTGGGAACGTGCTCTCACCTGTCTAACTGAAGAAGATGCTGGAGTCTTCTTCTCCCCCAGTGGTCTTTTTGCTTGCATCTAGCCACCAGGCTCGATGCCATATTCCAGACAGTAGAACTCCAAACAGGTACTGTCCATCTAGATACCAACCCAGCCAACGGGGATGGAGATGCACCCATCACAGCAGCTACAGGACAGGAGGTGACAGTGACGGGAGCAGATACTCGCCCCAGTTACTGTCCCTGAGAAGAACTGAGGTCAGTAAAGTACTCAAGAGTTGACATTCTGTGTTCTTAGGTGCTGCTGCTGCTGTCCTGGAGATCACACTTTAAGGACCACTAGTCTAGGGACTTAGAAGCACAGCCTCAAGCTCTCATGCAGGGGACTTTAGTCAGGATGGAGCTCGCAAACAAATTTTTCCAAGATGGTGGGTGATTCCCAGTATCTGAGGTTTCTGTGATGGACAGCTTCAGTGGTTGACTTGACACCTGGGAAGGGGGAGCCTCCATGGGGAATCTCCTCCATACGACTGGCCTGTGGGCATGTCTGTGAGGCCAGCCTACTGTGGGGTGGTGCCACCCCTGGGCAGGTGTGATCCTGGGTTGTATAAGAAAGCAGGCTGAGCAGGGGCCAGAGAAGCAAGCCAGTACGCAGCGTCCTCCATGCCCTCTGCCTCAGCTCCTGCCTCCAGGTTCCTGCCCTGAGTTCCTGCCCTGGCTTTGTTCAGTTGTAAACTGTGGTCCAGGCATGTAAATGAAACAAGCCCTTTCCTCCTTAAGTTGGTTTTGATCAGAATGTTTTATCACAGCAATAGAGAAACCAAACTAGGATAATCTACATTAAATCAACATATCCCAAAGATGCATTTGAAGGGAACTCGGAAGGGCAGCCATCCTGTCGGACAAGGACAGACTCATAAAGATGGACTCTCTACTTTTTTGTGGTATTGGGATAGAATCAAGGTCACAGGCATACCAGGCAAGGGCTTTACCACTGAGCTGCACTCCCAGCCCTGAACATCCCTGGATTTGTCATTGACAGCACAGAAGAGTGAGTTCCTTGGTACTTGAAAGGTGGGACTGCTCTTAAGGTAAACAGAAACTTACTGGTTTGCTTTTATTAGTGGGTAAGAAGCTGGATGTGGTCGGCAGTCTTGGCAATAACAAGGGCCTTTGTTCAACCCGATGAGGGGCTATCCTCCACTTTATATGAAGAGCAGGTAGGAGTCATGGTGGGTAGGGTATGGCAGAGAGAGAAAGTTCTGATAGATTGCAATACCCCTTTGAAGCTGAATAAGATTTGAAGTCATATTTAGCAACTTTAAGCTTTCTGTTCTGATGAAATGGAATAAGCAGGAATCTGCCTCTGGAATGGCCCTTGCTAGGAGAGTTATCTTCAAGGGCTAGGAGGAGTCAGTCTAGCCCAGCAGGCTGCACATGAGGGCAGTGGGCAGAGCAGCTGGTGAGGCAGAAATCTTTAGAATTCAGTGTTTGAAAGCAAAGTGACCATGCTGGGAGAAGTGTGGGGCATACAGGCAGATGTGTTTGAAAACTGTGGCAGTCTCATCTGTCAAGGGCCTCAACAGCTGGTGAGACTCTGGAAGCCGGGGAGAAGTGGAACAATTGAGAGGCAATTACTTTCAGCTCCCCTGCTAGGTCTAAAGGATTGCTAAGAGCTCTCTGAGGGTCTGTGTCAAGGGAGACTTTAAATCTGGCATTAGCAGAAAATGTAGTAAAAGTCATGTGACTTATCAAGACCCGCTACTCTGTGTACATCATGGGGATTTGCTGTTCCCGGGCAGAAGTAGAACAGCCAGGATATTAGGCAGCTCACGGAGACAGGGACTCAGCATGGGGAACCTTCACTGTAAGTTGGTGAAGAGCTCTGGGCATCAAAATACAGCAGGGCAGAAAGCTGGATATCAGAACAGGGGCCTCAGGTCAGGTGTACAGAACAGGACAAGACCACAGTCCCACAGCTCTGGGCTCGACTGACAGGAGCAGGACCCTGGAGCAGGACTGTGCCATGGCCCCTGCTGAGCTAGGAGCCAGGCTGTGCTGTTTACCAGGGCAGTCTGGTGGAAGAGTGGCTCGTTGGGGCTCCTCAGGCCTGCTGGCACTGTTTACCTCCCCACCCTAATCTCTTCCATCCAGGCTCTGCTGAGGAACTGGCAAGGCCTGGACAAGTAATTTGGGAAGTGTCTGAAACTAGGAGAAAAAGTGAATAGCCAGGATCTGGGAGATCCATTAACTTTTCCACCCTACGTCCAGGCACCTGGTTTCCCTCTGGGGCCGCCTCTGCCTCCTTGACCTCAGTGCCTGGCTAGACCTGATGACTCTGTTGCTTCACCTCTGGCTTCGGAAGACAACTTTGTAGCAACTCCAGGAAATCTTAGCAACTCCCCCCGCCCCCCAGCCTTCTGTCCCCCATGAAATCCCGGGATTCTGAAACAAGTCTGTGCACATTTTTGTCTGAGAACAGAAGGGGTCACGATGGGCTCACAGTTAAGTCCCTGAAGCAGTATGGAGCCAATTAGTATGTAAGGCCCAAACAAATCTTGTGCAGCAGGCTGGGGTTGAGAATCTGACCTCAGGGTTTTCGGAGTGGAGCTTGCAAGGGCGAGAAGCAGTCAGTTCCACAGTCTCTCGTCTCAAACAGCACAGAGAGTAGAAAACAGCCTTAGACTGCATGGTGCTGAAGACAGGCTCATCGGCTCCTAGAGGCAATTCCTTGGGGGGCAATCCCAGAGAAGCCTCTGACTTCTTGGGTCTCAGAGGGTCTGTCAACTCTCCTCTGCTACTTCAGTAAGTAGTATCTCTTTCTTTTTTTCCTATTACTTTTTAAATTTCTTTTTCATTTTTTAACAATAAGCAATAATCCATGAGTACAAGCATCCTTCATGTAAAACCAATTTGCAAGCAGTTGTGCCCAAACCCACACAGCCCAAGGGTCCCACTATCCAGCTGGGGGGCTTGCATGTTCAATCAAGTTGATCAAATAAGTGTCCAGTGTATATTGCTGTAGCTTTACTATTTACCCCAATAACAGCCCTTACATTCTACCACGCCCCCTCTTCTGCAGATTGTTCCCTAGAAAAGGGGCACAGGTGGACGAGAAGCAAAACAGTCTACCCTCTCCAGAGCTGTCGTTTTAGACTCTGGTCAATTCTGGCTGCCTCCTTTCATGGGCTGACAGTTTGTCCAGGAATAACCTTTCAGTCCTACTAATGAAGCACAGGTGATTAGATATATAGGTATTTAAACAGTACTAATTGTTATGGTAGGTTACTTTGGTATAGACACAGATATTTGGATGGTATGTTAATCCATGAATTACATTTTTTCTGTAAAATATGACAGGGTCTTACTGTGGCTTACAACATCTCCCAACTGCTAGAGGATTTAAGCCTGTGGCATCAGCCATGGGTTATTCCTCCAAGGAGAGAGCTAATAGCCAATTAGATTTGGGATATACGGGCATATGGCTACCACTTCTGCACAGTATTTCCAGGCAGGTGAGGTGTAGCTGGTGCTGACAGAGGAGTCTTGCTTGACTCAAGGAGACCTATATTTGCTTTATTGGTTTAGTGGCCTTTGGTAACACTCTCTGGCATTCCAGAGACCAACTGTACACTTGCAAGTGTGGTCTCCATACATCTTTCCCATGCTTACATCAGATCCTCAACAGCAGGGCCCCATCGCTTCTCTTCTTGCAGGTATCCCAGTTTACAGGCAAGAAGCCTCTACCTTTTTTGGGGGGGCTTGGATACCCTGGCCAACATCTCCTTGGTAGAATAATCCATTGCTGATATCAGAGCTCTCTTGTATTAATATATTTTGCTTAAGTGCACAGCTTAAGGAGACTTCAGTATTATATTTGGTTCTGAATAGAGAATAATCCTTTTCACAGTTCCTATGTCTATTAGTCAATTAAAGAAGGTGGTTTTACCGGTTTTATAAGAGATTACCTCTATGACAGTTGGCTCCAATTTACAGTTAAAGAACGACCTCATCATCATCATATTCTTCCTTGTTCTATGGAGGGGAGTTAAGAAAGTCTCTCATATTAAAACTTTGTGGCACCTAGAAGGTAAGTTTCATTGGGACTCATTATAAATAGTTGTTACAAGTAGGATCCACAGAGGGGTTTGATTCCTGAAGCAGTCTGAGGCTTTTCTTCCTCTCAATGTTCAGACGGGCCAACCTTTCTGCTGGCACTTCCTGGTACATCCTACACAATGCAAAGCTGTGTCTTTTCTTTCTCAGTCATTAAGTTGGTGACATTTTGACCTGTGGGAACACACAAATCTTTTCCCGTAGTTACTTTTAAGATTTGAATTGCAGGGCTGGAGAGATGGCCTAGCGGTTAAGAGCACCGACGCTCTTGCAGAGGACCTGGGTTCGATCCCCAGCACCCACATGGCGGCCAAGAACCGTCTGAAACTCCAATTCCAGGAGAACTCCAGTTCCAGAGGAATCCTACACCCTCTTCTGACCTCTGCAGCACTGCACGACATGGGTGCACACACTTGCATGCAGTCAGTACATTCATACACATTACAGAAATAAATAATAAAAAAAAATATTTGAATTGCAAAGTTTTTGACAAAAAGGTTTCACATATATCTGCATCCCCCCTTTTTATTTTAGGTTCTTGTTCTTTGACCCATGAGTCTCAAAAAGGCAGCTGTAGTACACGTACCAATAGGCAGGAATCAAAGCGCAGATTTCATCAAATTCACCCAAGCTATTTTGGGTGACTGTATATCGTTAACTTGGGAAGCAAACTTAATTTCTTAAGTTAAATCATCCTACAGGTAAAAGACAATGCTACAAGATGATACTGTACAACAGAAAAATTATAGAGAACATTTGTATGTGCCAATCCCAAAGTTATTGTTATACAGATTTTAAGTAAAACAAATGTGGACAACAACAATTTATATTTCCAATTAACTAAGGTGCATTACCGTTTTTATCAGAACCTTTAAACCAATGTTGTTTAATATACACATATTTACTTTTACTAAGTCCTAAAACACCATGTAACCTGTAGGCAGAGTCTGGGCAAAATTGGATACTTGTTGAACTCACATCAATTAAATATACATTAATCAAATATAGACCAGTGTCCCTCTCCCGCCCCTCCCATCCCTCCCGAGTTACCATTACAGTCAGTTTTCTGATGCAGTCTTTCTGTTGTTGTTCTTAAAAAAAAACATTTTTTAAAATTTTATTTATTTCTGTATGTATATGACTGTACTATCTGCATGCAAGTTTGTGCACCCATGTTGTGCAATGCCACGGAGGTCAGAAGAGAGTGTCAGATTCCCCTGGAACTGGAGTTCTCCTGGAATTGGAGTTTCAGACGGTTCTCAGCCACCATGTGGGTGCTGGGGATTGAACCCCGGTCCTCTGTAAGAGCGATCGGTGCTCTTAACCGCTAGGCCATCTCTCCAGCCCCGTTGTTGTTTTTTTAATACGCATCCCTCCCCACAAGAAGTATTTACAACTGGGTTATTAAGCGCTAACATCCACAAATGAGGGATACCATTCGTCGTTTGTTTTTCTGGGACTGTTACTTCACTTAATATAATATCTTCTAGCTCCATCCATTTACCTGCAAAGTTCATGATGTTGTCTTTCTTTACTGCTGCATAGAACTCCATTGTGTACATGTACCACATTTTCTCTATCCGATCATCAGTTGAGGGGCATTTGGGTTGGTTCCAGCTTTTTGCTATTGTGAACAGAGCTGCAATAAATATAGCTGTGCATGTATTTCTGCAGTAAGATGAGTCCTGTGGGTATATACCCGGGAGTGGTATGACTGGGTCAAATGGCAGGCTCATTTTGAGTCTTTCAAGGGTTCTCCATACTGCTTTCCATGGTGGCTGTACAAATTTACATTCCCACCAGCAATGGATGAGTGTTCCCCTTTCCCCACAACTTCTCCAGCACTTGATATCATTTGTTTTCTTGATCCTGGCCAGTCTTATCGGAGTGAGATGACATCCTAGAGTGGTCTTAATTTGCATTTCCCTAATTATTAGTGATGTTGAACAGTTTTTAAGATGTTTCTCGGCCATCTCTAATTCCTCCTCTGTGAAGTCTCTGTTCAGTTCTTTGCTCCATCTTTTGAGTGACTCATTTGTTTTCTTTCTTCTCTGTTTTTTTGAGTAGCTTGTATTCTCTGGAAATTAATGCTTTGTCAGATGTATCTGCAGTGAAGGTTTCCTCCCACTCTGTGGGTTTTCTCTTCACTTCCTTTATTGTTTCCTTTGATGTATAGAAGCTTTTGAGTTTAATGAGGTCCCATTTGTTAATTGTCAATCTTATTTCTTGTGCAGCTTCTGTCTGATTTAGGAAGTCTTTTCCTAATTTATAAAATTTTAAGAAAGAGATATTACTGCCAAAACTTGGCAGTAATATCTCTTTCTTAAAATTTTATAAATTAATTACCTGTGTATGGGGGTGGGTGCCTGTGCTATATTATACTTCGAGGTCAGAGTCAGAGTCAGTTCTCTCCTTCTACCATGTGGGTTCTGGGGCTCAAACTCAGGTTGTTAGTCTTGGTGTAAAGTGCCTTCTCCTGCTGAGCCACCTCACCCGTCCAGTGGTACCTATTATGGAGAGAAGGACACAAGCTCATCCCTGTGAAGTTCTCAGAAGCAGCACCTAGCCCGTGGGCAGTGGGCAGTGGGCAGTAAGAGGGAGCGACTTTGTAGAATTCTCACATCTCAGTTTGTCTGAAGCAGCTCTTCTGTCAGAGCCTGTAGAACTCCACCCCTATGCCCGTAGCTCCAAATCCATCATACACCGGGATTACTGTGTTGCTGTGACACAGCTAAGCAGACTGTGTGTCTATAGATTGGGATTTGTGATTCTGTATACATTCTCAGGGAACAGGAAATTTTAGCTGTCCCTCAGGCCTTTCTGATAAACACAAGGCCTGCGACACTACAAGTTTGTGACACTGCAAGGCCATTTGTTTTCCCTTTAGACATAAGAATATAATTTTTGTGCTATCTCAGGGTTGAGTTAGCCCAAGAACCTTGTTACCTTAGAGAAACACAGCTGGAGGAGAGATTTGCATGCATGTGCTTATAGCCAACCATCAGGAAGGGATGTGAACCATTTGTAGTCACAGAAAAGAACATAGTGGGGTCCCACCCCAACAGCTCAAGTAGCACAAACACAAATGTAGCTTTGACATTATGTGAAGATGACACTGTGAATCTATGATAACTCATCATAGTGGAACTGGGGGTGGCAGGTCATAGAGAAGGCACCCTGAGTCTTTGCCACTTTGAAAACCTTGCAGCTGACATTTGAGTCTGCTTCCTCCCCCTCTGGGGCTGACATTTCTGCAAGGTCCCCTCTGTCTCTTCTTCACAAAGGTGGCAAGGTCTTCCTCATGGCAGAAAATGGGGAGAAACAGAGGTCCAAGCAGAGTGGCTGCAAGGAGAAAAGTCAGGTTCTAGGCATTCCTGAGGTCTGAGGAGGCAGTGGAAGGTCAGCTTGGTGTCTCCAGACCCTGCAGCTCAGCGCCCAGGCCTACCTTCCCTCTCCAGCTTCCCCTTCCCTTGCCTCACACTGGGCCGATCCACACCTCTCTTCTGCTCCCCCAGTCTAGCATTCTGGTCTTCTTCTTTTTCCTAGATTCCTAGACAAGAAGGAACTTTTCTTTCTTTTTTTTTTGGTCTTTTCGAGACAGGGTCTCCCTGTAGCCCTAGCTGTCCTGGAACTCACTCTGTGGACCAGGCTGGCCTTGAACTCACAAAGATCCACCTGTCTCTGCCTCTCGAGTGCTAGGATTAAAGGCGTGCGCCACCACGCCCAGCCAAGAAGGAACTTTTCAATCCCTCACCCCAAGGCTCAGGGAGCATCCTGGAAGACGATGGCAGCACGAATGTAGGAAGCCAGCAGCTGCAGAGCATGCTGGGAACCGCTGTGTTCTGGACGGCGTCCTTACTATCATGGACTCACTGTAGCTTGGTCCGTAGCCCAGAGGAAATGAACTAGATCAGTTAGCATCCCACCTGTGGGACTAATTGGACTCAGTAGATTACATTTTTCTTTTAAAAGCAGGGAGAGGGGCTGGAGCGATGGCTCAGAAATTAAGAGCACTGGCTGCTCTTGACAGGATCAGGACTCTGTTCCCAGCACCCACATGACAGCTCACAACTATCTGTAACTCCAGTTCCAGGAAATCCAGCGCCCTCTTCTGGACGCTACAGGCACTGAACACATATGGTGCTCTCAAATACATACAGGCAAAACAGTCACGTACATAGAATACAAATAAATAATTTTTTAAAGAAGACATGAAGGTGGGAGGGGGACATATTGGGGGGTTTCAGGACGAAGGTTTCAGCTGTGTGAATATGTCATCTAAAAGCCACTGTGCATCCTGAGTTTTCTTTTCTTTTTAAAAATATTTACTTTTATTTTATGTGCCTACATGTATGTAAGGGCACCCATGCTTTGCAATGCCTGTGGAGACCAGAAGAGGGTGTTGGATCTCCCGTAAGGAAGAAAGCAGTTGAGACAGAAGAATGAGGAGGAACTTCCCAGAAGGGAATTGTTGTGAGATAAGGTCAGGATTCATAGTGTTGCAAACTGGCGGCAGCCGCTTAAGAAGACAGCAAAAGCTCTGCAGTCCGAGAAGGGATCTTCATTTTACCTCTTGGGAAGAAGAGCTTTTTGAGTGCCTGATTCTTGGGTGAGAGTATTGCTTTCTAAATTATATTTAATATAAATTCTGCTGCCTCTGCCTTCCCCTGTTGCTACTGGGGAGTCCCTAATGAGTCTGTGTCACCTGGTCAGGTGATTTCTCTTTTCTCTCTTTCTGGTAGTCAGATCTTCACGACTCTGCCCCAGGTACCTTGAAATGTGCCTAGGAAAGAATTTCTTTTTAATTTGTCCTCTATTTATGTCTCCCAAATAGAAAATTCTCTTCAAACATCGCCTCTCCTGCATTCTTTCTCATCTTTCCTTTTGAGAGTTCTCTTCGGATGTTTATTTGATTTTCTCATTCTAGCTATTTCAGTTTTCTATCACTGTGAAAAATACCAGTGAACTGCAAATTAAAGGAGGAGAAATTTATTTGGTTCAGGTTTCAGAGTTTCCAGTCCTTGGCTGACTGGCTTCATTGTGTTGAGTCATGGTAGAGGTGATGGAAGAATCTTCTCACTCCATAGCAAACAGGGAGACAGAGAGGGAGAGAGAGAGAGAGAGAGAAAGAGAGAGAGAGAGAGAGAGAGAGAGAACCCACAAGTCTTTCCCAGTGATTAGATTCGGCCTCCTATTGGTCCATTCATCTATGAATGACCGTGGTCGGCACTTCATGATCCAGCTATCCTTAGCACGACCAGCTGAGGACCAAGCTTTCGCTCAACACTAAAAGCCTTTGGGGGTACTTTATATGCAACTGTAACACCTCCATATTGATTTCACAGTTTAATATTTCATCTTTGTTGTCATAATAATTTCCTTGTATTTGTCTTCTAGTCTAATAATTTTCTTTTCAACCAAGTCCAATTTTCTTTTTTTTAATTTTTTAATTTTTTGTGTGTATGAGTGTACTGTCTGCATGTAGGTTGGTGCACCCGTGTTATGCAATGCCACAGAGTCGGATTCCCCTGGAACTGGAGTTAAAGACAGTTCTTAGCTGCCATGTGGGTGCTGGGGATGGAACCTGGGTCCTCTGCCAGAGCAGTCGATGCTCTTAACTGCTGAGCCATCTCTCCAGTCCCCCAAGTCTAATTTTCTACTCAAACTTTTTTTGTTTTTTTGAGACAAGGTCTTACTTACTATGTGGCCCTGATTGTCCAGGAAATCACCATGTCAACCATGCTGGCCTTGAACTCACAGAGATCTGCCTGCTTCTGTCTTCTGAATACTAGGCTTAAAGGGATGGATCACTATACCTAGCCCAAACTTTTAATTATGTTTTAAATTTTAACTATTTCTCTCACTTGTAAAATGTCTATTTAGTTCTTTCTCAAATGTGCCTGGTCATTTTTTATAATCTCTGGTACTGTGCTCATATTTGTTATTCTTAAATATATCAAAATACATAAAATAACATGACTTTATATACTATATCTATAGTATACTAAAGGCACATGCCTTTAATCCCAGCACTTGGGAGACAGAGGCAGGCAGATCTCTGAGTTCAAGGCCAGCCTGGGACTAAAGCTCCCTGTCTCAAAAAGACCAAAAAAAAAAAAAAAGTTGGTTGCACATGGTGCTCTTGCCTTTAATCCCAGTACTCAAGAGGCAGAGACAGGCAGATCTCTGTGAGTTGGAGGTCAGCCTGGTCTACATAGCAAGTTCCAGGCCAGCCTGATCTGCATAGCAAGTTCCAGGCCAGCTTGATCTGCATAGCAAGTTCCAGGCCAGCCTGATCTGCATAGCAAGTTCCAGGCCAGCCTGATCTGCATAGCAAGTTCCAGGCCAGCCTGATCTGCATAGCAAGTTCCAGGCCAGCCATGGTAAAACCTTGTCCCAGAACAAAAACAAAACACTGACAAAGTTCACCTTTATTGTGTTTCAATATCATGTCTCCTTACCACAAATATTTTTAAGTGTTTTTTTGTATCAATAAACAGCTTTTTAAAAATATGATTTTTTTATTCTTTGAGACTTTCATACAGTGTATTCTGATTGTTCCCCCTTCCTCCTCCAACCCCTCCCAGATGTGCTCCTCCAAACTTTATGTCCTCTTCCCCTTTTTTTGTAACTCGCTGAGTCCAGTCAGTGCTGCCATATGTACATGGGTGTTGTGGTTTGAATGAGAATGTCCCCCATAGGGTCCAAGTATTCAGACATTTTTTTCCCCAGGTGGTGGTGCTGTTTTGGGAGATCTTAGAAGGTGTGGCCTGCTGGAGGAAGCTGGTCACTGGGGGTGGGCTTAGAGAGTTCAAAAAGCCTTGTCAGTCTCCAGTCTCTCTCTGCTTGAAGATGTGAACCTCAGCTTTCTGCTCCAGCCCTGCCACCATGCCTCCCCGCCATGATGGACTCTAATTCCCCTGGAACCATCAACCATAACCTGAAATAAGCTCTTCCTTTCATAAGTTCCCTTGGTCATGGTGGTTCTATCACAGCAACAGAATAGTGACTAATACAATGGATATAAGACCACCTCACTGAAGGACGGCCCCTACTAGGGGCCATGCCTCTGAAGAAAACTGACTCTCCCTCTTCTAGCAGCCAGCAATTGCACATCCTCAACTACGGGTGGGGCCTTGAGAGCCCCTCCCTATCCATGCTGTGTGAGTGATCAATATCTAAAGCCCTTTCAGGACAGTGGGGCTAAATTGACCATGGGCATTTCTTTCTTATATATTTGGTAATCTTTTAAGAACTTTAAAAACTTTTATTTATTTTTTATGTGTATGAATGTACTGTCTGCACGTAGGTTTGTGCACCTGTGTCCTGCAATGCCACAGAGGTCAGAAGAGGGCATTGGATTCCCCTGGAACTAGAGTTAAAGACGGTTCTCAGCTGCCATGTGGGTGCTGGGGATCGAACCTGGGTCCTCTGCAAGAGCAGTCGATGCTCTTAACCGCTAGGCCATCTCTCCAGCCCTGTATATTTGGTAATCTTATGATTGTGAACTCATATTTAGTTATTTTAATCTTTGACAATCACAGAAAACTAAAATGAAGATGCTTTCCTTAGGGAACAATTTGTATTCACTTCTGCTACAAGTTAGGTATGCTCTCAACCAGGGACCAGGGACCACTGTTCCCAGGTGAGTCCTTGGCTTGATCTCAAAGACTCATGTTCAGCTCCTCCAATCTGTAGAGGGCCCAGGGCTTCGTCTCCTGGAGGAAGCCCTGTGTCAGCATTTGCTCTTTATAGCCTTTTCTGCTCTTGTTAACCATTCACTGAATTGGTTTTAGCTCATGGATTTTTAAGCCAGTGTTGGCTCTTGTAGAGTTGAGTTGTCTGTGATGAGCCTGGTTGTGTGCAGGATCTACTAGCTCTATAGTGTCAGACTTCAGAATGTCTAGTGCTGGCATATGAAATCAAGATCAAAGTTTGCAGCTAAGCATCCTGGCACATGCCTGTTATCCCAGCATTCTTGAGGCCAACACAGGTTTGAGGCCAGCGTGGTTTATATAATGAGACTCTGTCTCAAAACTGCTAGAAAAAAAACTAAGTTCATAGCTTGCCCCTGACTTTCCTGCTGCATAGTCTTGGGTAGGGAACCTGACAGCTTGAGTCTCCACTTGATTATCTGTGAAAAGGCCATGCGAATGCCACCTTGGAGAGAGTTGACAATCACATCAGGTTATTTATGCCTGGAGCTCTCGTCCACTTCTCCACTGCCACCCATGTGCCCATGGCATTCACATGCATAATGCTAACTTTATAGGAAGTAAAGTGCAGTTACCTACGTTCACTACAGCTGCTGGTCTGTACACAATGTAATCGCTCACTGCAGGCACAGAGAGCACAGGTGATGTGGAATTCCTTATTATTACTGCCCCCCCCGCCCTTGACAGCATGTTGGGAGGCACGGCAACACAAAGTTTATTATGCAATAGCTCTAATTCTATTTAAATTCTAACACAATTAAAATCATAAGCAATTAGGGGCTGGAGAGATGACTTGGCAGCTAAGAGCACTAACTGCTCTTGCAGAGGAACTGCGTGCGATTCCCAGCACCCACAACCCACATGGCAGCTAACGACCATTCATATCTCCAGTTCCAGGGGATCTGACATCTTCTTCTGACCTCTGTGGGCATTGTATAACACTTACATGTATGCAGGCAATACATTCATACACATAAAATAAAATAATAAGCCAGGCATGGTGGCACACGCCTTTAATCCTAGCACTCAGGAGGCAGAGGCAGGCAGATCTTTATGAATTCAAGGCCACCCTGGTCTACAGAGTGAGTTCCAGGACAGCTGGGGCTTCAGGGAGACCCTGTCTCAAAAAGACATAATAATAATAACAATAATAATAATAATAATAAAAATCTTAAAAACCATAGGTAAGTAGAGAATTTTGGTGTTCCAAGTCAGCTTTAGTGCAAAGCGCTCACTCAAGCTGTTTCGGCAGAACCTGTCAGGAAGTCATTGGGGTTCAGCCCCTTCCTCTTATCTCTCTGTCATGGTGTCTTTACTTTTCTCTGTGTGTCTTCTTTTGCCCTGTTCATGCCAAGTTTCTGTTCCCTGCCTTTCCTAGCTGAGCACCCACTGTGAACGTCTAGCAGCTCCCAGCTTGGGCCCTAAGAGCAGGTACTGGAGAGTCTGAGTCTGCTGAGCTGGGCTGCCCCTGGGCTGCTGCTAGGCCATCTCTGGCTCATCAACAGTGTCTGGGAATACAAGAACACAGAGCCAGAGAGGGCAGGCTTTTGTTTAAGATGCGTTTATAACCTCCTGACTGAGAACGAGCAGCTGCTGATGCCACAGGCCAGGGTCACTACACACCAGGATAAACGTCAGTTTCTCTCTGGTAGAAAAAATTTCAACTCTAAATATAAGAGGACAGATGACATTAAGTTTTTTTTTTTTTTTCAGTTTTGGGATATTTACTATTTTTATGGCTCTGGAGAGGGAACCCATGGCCTTGTACATGCTGGGCAAGTGCTCTGCCATCCCTGGGTTTCATTGAGGTGAACACACACATTTGGCAGCAGATAGGTCTCTAGGGGCTGGGTAGCTTTGAGGCCCACTCATTTCAGCCCTTATCCTGTAGATGTGAGCAGTAGGGAGACACGTCGCCTTCTTTAAAGTGACAAGGGGAGTCCTAGAGATGAGCCGATAGGGCAAGGCTAGCTTAGTGGTTGACAGCAATGACACTGGAGGCAGCAGCTGAAGAGCAGCAAGGGAGGCTGGGATTGTGCGATGTCCTGCTTCCCTCTCCTGCTGAGGGATGAAATTAGCCCCAGCATGAAGTCAACTACCTTTATCAGAAAGAAAAGGGCAAAGCATTGGTATTTTTCCATTGCACATTGGGTTTGGGAGAACATAGGGGATCTTAAAAAAGAAATCCGCTTGGGAGAGTGTATTTTTGTTTTGTTTTTGTTTTGAAGCTTTCTTCAAAGCCTTTCCCTTTCTCTATTTTGGGAGGATGATGACATTCTCTAAGCGGCTCCTGTAGGCTGAGCTTGATCACATCTACATATCAAGGCACAGAGGGGCACATACTACACACAGAATTCCGTACACATGCCAGCGCACACATGTCTCTGAAATCTATCTATCTATCTATCTATCTATCTATCTATCTATCTATCTATCATCTATCTCTAGCTATCTCATACACACATTTGTGTACATTTGAGTTTATAATAGGACAAACAGAAACTGGTATCAAGAGCCACTTCAGCGGTGTCCCTGCATGTTCGTGTGCACATGTGCACAGCGCATCTTAGGATGAATTTAGTCCTACCCAGTTTCAGGGTAGAGAAGGTAATCACATGTTTTCAGGGAGGCTCAGAAATCTAGTTGAATTCCTAAGCCTGCCAGGTTCTCCATCTGGCCACGATGATTTTTAAGTAAGCACATACACAGGAAAGAATACGCCCAAGGGCATAGAAGGGGCAGGTTCTTGAGGCTGCTGGACTTCAGTCGTTTTAACTTCACTCATTGGCATCTCAAATGAAATGACCATCTTTGAATGGGATGGGGATGCAGTTCATTGCAGCTCAGAGACAGAGACCCCTGAGCATGGGCCTTGGAAGAGTCCATGGAGGTGGGGCACTGAACAGTGTAGGTGCAGAAATTCGGGTGCTGCCACTGAGCACGTGTCCAGGAACAGTAAGTTTACCTGAAACCGGAGCCAGGCATGGCCAGGTGTGGATCCCAACCTCAGGGAAGTGGGAGGGCGATGCAAACACAGATGGGGTCTGTTTCAGATGGGAGGGCAGGAAGGAGGGAAGTCTGGGATCTATAAGATTTCTCTTTATGCGATCCCAGACTCATAAGTTTTCTTTATTTCAGCTAGAACTCACTTCACAGTCGCCCTGTTTACTTACCTACCGTCTGCGTTTCTCAAAACCAGCTTTATTCCTGTCCTAAAGGAAGCCAGGCCAGGTTGGGAAAATATTTCCTCAGCCGGCTCCTCGGCATCGCTGTCTGAGGGAGGCCTTCTGGCCACCATGGCCTTTAAGTAAACACATGGAGAGAACACCCAGAGCAGAGAGAGGGGCAGGTCCTGAGGCTGCTGGGGCTGAGGTCATTTTTAGCGGATTTCCCTCAGGACTTTGGTGTCCGGCTATGTATGGGAGTTCATCAACCAGCTAATAAAGAACAAGCGGCACGGTGCTGGCTTCTACAGCCTGTTTGAGGGTGTCAAAATGAAGCCCCTGGATCCTGGCAGGGAATTGCTGCTCTGTAACACTCCATAACACTGCAATCAGGCCATGACCTTGAGAGCACAGAAAGCAGAAAGGAACTAGCAAGCCACGGGCCTTGAGCATTTAGTACTCTTGTTTTTACTATGATGTAATGGTGAGTTTATGTAACTTAATTTCAAATGATGTATGTTTTTAACAACCAGCTCACAAAAAGTTCTGGAAAATTTAACAGTCGGCTCTTGTGAGCCAGTATGGACTAGTTCCAGTGCTTAACTTAGAGAATGAATGTGTCCGTATTAAACCACTTTCATTGGATGCCAAGGCCACATCACCAAGGGCAGTTTAGAGAGGGCTCCATTTCTTCAAGAAGATTCTAGCTTCAGAAGATAGGCTAGACACCTGTTCAGGCAGGCGCAAAGGTAGACAAACACTGCAGGGTTTTGTTTTTTTTTTTACCCTCTTACCAAAGGTCAGCTGGTCCCCTCAACAGCAGCTCCTGACTGAGCGTGCTTCAGTTTGTATCATCAGAATAGCTTGGCGGCCTCTGGCTTTAGCCTTTTAAGACCCTCATCCCCTAAGGAGAGTGTTATCTGGGTCTCAACCTCTTTTCTGTTTTAGCTGAAGCCTGCTAAAGGGTGTGTGTTCTGATTTTCCAGTTTCCTGGACTTCATCTGAAGGTGTAGTACTTCATGACTCCTGAAAAACTCTCATTAAAAAGCATTCTGAGATGAAAAAGAAAAAAGTTTTTACCCGGTTGGGGTCAAGAGAGTACCCCCATCCCTGGTCCCTGAACTTCTGGCACATTGATGAGGTTTACAAAAAGCACAAAGGCCAGTGAGTGGCAATTTATAGTGCCCAGGAGATTAGGGCAGGGGAGCTGGCGTGGGGACCCAGCAAGGTGCTCCAGGGCCGAGACTCAGGATAGGAAGAATGAAGAACTTCAAGGGGCGGGGAGATGGCTGTGCTCACAGACTTTACCGATGTCTGTGGTGACTGCCTGATAGTTGTGTTCATTCCCACAATTCTTACCTTCTTGGGATCTTGGCTGCCTTGACTCTGACATTTTAGTGTTCCACATCTCCTTCCTAACCCAGGATGGATTCTATAGCTTATTCACAAAGTCGCCTGGAAATCCCAACCTCAGGTAGATTCAGCTCTCTGTCTACTGGACACTGTTCCAAGCAAGCAGATGTGGCCAAAGGAAAGTCTGCTGCATGGCCTGAATGCAAGGTGATGCATCTTTATGGAGCTCAGTACTGTCTGGAGATCCAGCTACATCCCTGGTCAATTCACACATACAGTCTCCATCTCTGTGTGACCGGACCTCATGAATGCAGGTGTCCTCTAGACCACTGATTGGATGGCCCCAGTGCCCACTCTCCACGGTGTCCTCCAGACCACTGATTGGATGGCCCCAGTGCCCACTCTCCATGGTGTCCTCCTGACCACTGATTGGATGGCCCCAGTGCCCACTCTCCACGGTGTCCTCTAGACCACTGATTGGATGGCCCCAGTGCCCACTCTCCACGGTGTCCTCCAGACCACTGATTGGATGGCCCCAGTGCCCACTCTCCATGGTGTCCTCCTGACCACTGATTGGATGGCCCCAGTGCCCACTCTCCACGGTGTCCTCTAGACCACTGATTGGATGGCCCCAGTGCCCACTCTCCACGGTGTCCTCCAGACCACTGATTGGATGGCCCCAGTGCCCACTCTCCATGGTGTCCTCCTGACCACTGATTGGATGGCCCCAGTGCCCACTCTCCACGGTGTCCTCTACACCACTGATTGGATGGCCCCAGTGCCCACTCTCCACGGTGTCCTCCAGACCACTGATTGGATGGCCCCAGTGCCCACTCTCCATGGTGTCCTCCTGACCACTGATTGGATGGCCCCAGTGCCCACTCTCCACGGTGTCCTCCTGACCACTGATTGGATGGCCCCAGTGCCCACTCTCCATGGTGTCCTCTACACCACTGATTGGATGGCCCCAGTGCCCACTCTCCACAGTGTCCTCCAGACCACTGATTGGATGGCCCCAGTGCCCACTCTCCACGGTGTCCTCCAGACCACTGATCGGATGGCCCCAGTGCCCACTCTCCATGGTGTCCTCTAGACCACTGATTGGGTGGGCCCAGTGCCCACTCTCCATGGTGTCCTCCTGACCACTGATTGGATGGCCCCAGTGCCCACTCTCCACGGTGTCCTCTTGACCACTGACTGGATGGACCCAGTGCCTACTCTCCACTCAGTGACTTTAGCTCTCAACTTTGTCCCCCTCACTACTGAGAGGTCAGTTGCTTCTTTTATCCTGGACCAAAACTCCACATTTCTTAGGATATTAAATGTCCTCTTTGTCAGGCCAGAATGGAGCCAGGGAGCGGGAGGGATCGCACCTCCTGTGTGCCACCCTCTACCTGGCTGCTGCTCATCCTCCAGGGCTGTCACTTGGCCAAGGAGGATATGGAAAGGGAAGAGAGACTTTACTCCGCTCGTGCCATCACAGCAGTATTGGATTTAACAGCTTGGAAGTGTTTAAAGCTGGCACAGGTTTCTTGGTGGTACTTGTATGGACTTCCTGATGGCTGCTTTCTTGATGCAGACCCTGCCTTTCTTCCAGCGACCCACTCACAGTGTCTCCTTGGGTCTAGGCATCTTTTGGTCTATACCATATGGACTCTTGGGCTTTGGTCCCTCCACATGTCTCTCTATAAACAGCACAGGTACCATCTCTGCTCCAAGCTCCTATCCACATTTGGTCTCATGGACACGGGAGCTGAGATAGCACACACAGTTCTCTCTCCTCTTCTATGCTGAGGCAGCCAGCTAGCCATCTCTTGCCTTTCACTAGCACCTTCATGTGCTTGGTCCAGCGCAACTCTGTGATGTCTTCCATGCCTCCACGTGCTCCCTCAGTGTCCAGTCACTTGGCTTGCTGTGAAGGGAGGTGCTTTTCTACCACTTTTTTTTTCCCCAAGAAGCCAAATTCACTCTCTCTTCCTCTTTCTCCAACGTCAATCCTATGACACCCTCATGGTAGCTTATGAGCTCAGGGTTGTAACAAGGGTTTTATTTGAATTAAATGTTTTTTATTGGTGGCTTTGAGATTCTCACTAGGTGGCCAGGTTGGCTTCAAACTTTCCCAAGTGCTGAAATTGCAGACTTGTGCCACCATGGTGGTGTTACACGAGATCCCGGAACTCCTGAGGTTTCTCCATCCATTTCCCAAGAGCAGAGATCACAGGTATGCAGGATGTGTTTGAGATTTAGCCATCCATAGTGCGGCATAGAACTCCATTTCAATTTTTTCTTTTTTGAGACAGAGTTTTGAAATGTAGCCTTGGCTAGCCTTGAACTCACAATCTTCCCTCCTAAGCCTGCCAAGTGCTGAGTGCTGAGGTTATACTGTCACGCCTGCCTAATTTTCGTGCTTTCCTTTCAATTGAGGTATAGTGTAACAGTGTATGGCTTTACCAGTTTAGTTTCATCCATATTGCTGTTGCCTAACATATAAGTTTATAGTTTTCGCTATGACAGGTGTTGAAATGAAACTTTCATCTCAATCGAGTGAATTTCTTTAGACTCTTTTGTCTAGAAGAATAAGATATGTACCTCTTCAACTTTATAGGACATTGCCAAATGATTTTTCCAGAATGTTTTTGGCAGTTATACTCCAAGGAAGGGTGAAGGAGTTCACCTAACGTTTGCTTCCTTGCCCCTAAACTTTAAAGTTTTCCATTGTGATAGGAAATGTATGTGTTGTTGACTTCTGGGAGAGCCAGGAACTTTTTCACAATGCACACAGACACTTCTCTTTTGTAAATGACTTGTTTATATCATTTGTCTATTTGCCTTGTTGGGCTTATAATTTTCCTACTGATTCTGAGGAGTTTGCTAATATATAATATGTGTTCAGATCCTTTGTTCAGTTACAAATTATTTCTCCTCTTATATGGTGTGTCTTTTCATTTATTAGATAGTGTTTTGCTATTTAGATTGCAACTTTAAGGCAATTATATTGATTTTCTTTCTTTTTTCTTTTTTCTTTTTTTTTTTTTTATTTTGGTCTTTTTGAGACAGGGTCATTCTGTAGCCCCAGCTGTCCTGGAATTTGCTCTGTGGACCAGGCTGGTCTTGAATTCACAAAGATCCACCTGCCTCTGCCTCCCAAGTGCTAGGATTAAAGGTGTGCGCCACCATGCCCAGCTAATTTTCTTTTATAGCTAATGTTTTCCATTTATCATTTAAAATATTCTTCCCTATGTGGAACACATAAAGATATGTCTACAGTTCCTTCTAAAACTTTTGCTATAGAAGCATTTAAATGTCTATTCCACCAGGAATGTGTTTTCGTGAGTTTTTTTTTTTGTAATTAAATTTATTTTGGCTGACATATACAAACATAAAGTTGCACATATTTGTGAGTGTTATGGTTTAATTTTCTATCTCTGGATAGACACTCAGAAGCCCTTTCATTGTGTGCCTGTGGAGCTAGAGGTCTGCCTTTGCTGATGGTCAGGCCTCCGTGTTGACTGGGTCTGCTTCTGGGTTTTTTAGCGTGTTCCATCGGACCGCTCTGTCATAGACCACACCCTCAGTTGTGGAGGATTTCCATGTTGCTGCACAAGGTGGGACTCCTTCCTCTGCCGTGGCTGGATTGGTGCTTGCTTTTCTACATCAGCTGCTCAAGTTGTCTTGTTCGTAAGCTTTTTTGTTTGTCTCTTTGTTTTGCTTTTTGAGACAGGGTCTCCCTGTAGCTCTAGCTGTCCTGGAACACCCTATGTAGACCAGGTTGGCCTTGAACTCACAGAGATCCACCTGCCTCTTCCTCCTGCACACCAGGACTAAAGGCGTGTGCCACGATACCCAATGTAACGTCATAACAAATCTTAGAACTAGGCATTGTAAACTTTTCCTCAACTGCTTTTAAAGCATTTTGTTTACTTATTTATATTTATTTTTATTTTATGTGTGTTTTACATGAATTTAAGTGGATCACATGCGTCCCATGCCTGCAGAGCCAGAAGAGGGTGTTGGATCCTTTGGAACTAGACTTAAGGAGGGTTGTTAGCTGCCACACGGGTGCTGGGAATGAAACCTGTGTCCTCTACAAAAGCAGCCAGTTCTCTTAACTGCTGTGCTGTCTCTCCAGTCCTTTCCCAAAATTCTTTTAATAGTCTTTTTAATTTCTGTATCCATTTGTATGAAAAGTATTTTGGGGTTTTCACTAGAAACAGTTTAGAGGATTATTGTCATCTTTTTGTTTTGTTTTTTTGAGACAGGGTTTTACTATGTAGCCCTGGCCAGCCTGGAACTTGCTATGTAGGCTGGCCAGGAACTCACAGAAATATGCCTGCCTCTGTCTCCTGAAGGACGTGAGCCAGTGAGTGTTGCCATCCTAACAAAACCTTGGAAGAACTCTTCTGATCAATAAACATTCAATATATTTTACAATTGCTTAGATCCTCTGAAGAATTCTTTTAGCAATGTTTTTATAATTTTCAGGGTAAAAGTCTTACACACCTTTCGTCAGATGTGTCCCTATTTCTGTTACTGGGGAAATCTGGGGAGCCCACAATGGGCACTGGATGTTACTGGGAAGCCGGGCTCCCATTTTGGAGTCCTTAATTCTTAGGCATATTAATTAAAGAATGTAAAAATGTACTCAGAAGGAAGCTCAAGGCCAATTTTATTAAGTTTGGGAGAAAAAAACAACAGAGAAGGCAAGCTGTAGAGCAGAGCAGCCACCCAAGGAGCAAAACAGGGAGAGAGAACAAGATCTGTCTTTTAGGTTAGGGTCCAAGAAAGCTGGCAGGCTCGGCAATGGAGGGCGAGCACGGTGAACTGGATAGAGAACAAGGAGGAAGGCCAGAGAGTTGGGGAGAGCACACGCAGGCTTTGCCAGTGCTCCACAGAAAGAAGAAAAAGGGAAAGTCACACTTTGAGTTGGAAATCAGAAGATATGGAGTGCGCAGAGCTCAGATTGAGGGATTTGGCCAGACCACCTGAAGCACAGGTAGGGGCCAGGCGCTTCAGCTAGGCGAATGAATTATTGGATAATTGAATCATTGGCTTGTATGGCTGTGGGGGCAGAGTTGCCCAGATAGCCAGTATAAAGGTGGAACTGTTACTACTGGGAGACTCAAGTGCATAGGGCTTAGACTGGGGGATTTCGCCAGATCACCTGAAGCACAGAGTACTGGGGCACAGGCTGAGTGAGCCACTCACTGCCTCCCCACCAACTGGAATTGCAGAGGGAGTGTCCAAGTGGGACCACAATAGTGATTCTGGGGAGCAAGTGTTGAACTCAAACTGCCACACTCACAAAAGAAACCAACGAGGGGCCACAGATGTTGCAAAAATTACACAGAAAAACTCTCAAGCCTGGGATTCAATCTTTGATACAAAATTTATTTAATTTGCTGGTGCACTAGAACCCAATTAAGAAAACTGATGCATCAGGGGAGCCAATTGTTGATTTGTCAGAGACGCAACCCACTCCATGCAGGGATGAGTGCGATGTCGACAGTCTGTTACAGAGAGCTTTTAAAGACAAAAACCATGAACTAGAGGAATTTGGTGGCATCATACAAACACAATTAAAAGGCTGTACAAACAATGCAAGCAGTGGTGACCTTTAAGCTGATTGGTTGTGTTTAGCAGCCTGAAGCCCCTTGGAGAGGAATGGGCTCCTTAGGGGGCAGAAGTGCTCCCTCAGGGCTGGGAAAGTTTATCCTGACCTCAGGTAGCTGTGGGAACTAGGAACTCAGGGTCAGACTGTATTCTTGTGGTTAAGGTAGTCATGGGAACCAAGCTTGCTTTTGCCAACTCAATTTTACAGTTAATGCTTTCCTTCTGATTAACTATTTCTGACCTGGTCCTAACACAAGCAAGTTACAGACTGGGTTGTTACCTACCTGGTTTTTGGAGAACTTTTAGAAAAGAAAGGGAAGAGTAAGTTAGACTTCCAATACATAACCAAAATTGAAAACCTGAAACCTAGACAAGTCAACATCCCATAAACAAGGAGAAAACAACAAAGGCATCTGAAGGAAACAAGCAAGGCAAGCCTTCAACACAGTGAAGAAACATTTGAGATTTGCATCAGAATACAAAAAAACAACCCACATGCCAAAATCAAATGAAAGAAAAACATGGGAAAAATGCAGAATAATTCCACACCAAACTCTACCAACCCTATACAAGATTCCTACAATGAGATCTCCCTAGAGGCAACCAAGGACACAGATCTTAGAAGAACAATCATAGACATATTCAAAGAAATCAAAGAATATAAAGAACAAGTCAGAGAACTAAGGAGAGAGAATGAAAAATTCAAGAAGGACCTAGAGGGAGAGAATGACAAACTTTGGAAAGAACTAAAGGTTGAGAATGACAAACTCCAGAAAGAGCTAGAGGGGCAGAATGACAAACTCTGGAAGGAAGTGGAAACACTGAAAAGATCCCATGCTGAAATAAAAAAGGAAACCAACCAGCAAAGCAAGGAGCTACAGGAAGAGATTGAGAAGCTCCAAAAGGAAGTGGAAATACTAAAGAAATCACAGGATGAATTGAAAAAGGAAATCGAACACTCATCCAATCAAGAGGAAAGGATAGGAAAAAGCCTCAGAAGTAGAAAGGAGGAAGCAGAACAAAGAATATCAGACCTGGAAGATAACACAGAACAACTAAAAAGCTCAAGTAAAGATTATGAAAAATTTTTAAATGCACAAGAGTCGAACAACCAGGAAATGTGGGACACTATGAAAAGATCAAACCTCCACATCATAAGGATAGAGGAAGAAGAAGAATCCCAAGAGAATGGCATTGATCAGATCTTCAACAGAATAATAGATGAAAATTTCCCCAGACTAAAAAAAGACAAACCCATAAAAATACAAGAAGCACATAGAACTCCAAATAGACAAGATCAGAAAATAAACTCCCCATGCCATATCATAATTAAAACATTAGACATCCAAAGCAAAGACAAATTCTGATAGCCACAGAGAAAAACAACAAGTTACATATAAGGGGAAACCCATCAGAATTACAGCTGACTTTTCAGTGCAAACTATGAAAGTAAGAATAACATGGACCAAAGTATTCCCACTGCTAAATGACTATAGATGCCAACCCAGGTTACTATACCCAGCAAAAATGTCGATTATAGTTGAAAGAGAGAGAAAAATCTTCCATGACATAAACAAGATGAAATAATATATGTCCGGAAAACCAACCCTTCAGAGAATACTTGAAGCAACTCAAAGGACAGAGGAGAGGAGCAACTATCCCCAGGCACCTAGAAAGAGAAATTAATAAAAGCATAACTGCAGAAGTAGAAACCTATACCAAACTTCAAATGGATAATAAGGTGAAAGGAAGCAACACACATCTCTCAATTATAACCTTAAATATTAATGGACTAAACTCCATAATCAAAAGACATGGACTGGGAGAATGGATTAGGAAACAGAACCCACCTATATGCTCTCTGCAAGAAACCCATCTCACTCTCAAGGATAGGCACCAACTTAACATGAAGGGATGGAAAAAATTATTCCAAGCAAATGGTACCAAAAAGCAAGGAGGAGTCGTTATTTTAATATCAGATAAAATAGACTTCAAAGTAAAAGAAATCAGAAGAGACAAAGAGGGCCATTACATCTTTATCAAAGGAACAATTAACCATGCAGCTCTCTTCACAATAGTGAAGAGCTGGAACCAACCCAAGTGCCCTTCAACTGATGAGTGGATAGAGAAAATGTGGTACATCTATACAATGGAGTTCTATGCAGCAGTAAAGAAAGATGACATTATGAACTTTGCAGGTAAATGGATGGAACTAGAAGATATTATGTTAAGTGAAGTAACACAGTCCCAGAAAAACAAACTATGAATGGTATCCCTCATCTGTGCATCAAGCACCTAGTTGTAAGGCAAACTGAGCAACATTAATGTTACATTCCTCATGATCTGAAAACAACTGTGCTATTATATTATGAATCCCTTAACAGATTCTAGAATTAAACTACATTTATTTTCAGACTTTGGAATTTTGGTATATGGGTGGAGGGTATGTATGCATATTTCCGAGTAATATAAAGTCAAAAGAATGAAGAAAAAAACTAGTTTGTCATAACATTGTCTAACCACAGTATTTATCTTATGGGAGTGCTTCTTTGTATTTCTTATACAAGGCTGCTTGAGCTTTTATCCAAGCCTTTTCTTTTCTTTTCTTTTTTTTTTCTTTTTGGTCTTTTCAAGACAGGGTCTCCCTGTAGCCCCAGCTGTCCTGGAATTCACTCTGTAGACCAGGCTGTCCTTGAACTCACAAAGATCTGCCTGCCTCTGTCTCCCAAGTGCTAGGATTAAAGGCATGCACCACCACGTCCGGTGATCCAAGCCTTTTCTAAAATATTATACAGTAATTAAAAGTATCAAGCTGGTGTAACTTAGCCTTTCTGGATGCTTAATGACCACACTTAAAGGCCCATACCAATTTGGCTGAGGCACTTAAGGGATAACTTTGTTCCTTGCCCTCAGAGGTCAACTAAGTCCCAGGGGACTATGCATGGGGGAATCTCTTGAAATGTCTTGCAAATGTGAGTTACCAGTCTTCCTGTGCGGGGAGGTCTTGGAGATCCACTAACGGGACGTCAGCCGTGTTGAGTCTATAAAGAGGAAAGTCTGCTCATGCTTCAAAAAGGGAAGCCTGGTCTAGCAAGACCTGACTTTGTCCTCAAGTGGATGGAACTGGTAAATGAAAAGCCAAAAGGAGCCAAGGGCTCCCTCCTCCTCCTCCTCCAAAACCCTAGTGACCCCTGAGGACCAGATCCTCAACTGACCTTGAGAAAATAAAAACCTTGGTTAATCTGGGATAACTGTGTTGCCTTAAACATCCAAAAGGAAAGTATAACCAGAAATAAATAATTAGTAAGGCCTGAGAAATTGTACTTCAGGTATAAAACTTGAGATCTTAGTAAAAAAGACAAAGAAAGAAGAAAGAAAGAAAGAGAGAGAGAGAGAGAGAAAGAAAGAAAGAAAGAAAGAAAGAAAGAAAGAAAGAAAGAAAGAAAAAAATCAGGCAGGCTGGAGCCACCACATTCTCTGCGTCTGTAACAAAGGGAGGGGCTTCTGGGAAGGAAAAGTACATTATCTCATTACGAGTACACACACACACACACACACACACACACACACACACACACACCGCCATGTGGCTTGAAACATCATGTCTACACCAGAACTAGACCAGAAGAGCACAGACTCTGTTCTTTTGATCCAGAGGGAGCAGCTTCGTCTTAATGGGCCTCAGAGAAGCATAGCCATGTCCACTTTTATTCTTTTAGTCATCACAACAGATCTGACTTTACTTCTCAGTTTTCTTTTTTTAATATATTTTATTAATTCCTTGAGACTTTCATATGATGCATTTTGATCACATTCACCCTTTATTCCTCTCCCCAACTCCTGGATCCCCCCCCCCCCCCCAATTTGTGCCCTCTTTAAAAAAAAAGCATCAATTCCAATTTGTGCTGCTCTTACACTCCTGGT
This sequence comes from Rhizomys pruinosus, assembly GCA_009823505.1. NCBI lineage: Eukaryota > Metazoa > Chordata > Mammalia > Rodentia > Spalacidae > Rhizomys > Rhizomys pruinosus. The sequence goes on from VZQC01012643.1 coordinate 302,632, forward strand.
GTGCAGCCATCACCGGAGGGGCATGGCTGCTTCCCACGGGCCACACCCTTGAAGAAAACTCACTCTTCCTCCCCCAGAAGCCGTCAACTGTCCATAGCTCCTCGCTACTGTTGGGAGCTCCTAGAAGTTGACTGGCTGGATCCTGTGCAGGTGCTGTGAGCCATGAGCACATCAGTCCGGCCATGTTCAAAGACTGTTTCATTCCAGTCCTCCCAGCTCTGGCTCGTGCAGTCTTTCTGCACCTTCTTCCTAGATGGGCCCTGAGCCTTGGGGCTGGGGGATGATGCGGACGTCCCATTTGTGGCTGAGCACTCCACAGACATTTATTCTCTGCAACGTTTTCCAGTTGTGAGCTTCTGTTTGGGGTCTGGAGAGATGGCTCCATGGTTAAGAGCACTGGCTGCTCTTGCAGAGGACCCGGGTTCAGTTGCCAGCACCCACATGCTGGCTAACAACCATCATTTCTAGGGGATCTGATGCTCTCTTCTGACCTTGTGGGCATTGCAGGACACGAGTGTACTTACCTACACATAAACAATACTCATACATATAAAGTAAAAACTAAAATATTAAAAGAAGACTTGTCTTCTGTTTTCTGGCATGTTGATAACATATTTAATAGTTGACTTGATGTTTCCCTCAACTTTCGACACTGTTAGTTTGGGGGGGTAAGTTTCAGGTTTTTTCTTTTGTGTGTAAGTACACAAACGTGTGTGTGTGTGTGTGTGTGTGTGTGTGTGTGTGTGTGTAGACCAGAGGTCCACATAGGCTGTATTCTTCAATTGCTTTCCACATTATTATTATTATTATTATTATTATTATTATTTGGTCTTTTGGGGACAGGGTCTCCCTTTAGCCCCAGCTAACCTAGAACTCACTATTTAGACCATATTGACCTTTATCTCACAGAGATCCTCCTGCCTTTACCTCTTGAGTGCTGGGATTAAAGGAATGTGCCACTATGCCCAGCTTCCTCACTGCTTTTCTGAGACAGGGTCTCCCTTTAGCCCCAGCTGGCCTGGATCTCACTATGTAGACCAGGCTGGCCTTGAACTCATAGAGATCTGCCTGCCTCTACCTCCTGAGTGCTGGAATTAAAGGTGTACGCCACCACACCTAGCTATATAATAATAATAATAATAATAATAATAATAATAATTTATTGAGACTGGGTCTCTTACTGAACCTAGGGCTTGCTGATTTTCTTAGACCAGTTGGTCAGCAAACCCCAAGGACCCTTCTTTCTCTGCCTTCCCAGAGATTACAGGTGTGTACCACCACACCCAGCGTTTTATGTGGGGGATGGCATCCAAATTCAGTCCTTATGCTCACATAGCAGGCTTTGTACTGACTGCACTCTCTCCTCAGCTCCAGACTTACTGGTATTGTATTTTGAGTGGTTTCTACTGGTATGTCTTCAAGTTTAGTGCTTGTCTCCACTGGCAGTAATGTCTACTCTGTGGCCTGTGGCTGTATGCAGCCACCCCTGGCTGAGGGTAGCCATGTGTGCACCACCCCTGGCTGAGGGTAGCCATGAATGCAGCCATCCCTGGCTGAGGGTAGCCATGTATGCAGCCACCCCTGGCTGAGGGCAGCCATGAATGAGTCACCCCTGGCTGAGGGTAGCCATGTGTGCAGCCACCCCTGGCTGAGGGTAGCCATGTATGCAGCCACCCCTGGCTGAGGGTAGCCATGTGTGCAGCCACCCCTGGCTGAGGGTAGCCATGTATGCAGCCACCCCTGGCTGAGGGTAGCCATGTGTGCAGCCACCCCTGGCTGAGGGTAGCCATGTGTGCAGCCACCCCCGGCTGAGGGTAGCCATGTGTGCAGCCACCCCAGGCTGAGGGTAGCCATGTGTGCAGCCACCCCTGGCTGAGGGTAGCCATGTGTGCAGCCACCCCTGGCTGAGGGTAGCCATGTGTGCAGCCACCCCTGGCTGAGGGTAGCCATGTGTGCAGCCACCCCACGCTGAGGGTAGCCATGTGTGCAGCCACCCCACGCTGAGGGTAGCCATGTGTGCAGCCACCCCTGGCTGAGGGTAGCCATGTGTGCAGCCACCCCTGGCTGAGGGTAGCCATGTATGCAGCCACCCCTGGCTGAGGGTAGCCATGTGTGCAGCCACCCCTGGCTGAGGGTAGCCATGTGTGCAGCCACCCCCGGCTGAGGGTAGCCATGTATGCAGCCACCCCTGGCTGAGGGTAGCCATGTGTGCAGCCACCCCTGGCTGAGGGTAGCCATGAATGCAGCCCAACAAAACACTTACTTAAAACATTAAAAAAAAGTTTTTTTCTAACTCAGTTGCACAGTTCCTGAGTATGACATTTGTAGATGACATTGTTGTGTCCCAATGTCAAAAGGCTGCACATACCTATTAGAAGATCTAATCTGCCATTAATTTCATTCAGTATGTTCTGTCTATAGCAGTCAGTTAGGTCAGCGTGGTGTGGGGGTCCAGGCCTATAGTCTCAGCACTTCAGGGCTTGAGGCAAGAGGAGCCTCATGAATCTGATGCCCAGTTGGGCTGTACTATAGTGAATTCAAGGCCAACCTGGGCTATGATAACAAGATCTTCTCAAAAACAAAACAGAAACCCATGAGGAAGTCCATTGGGCTTTCTCGCTCTCAGTCCCTCCTCACTGCGCATGTGCAGTCTTAGGTCTCTAAGGACAGAACGTATTTACACTGCTTTCATGTTCTTGAATATTTAATTTGGATGCCTACATCATTTCCTGATTCAGTTTTCTTCTCCTTCTAGGTCCTATTGGCCTGCCTCTTTGCATTTTAATTGGATACCAAATGTGTCTTGAAAGGCCACTCATGATCAGCCACTTTTCTAACCTCCACTCTTCCCGGCTCCCTCTGCATCCACTACCCCAGTGCCCTGCACACCCGTTTGTTTATACTTCCCCTTCTCTCTCCGGCATCCTCTTCCCTCAGCTGTCGCCAGGGGCTGCTCCCTCACTTCATTTGAATCTCTGTTCAAATGTCACTTTATCATTTTTCCTTGTTCTGTTCATCTTTAAATATTTATAACCACGTGCCAGCCGCATTATCAATTATCTGGTCCCTTCCTCCTGCTTCAATGTAGAATATATCAGGACACCATAATGAAAATTATTGCTGTCCTTATATAATAAAATACCCTGAACAAGGTGGGTATGGTGGCACACATCTATAATCGTAGACAGCCTGGGATGCATAGCAAAACCCTGTTGCAAACAGCAGCAACAAAATATTATTTAAACAAAGAATATCAGAGGAGAGTGACCCACAGACAGATCCAAGCTGATAAGGAAAGGAAAACATCTATTGGACTGGACAACAGCTTGTGCTGGTGGTTACATGGGTTCAAACATCCTCCCCTCCCAATCTCCTGGGTTCTCTCAGAAGACTTTTCATCTTTTCTAGCTCAAGTCTACTTATGTACTTATCCATAAGGCTTGTGGTATCTGTTTAAGGTATACAACAGGATGTTGTAGGACATACAGATAATCCTTTTTCACTGTTTTAAGACAGAGTCTCACTAAGCTGCCCAAGCAGGCCACCAACTTGCAGTCTTCCTGCCTCATCTTCTTGGGTAGATAGATGTAAGCTGCTATATCAGGCCTTGACATTGGAATTTCGACAAGGATTGTGTTGAATCTCTGTGTTACTTGGGAGAGCATGTACAATTTCATAGTATTCCTTATTCCAATCCATGAGCACAAGATCTTTCTATTTATTTATAGATTCTTCCATTTCTCCATTTCTTGCATCAACATTTTATAGTTTTCACCGTAGAGACATTTTGTCTCCTTGGTTAACTTTATTACTAAGAATTCGACCTTTCAATAGTCATAAATGGAATTGTTTTCTTGATTTCTTTTTCAGCTAGGTCATTATTTGTATATAAAAATGATTTTTGGCTGAGTGTGGTGGCGCACACCTTTAATCCCAGCACTAGGGAGGCAGAGGCAGGCAGATCTCTGTGAGTTCAAGGCCAGTCTGGTCTACATAGCGAGCTCAAGGCCAGCTGGGACTAAAGGGAGACCCTGTCTCAAAAATACAAAAAAAAAAAAAAAAAGATTGTTGTTGTTGGTGTTGTATCCAGTAGTTTATTTTTTATAATTTTAGGGGGTTGGGAGGAGGATGCATGCTATAACGTGTGCGTGAAGGTCAGAGGGTAGTTTATGGTGGGGTTCGTTCTGTCATGGGGGTTCTGGGGCCTGAACTTAGGTCGTCAGGCTTGACAGCAAGCACTTTAACGAACAGAGCCATCTTGCTGGTCCTGTATCCTCAGTCTGACTGAATTTATTTATTATTCTAAGAGGTGTGTGAGAGACTTTGTGGTTAAAAAAGTACATACTTTTAAAAAAATTTATTTATTTATATATATATTTTTTATCAAATCTAGACCGTGTCCCCCCATCCCCCCACCCCACCAGAGTTCATGCATTCTGCCAAAAAAAAAAATTATTCAGTTTAACAGTTCATCTGTTCAGTTTAAAGAATAGCTAATTTAAAAAAAAGAATAGCTAATTCTCCTAATATGACATATTCATTCAAAGAATATTATTATATATGTATTGACATGGGACATTAGGAAAGAATCTATGTTTAACAATATGAATTTTTGTTTAATGAACTGAAAGTTATAACTTGTGGTGCTATTTAGATCTTAAGCATATGTATTTCCATAAAGAATTTCTAAAACTTCAAACCTCAGAAAAAAAGTACATACTTATAGGAGCATGCCACCTGCAAATGCAAATGCAAGTGCTTTTCTGGTTTGGATGCCTTTGCGTCTTTTTCTGATGTGGTTATTTCTTGCTAGTGCTCCCAACACCTGTAACAAAATCAGTGCAGTCGACACCACCATGTTAGATGTGGATCTTTCATAAAGAGCCTTGACCATGCTGAGCACCATTTCTCCTAGAGCTGAACGATGGGGAAATTTTGTCACGAAAGCATACTGACATTAGTGCTTTTTCCCTATCAGTTGAGACTATCTAGTCTAATGCATACTAAGATTCTCTCCTAGGTATTGCCAGTCCCTACCTCCTCTGGGGCAGAGGAGGCTCAGGGAGTTCCCAGTCAAATGGGATATACGCATGTGTATATGGGGCCCAGTTTTGCATTACTGCAGTGAAATATGGGGCCCAAGATACTTATGAAAAGACAGGTTTGGCTCACAATTCGGAAGGTTCAAATACAAGACCGGGTTGTCTCCTTGGTTTGGGCCTCTGTGGAGGGCAGGACACCTCAGTCGAGATGCCTGTTGAAGGAACGACTCATACAAAGCAAAGAGGAGAGAGGAGAGAGCAAGGTGCTACAGTTCCTTTTGACACACACCCCCAAGGACCCAAGGACCTCAGGCTAGAGCGTGTTTGTGTGTGTGTGTGTGTGTGTGTGTGTGTGTGTGTGTGGTACATGTTTGTGTGGATGTGCACAGACATGTGTGCACCAGAGTGTACAGATCAGAGGTGTCTGGGAGTCTTACTCTGTCACTTTCCACCTTAGCTTGTGAGACAAGGGCTCCCCAGAAGCTGGAGCTCATCGGCTTGGCTAGGCTGGCCGGCCATGCTCCCATCTCCACCCCACTCAGCACTGAGTTTACAGATGCAGCATCACACCTAGCTTTTTATGCGGGTACTAGGGATCCAGTCTCAGATTGCCGTGCTTTGCGACAGGTGCTCTACCACCTGAGCCATCTTCATAGCCAGAAATTTTTTTTAATTAAAAAAAATTTATTTTAAAAATTAATAATTTTTAATATTTTGAGGCAAGTAGCTTTTGCTGGCCTGGAACTCACTGTATAGACCAGACTGGCCTCAAAGTCACAGAGCTCTATCTGCCTCCCAAGTACCAGAATTAAGGATGTGTACCACCGTGCTTGATCAGATTAAAAAATATATATATATATACATGAGACACACTGAGGTGTAATGGTACACACCTGGAAGCCCAGCACTCAGGAAACTGAGGTAAGAGAATCGTGAGTTCAAGACCGTGTGGGCTACAGAGTGAGACCCTATCTCAACAACCTCCACCCCAAATTATGCATGTGTATATGATGCTCAGTTAAATTAAAATTAATCTGAAATTTGAATTTCATATAAGCAATGAATCATTTTTTAGTATGAAGATCTGCAGGAAGATCCAGTTTTAATTAGGGGTAGTTCTCAGCTAGCACCCCTCAGGGCACCACATGGATGGGAGTCAGGGGATTTCTCTGACCCTGCCCCAAGGAGGAACAGACAAGTTGGCCTAGGAGTGTGATGCTGAGTGGGGCAATGGTGTACAATGGCGTGCACATCAGTTGGCTTATAAAAGCAGGCTGTAGCAGGCAATAAATCTAATTCTCCATTACCATCATTATAGAATTCCCGGCCATCATTATTTTTTGCGAGCATACAGCCCAAAGCAGGCCTGCATTTCGTTCAGGTGACCAGTGGGTTGGAAAGAAGTTCTTGGACCACCAACCTGGATAGCTGGTGTGGTGAAGTGGATTGTGAGTGGACATAGGCTGAAGAGAGGTCATCAGCCATCAGCCTGAAATTCCTGTCCAGGGGCCAGCAGCCTCTGGCAGGTGGGAAATCATGGCCAAGGGTGGGAAACGTTCCATCGTCCCAGGCTGAGGGCTTGGCTTAGAGGAACCTCTCAGGTCGGGCTACAGAACTAGCCAGCCGGTCTCTGCGTCGAGAGGCCAGCTCCCAGTGGCCACAGGCAGGTACTGTGCTCCCCTTTCCCTTAGCAGGGCCAAGTTGTACCTGCTTGTTACAAAGAAAGCTTCCTACAAGGTTCCCCTGATACTGAGGAAATATATGACATGTGAGTGCACATACATGTACATACAAACACACACATACAAAAAACAATGATTTGCTATTTATGTGAAATTCAAGGTTAACTGGGTGTCTGCACTTTATGGGCCAGTCCTAACGGGACTGTGGACATCTCTCTCCAACAACTTGACTGGAAAGAAAAATCAAGGGCTAGAGCTCCAGCCGGAAGGGAGGGGACAAGACATTGGTACCTGGGCAGGGATTTTTCTGAGCAGGGAGGGCAGGTACCAGTGCTTCTGCAGGAAGGCAAAGAGAAAGAATGAAGAAGGTGTAGAGAGTAATGGACTATTTAAAGCATGGGACTCTAGTTGGGACCACTCACTTAAAGAAAAATGTCTCCCCTCACCCTTCCAGCCCACCTTTTGGTGGGCCCAGAATCATGCTTGGAACCGCCACTACTATGAAGCCCTGGACAACAACCATATTGCAGATTCTACCCTAGAGATTCTTTTCTTTTCTCTGTGTTTTACTTGCTGTTCTAATGGGCCACCACAGCAGAAAATATTTTGCTACATAGAACAATTCACTCTGCCAACTTTGTTTCTCAGTAGCTAGAGTCCATTAGCAGTTCAAGCCTCCTGCCAGGATCATCTAAAGCAAATGGTTTGAATGAGGGCTGTAGCCAGGCTCCTCCCTTTTCCTGTTTTACTTCCTGTCCCTGAGGGTGAAGCTATTAAAGTGTCTGGTGGGGAAGAAATGCTCTATCGTTGAATTAGTTGCATGACATATCCAACAGCTGTTTTTCTTCCTCATTACACCAATTTCCAGGGTCAAAACTGGCAGCTTGGTATTCTTTTGTTTATTTTTATTCATTTTCTTCTAATTCCTCAATTTTCTGCCAGATCAGTAGCTTTTATCAGTCTTTGGTTTCTGTGTTTGTGTGACAAAAAGACTGAAAGCCACCCCCTCCTACAAGTACTGTCTGGCCTTAGTGAAAGCTGGGGAGCAGAGTCCAGCCCAGTTAGTCCAATTCTGTGCTCAGTTGTATCTAGACCTCACAACAGAAGCAGTACTGTGGCTACCACTGCCCTTCCCAAGAATGTCCCTGGCTTCTAACTGCTTGGGCATTCTCCCTCCTTCATCAGTGACTTTGAGGCCAAATTTAGGGTGGAGCAAGTCCGCCTACTTCCAAACTGTCTGCTCTATCTTCATTTCAAAACGGGAGTTGGCCCACCTTATTGTGTGGTGTTGAAGACTGAATTTAGGGTTGCTGTTCTTGAACTTGTAGTTCTCCTGTCTCAGCCACCTGAGTGTTGGGATTTCCGGCCTGAGCCACTGAGCCTGATTGACAGTTTCTTTTCGGATTTCAGCACTGCAGTCTTTTTTTTTGGGGGGGGGTCTTTTTGAGACAGGGTCTCCCTGTAGCCCCAGCTGTCCTGGAACTCACTCTGTAGACCAGGCTGGCTTTGAACTCACAAAGATCCTCCTGCCTCTGCCTCCCAAGTGCTAGGATTAAAGGCATGTGCCACCACGCCCGGCAGCACTGCAGTCTTAAGCAGGCTTCCCTGGCTAGGCTGACCTGGCCCTAGGTTGGTGTGGCCTGGTAACAGGGAGAACATCTCCAAGAATTCACGACTTAAGTCCCCTTATATATACTGAGGACTTTGAAGGAACTGATGTTTTTAAATTGCGTACTTGATTATAATCTGGAAGGGAAATAAACAAAAAATAACAGGTACTCAATAATTTTTTATTTTGTCAACAAAGCCAATAAAATACTCATTTTCTTCCATCATCATTTCAGAAAATTCTTTTCTTTTGAGACAAGGTCTTACTTTGTTTCTTTGGCTAACTCACTATGTAGACCAGGCTCGCCTTGAACTCACAGAGATCTGCTTGGCTCAGCCTCCTAAATCCTGGGATTAAAGGTGTGCACCACCATGCCTAGCCAAAAATATAACATTTACTTTAATATAAAGCTATGAAAGACATTCTTTTTATAACATACTGCTCTCCTTTTCCATAAAGTCAGTGTTAAGCTTACATCAAATACATCAAAAAAGTCTGTGTAAGTGCCATGTGCACACACTCCTCTTTAGTTCTTCTGCCCCACGTGTGCAGCCCTGGTATAGCAATTTAGAAGATGAGCTCTGGAGGTGGCAGGCTCCTGAGTTCAGGTCCGGGCTCCACCACTTGCAGACAGAAGGCCCTCAGGTGGCTTGCTTAAATTCTCTGAGCCTTGCTGTTACATCTTTCATGTAACAGTGATAACACTATGTCCACTTTTTCAGTGTTATGAGGATTAAATCAGTGAATCCATATGAAAGTCACTGGGCTCAGTGGCAGCACTCGATAACTAGCAGCCATTATTGTTATTTTGCCACAGATGAGTGAAGTCTTTATAACTTGGCTCCAGGAACCACTGATACAGCTACCTTTTCCTTTTTGGGGAGATGAAATAAACGTGAAGTCTAGAGTAGATGTAACTTGTCCAACTAACAGCATGGCCAGTCAGTGACCAGAAAGGGGTAGAATTCAGGTTTCTTAATCAAGTCAATATATCTTTGAGGTCTCCCAGAAAAAAAGCAAGTTTAGTGCAAACAATTCAATAACACATCAAAAAGATCATTCGCCATAGTCAAGTTGGCATCAGTCCAGCTGTGCAAGGCTAGTTCAACACACGTAAATCAATAAATCTAGGTCACCATATAAATGGTCCCAGGGAAAGAAATCACATGATCATCTCAGTAGAGGCAGAAAAGCCCTTTGACAAAACCAACCTCTTTTCATGATAAAGGCCCCAGCGAGACTGGTGATGAAGAGAACATACCTCAGCTTAATAGGACCACCATTATCCAAATGAAGAAAAACTCAAAGCGTTTCCATTAAGATTAGAACAAGGCAAGGGTGTCCACTCTGCCTACTCCTATTCAATATAGTGCTTGACGTCTTAGCTAGAACAGCAAGACAAGAAAAAGAAATCGGGGAAATAATGTCATTCACATAGATTAAAACAAATAAACCAACCAAACAACCTTGGAATAAGGATATATGAAAAAGCCTTATTTTATAATTTATTTATTATATATTTATTCATTATTATATATGGGAAAATTTGGGGCTGGAGAGGTGGCTCAGCAATCAAGAGCACTTGGCTGCTCTTAGAGAGGACCTGGGTTCAATTCCTAGCACTCACATGGTGGCCAAAAACTGTAACTCCAGTTCCAGGGGATCTGACACCCTCTTCTGACCTCCACAGGTATTGCATGACACTTACTTACATCCAGGCAATTCACTGGCACATATAAAATAAAAAATAATAAATAAAATATTTTTAAAAGGAAAACCTGATATTTTATAAGCTTGGGAAAAAATATAATCTAAAAAAATACCCAGAGTTTGAATGGAGCCACCCTCTGGATGGATAATGCTCCGCCCAGAAGCCAGGCGTGGGATTCCTCTCTGTGAGTGCTGGTCATAGTTGCACGACTGTTATGGGGTAACGAACCAATTTTTATTGGATTTGATGCCCACTCCACAGGAAGGAACTCATGCCTAGTTCAATAAGCCTAGTCAAAAGTCTGTGGCTGGGGAAATCACAGGCCTTAGGGGGAATCCTGATGCGATTGCTTTGCTAAATGGTCATGTTGTCAAACTGCCTTCTAAATATTCATACCTGTAGATGAGTGCTGTGCCCAGACTTCATCAAAGAAGCCTCTTACTACAGTAGACAGTGAGTGAGTAACACAGAAATCCATAACTGGCCAAAGTGGTGAGAGTAAGTGACGGTGGAATGCTCAGTCCTAAATGGGACATCCATTTCACCCCTCGAGGCTTAGGGAACATTGTGCAAGAGGGCGTGAAAAAAATGTAAGATACGGAAGGTGGGGAGGTGGGCAGCAAAAGAAATGTGGACACGACATAGCTGTTCCATTCATGAACTCACTACAGCTATGGTTCTCTGAACAAGATTGTACACGCTTGGGATGTAGGAGGAACCTATGAGGCCTCACTCCTTCTTGGGGGACTATGGACAGTTAACGGGTGTTAAGAGAGAGTATCATTCTCTTCAGTGGGGTAGCTATCAATAAATTGCCATTATGCTGGTAAATAATTTCTTACCCATGCTCAGACAAGAAACTCTAATTAAATTCAGTGGGTCACATACACAAAGAAGACAGGAAAACAGGAGATATGAAGAATAAATATTGTAAAAAAGAAAACTTAGAAGTGACTAGACATGGGCAGAGTTGGAAAAAAGTGCCTGTGTGTGTGTGTGTGTGTGTGTGTATGTGTGTGTATGTGTGTGTATGCTTATGTGTGTGTGTATGTGTGTGTATGTGTGTGTTTGTGTGTATGTGTGTATGTGTGTATGTTTGTGTATGTGTGTGTATGTGTGTATATATGTGTGTGTATGTGTGTGTATCTGCATGTTTGTGTGTGTATGTTTGTGTATATATGTGTGTATGTGTGTGTATGTTTGTGTGTGTATGTGTGTGTGTATGTTTGTGTATGTGTGTGTATGTGTGTATGTGTGTGTATGTGTGTGTATGTGTGTGTATCTGTGTGTTTGTGTGTGTATGTTTGTGTATATATGTGTATATGTGTGTATGTGTGTGTATGTTTGTGTGTGTATGTATGTGTGTGTATGTGTGTGTATGTGTGTATGTGTGTGTGTATGTATATGTGTATGTGTGCGTGTATGTGTGTGTGTATGTATGTGTGTGTATGTGTGTGTGTGTGTGTGTGTGTGCAGGGATGGGGAGTTGGCACTTGTATGGGGCTCAACAACTGGCTTGGTGCCACCAAGAAAGCTAGCTGGGACCACTTTCCTTTCTTTTTCCTTCATCTCCGGGAGAAATGAACACAGCCTGGAGGTGGGAAGCCAGGGCGTGCCCACGTGGACTGGGAGTGCAGGGTAGCAATGAACTTCACAATTCTCCTTTCCTCAGTCCAGCTACAGGATGCCCTCCTAAGCCCCAGAGTCCTGCCTCGTGACAGTTGGCCATACAGCCTGCCTCCAGGCATGGAGGCCCTTGGAGGGACAGGGCTGACCCAGGCACCAGCTACCAGTGAGAGCAGGACTGGAAGCAGCGGCCCCAGCACCTGACGTGCTTTTGTCACTGTGGTTTGTGACCCATCCTCTATTTCCATAGTGCACAGCTTTGGTGAGACCAGCAGGACCAGACGTGTCATCTGGTAGCAGAATCCACGCTACCTCCACTTCTACATGGCAGGATGTCAGATTGGTCACGGTGGCCCCTCAGCACTTTTGTGCCATCATCTTTCACATATGGAAGAAGAAAAGAAATGGAAATGATAAAAAAAAAAATCAAAATCTCCCTCCTTCGGCCTTTGCAGATGCCTCCTTGGTCAGAGTGGCATCACATGGCCACTCCTAGCTGCAAGAGAGTCTGAGAAATCTATCTTGTCTGAACAACAAATTGTGGTGCTTTTAGCAAGGAAGAAGAGAATCAGTATTGAATAAGAAATATTTCTTCCAGGAAAGCGTAACCAGGATAAAAAGGAGCCCATCTCCCTCCTCTCCTCCAGAATCTACTGCAGCTGGGCCCATTCAAAGGCACTATTGGTCCATTTCTAGACACCTTAAGGTTTCTGTGGTCTCTACTGACTGTGTGTGTGCACATGCACAGTCTGTCACACTGCACATGCCTCGGCAACCTTTCTATCCTCCTCCCCACTTTGATGCCCAGGCTCCTTAGTCTCAGCCAAATGATTCCCACAGTGATTCCCACAAACACTTTCAAGGGCCCACTGACAGACCTAGCAGGATGCCCTCTCAGCAACCTTCCCCTGGGTCTAAGCCTCACTTTGTGCTGCTCCCATGTGCAGAGATTGGCATTTGCACTAGGTCATCAGGAGCTACCCTACCTGCTTCAATCTGTTCTGTCTCCCTTTAAGCTGGGACCAACCCCAGGGCAGGGCCAACGTCTTGGCACCAGGTCACTCAGTGTTTTGACCCCAGCTCCTTTTGTGTGCCTTCCACTAAAGTAGCTACTCCTTCCAGAACCTCCTCTGATCTTAGTGCCCCTGGGTTAATGCTCTGTTTATATAGTCAATTACAGTTTGAGAGCAAAGGGTATCTGGGCAAAGATGAGAAAATTGGGATTCATCCCCAGAGGCGAGCCCTCCATTGCCTTCTGGACTCCAAGTTTATGCCACCCTGGCAGCCTCTGCAAGCTCCAGGCCTCCTCCCAGCGTCCCCGCATCCGGTGTTGCTGTTGGCTGGGCTGTGCAGCCACGGACTTGAAGGAGCACTTATTCCAAATGAGGCCAGTCAGTTGAATTTCCAAAGCAAAGATTTTTCCACTTCTTTTCTTCTTTCCTTTTCTGCCCAAATAACAAATTCATTTTTGTAGAAAAGGGAAGAGCTATGCCCATTCTGAGGGTTAAAGTCTTTATGGGGAATGTGAGGTGAGATGAAAAGAACTAGGTGTTGGAAGGGAAGGGAGAAGAAAGCACTGGATGTCTCTTCAATCACCAGAAATGCAGGGGCGTCAGTCAGGAGTACCCTGTACTCCGCCTCACTTTTCCCCTCCTTTTCCTCCTTCTTCCCTCCATTTTCTCTCCTTCCTCATTCCAGGTCTTCCTTTCCTTCCTTCCTTCTTCCCTTTCCTCCTTCCCTCCATCTTCCTGTTCTCACTCTTCTCTCTCATTCTTCCACATCCATCAATTCATCTATTCATTCATTTATGCATGCAGGCATTTATTCACTATCTATGTGGTGGGCACCGGGCTGTATGGTAAGAAAGAAGTCAAGGCTCTGCAGTCTGTGGTATGGAAGATGGGTCACATAGTGACAGGTCAGTTGGGGGGGAGCTGTGAATGGCTGCTAAATCTCCAGGTACCTTCAGGAGCTCCAGCAGGACATTCAACATGGCCAACTCTGGGGATCTAGGAGGCTGGACTTGTGGGCGTTCTAATGAGTATCTGGACCCTGGCTCACTGAGCAAAGAACACAAACTACATGAGCTGAGTACCCTGTATTTAAATCCCAGACCAATCCTTTGCTCTGTGATCCTAAATAAATCATCTTTTTAGAAGTTTGTTAAAATGTGGGCTGGAGAGATTGCTCAGTGGTTAAGAGCACTGGCTGCTCTTGCAGAAGACCCAGGTTGGATTCCCAGCACCCACATGGCAGCTAATAGCCATCTATAAGTCCAGTTCCAGGGGATCCAATGTCCTCTCTGACCTCCATGGGTCATGCAGGACCTGGGTATACTTACATACATCCAAGAAATACACTCTACATGTAAAATAAAAATAATAAAAAGTTTATTAAAATTTATTATTTATTTATTTATTTATTTATTTATTTATTTTTGGTCTTTTTGAGACAGGGTCTCCCCTGTCCCTGGCCTGAACCAGGCTGGTCTTGTACTCACAGAGATCCACCTGCCTCTGCTTCCCGAGTGCTGGGATTAAAGATGTGCACCACCACGCCCAGCTAAAACATATTTATTGACTGGACTATTTCTTAGAGTAGTTTTAGCAGCAAAATTGACTAGGAGGTATAGAGAATCCCCATGAACCCCTTGCCCCACACCGGTTCTTCATTATCACCTTATTTGTTCTCGGTGTGTCTTCTGTGGACTTGGAAAGACGCACAACTGCCTCTCACCTCCACTTTAGTGTCAGAAGACGGGTGTTTTCTGTCCTAAAAATCCTCTGTGCTCTGTCCCAGTCTTTTTATCATTAATTTTTTTTTCTTCTTTGAAATGGGAAAAAGCGAGTGTCTCACAGGATGACCCTGAGCATAAAATGAGGTCATGCACACAGTACTTCATTTCAGATGCGGGTTATTCATGTCCTATTCCAATGTGAAAAACCAAGAGACCGTATAATAGAGTTCTGACCATAATGTGTGCTCTGAGAGGAAAGAGAAAACTGGGTTTCAAGAGCATCAGGGACTCACTGCTGTATCGGGTCCAGATGGATGACCTGGGGAGCAGCAGCAGGAGGGTGCAGAGGCCCACAGGTTTCCACAGGGACTCGGAACCGTTCCTTGCTCCCAAACGGACCCATCCCAGCACTATCCAGTCAGTCCTCTGGCTGCTTTTGGCTGGAACTCAGAGAGCCTGCATGAGTCACATCCACGTGGCTGATGAGGTGGGGGGGGCTCATGCCCAGACTGGGCCACACTGGCTTGGAGAAATTGTTCCTGAAAGTCCTTGGCAGAGTGTGGGGTGCTGTGGATTGTTAACCTGCCATGCAAATCCACCAGTAAACAATCTGTGATGAGAATCTCAGATGCTGGTGCATTCCAGAGTAGCAGCCATTCTTCTAGGTCCAGCTGGGGCCAGCTTCAGGGAGGTGCCGAGGAGCAGGGTGGGACTGCAGGTCGCTGCAGCACCCAGAGAGGCCATGTCTACATGGGGGGGGGGGGCCGGGGACTCATGGTGCACATGTATTGCCTCTCACTCCGGGTAGGTCTGCATGGGCTGTCTAGACAGAGCTGAGGAACTGGGTCATGGTGCTAGAGACATGGGTGGGCCATGTGGCACATTCATGTGGGCATCTCGGTGGGGGTTGTTATCAGGCAGAGGAACTGTGGGTTTGGGGGGAAGCCAGGTGCTTGCTGTAGATACACTTACAATTCATTGGCTTGTGGTGAGGAGGCTTGAGGAGGAGGGCCTGGACTGAAGCACATCTGGTGACCTGATTTTTTTTGTTTTCCTGCTCGTGGTTAAGGGCTCTGGCTGTTCTTGGGGCCTGGGGAAGATGTCAGGAAAACAGGCAGGGGCAGGAGACAGGAAACATAGGGTAGGAAGTGCACGGCGCTTGGCTTTGCAGGGTGGGACAGAGCTGGCTTGGTCCTAAGTCCTGCACTCTCGGGATGGAAGGGGCTCAGCTTCCCTGAATGAACACTTAGCAGATGTGTGTCCAAGAAGAAGGCGGTGTGCTAGTGCATCAACACGGAAGAACCACAGGCTGTGGTCAGGTAGGGCTGCTACACAGCTGTCAGCTACATAGTCAAAGCGTGTCTCTCAGAGACACAGACAGCTCTGTTCACAAGACCAAAGGGGGCCCTACCGACCCCTAAGAACAAGGCAAATGTGCCTCGACGCATCGTCAACCTTGGGTTTTGGCAAGCCCGTCTCAGGTCTCCCTCAACTTCCCGAGGGCTCCGCTGCTTTGGATGAATCATTCAATCCAGACTCCTCTGGCCGCCCCTGGGCGCTGCCTTGTTCCATGCCTTCCTCCTCCAGACAGAGAACATGGTAGAAACCCCCAAAGGTGTCGGTGATGTGGTGAGCTCAGCAAGAGACTTATATGATAGCAATGCAAAGCCCATTAGCAAGAAGTTGGGCTTTTGTCTTAACTTTAAATATCCATTGGTCATTTTCATAGGCCAGGGCCCAACCTCCATGTCATTCATCAAATCTCCCCGCTCCTCTCTGTGTCTTCTCTGAGAGGCACCCCCCAAATTCCTCTCATTTCTTAGGTGGAGCAATTTAGTTCTCTCCATCTTCTGCCCCCAAACTTGGCTCCTGAGTTGGCCTGGCGAAGCCACCGCCCGTAGGGAGTTCCGAAAACACCCCCATGGCTTGCTGATTAAGCTTTTAGGACTGAGGCCATCTGCCTTCTCCATGTTCCTCAGAAGTAATTTCTGCTTTTCCGTTTAAGTGTACACATGCAAATACACACTTGTCCACAGAAACACTGAACTCTCTGTCCACTTTCTAAAATAGGCTAGACAGAGAATTTCCACAGCAGGCTCTTACCCGAGCTAAGTTTAAATTCCTACCTCCTCCAGCAGGCCTTGCCTTCAGAACTTCTCTCAATCAAACACTTGTTCATTTATTAAGTCAACATCACTGACAACCTGCTAATGCCAAGTGCCTGCCTTTTTGGGGGAGATATAAGAACAATTAGCACAAGGACACTTAATCCAAGGGGGATCAACTCAGAGATGGAGTGGCAGATGAGGAAGTGTGTATCTGTGATCTAATGAGATGAAGTAAAAGAAGAAAAATGTGCTTCTGGAATATGGAGGACAAGTGACTGGGTGAGGGGGGTCCGGATGAGCTTGATGGGGACCCATCACTTAAAGGAGAATGGTATCATCCAGAACCACATCTAAGCATCTTTCCGTCATTTACTCAAAGTCTTCGTCAAGCAGTGAACAACACTGGTAGAGAAAACTGTAGACTTTGCTAACTATGTGGGCTTTCTAGAAGGAAACTCAAAGTCAAATAAAGGCATCTAAGGAGGTGACACGTAACGTGAGACCTAAAAGAATAAGAGCTAGCTGGTGAGTGGACCTGGGGGTGAAGAAAGAACATGCTTAATCTAAAAATGAGAGACATGAGAAAAACATGGAAATGGCATCACTGGTGTTAAGAGACAGTGGGCAAGTTTCAGCCATGTTCCCAACACTTGACTCTAGCATGGTGGTATGCAGAGTTAAGGAGAACTTCAAGAAAGCAAAGCCTGACGTGGCCACCCGGGTTCAAGCTTTTGAGTGTAAACAGCTTTGGAGTTAAGCTGCTTTTGACCAGCACATGGCCGAGTCTGGCAAACCTCTTCATCTAGTGATACGGAAAGAACACAAGCAGGGGCTGGGGCTGGGGCTCAGTTGGTAGAGCACTTGCCTAACATGCACAAGGCTTAGATTTGATCCCCAGCACCACACAAATCTGATGGGGCAGAGCATGCCTGTAAGCCCGGCATTTGGGAAGGGGAAGTAGGAAGATTGGGAAATTTGAGATCACCCCGGGCTCCAAAGGAAGTTTGAGACAAGCTGGGGATATAAGAGGCCCTGTCTCAAGACAAAACAAAAACAAACAAAAAAGCACAAGTAAAGGGAAACAGAACTATATTCTGGGGGAAGATGGTAGCTTAATGATCCACACCATGGCCAACACAGGCAGTGTCAGTCACGTAACAGTCAAATGTCAGCAGCCTACAGGTGAGACGTTGCATTTGTTGCTTTTCTCATGCTGTAACAAAAATACTTGACAAAGGCCACATAGGGAAGGAAGGAGGAAGGAAGAGAGGAAGGAAGGAGGGAGGGAGGGAGGGAGGGAAGGAGGAAGGGAGGGGAGGGAGGGAGGGAGGGAAGGAAGGAAGGAAGGAAGGAAGGAAGGAAGGAAGGAAGGAAGGAAGGAAGGAAGGGTTTATTATGAGTTTGAAAGTGCAGGCTACCCTGGCAGAGAAGGCAAGGTGGCAGGAGGCAGCTGGTCACGTTGCATCTGTGCTCAGGAAGCAGAGAAATGAACGTGAAGCTCCGCTCTACTGACTTTCTCCCGTTCAGTGCAGAAAAGGGCGCAGATTCACCCTTATTCAGGGTGGATCTCCCTCCTCAATTAAATCTTTCCAGAAATGCCCACATAGACATTCCCAGAGGTGTTTGTACATGGAAATTCTAAATCCAACCAAATAAACAATGAAGATTTATACACCCCAGATGCAGTGAGATAGCCCACAGTGACCAAAAAGAAGGGCCTAATGACAGCCGGGCGTATTTTAAAGTTTTCCTTTATCTTGGCCTTTGAATGCTGGGTGATGCCGTTGGACAGAGCACCTCTATGGTTATTAGGTCTAAAAGGGACACCAAACATCTGCATTTTGAAGAAACTGAAGCTCAGGTGGTTAGTGAATTAAAAAGAGGCAAACCCTTGTTTTTATTTCAAAGTAGTGAAACTGGTTATACCATGGTAACTCACGAATAAAAAAATGGGAAGACGATAGCAGCATTTAGGCAAGGAAATGGCAACACCCGAAGTATGTTGTTTGTAAAAGATTGCTGTGTGAGCAGCAAATGGAAGGGCAAAAAGTGACTAAAACCAGAGACACTAATTAGGTGATTATATTGGTCAGAAAACCCTTTTGGCATAAAGTGAGAGGAAAACCAAAATAGCTTAAAACTTGCTGTGACATTTATCGCTCACCCACAGGAAATGAGCAAACAAGGCATCCTCCGGGATGGCTGCTGCTCAGGAATGTCATTAGAAATCAGGCTCGGGCTGGAGAGATAGCCTAATGGTTAAGAGCACCGACTGCTCTTGCAGAGGACCCGGGTTCGATCCCCAGCACCCACATGGTGGCTAAGAACTGTCTGTAACTCCAATTCCAGGGGCATCCGACACCCTCTTCTGACCTCCGAGGCATTGCACGACACGGGTGCACAGACCTGCATGCAGACAGTACATTCATACACATACAGAAATAAATAAAATTAAAAAAGAATAAAATATATTTTAAAAAAGAAAAGAAATCAGGCTCATTCCTCTGCCCCACCACCCTCTACAAATAGCTGTTTATTCTTCTGACTGTTCCCTTGTGGTGACAGATGGGTACCTGTTGCTAAAATTCCTTCTGGAAGGCCCACCTCCCTCTCCTAAGGTCCCAAAGACAAAGCAAGGAAGACTCACCAAACCACAGTTTGGAAGGTTCTAGCAAGTTTAATTGGGCTTGCTTACAGAGTGAAAGGGTCACTTACAGGAATGTTGGCGCCCCCCCCCCATGGCCATACAGGATCTTGCATGGATCCTGCAATCTTTGCCCAAGATGGCCACAGCGGAAGAGACCCGCCCTGTGGCATTCTCTGTTTACATGTCCTTAGCCATGTCTGCTCATACAGCCAAGGATGACAGGCTATTTGGGAAGGGTTGTTGACTCCTCTGGATCCTCCTTTTCCCTCAGAAGGCATTTGATGTCGAAGGTCAGTCTTTCTTTCAGAGGACTGTCCAGGCTACACAGTCCATCCCTTCTTCCAGCTCTCACATTCTTTCTACCATTCTCTCCCACCAGAGTCCCTGAGCTTTGGCGGGGGTGAAAAGAAGGACAGTTTCTCCCTTTGTGGCGAGACAGCCAACTCTCAGGTCTTCTCATCATCTGTTTTCAGTGGAATGTTGGCCCGATGTAGAGGTATTTTTCCTACTAATAAAACACAAATAGAAAGAATCAGGAACATCTAAACAAACATTGACTGCTATAATAACCCAGCCTACGAAAACAAACACAAATGCTTGGACAGTACCCTAGCCGATGCATCATATTTATCCAAGAAAACAATTGTAGTGGCTTCCCCAACTGGGGCTTATAACATCCCTGCCTCAGGGGGTCAACCTGCCTTACAGTATCAGATGTGTTCTTCTGCTAGGAGCAGGCCTTAAATCCAATTGGAAAGTTGTTGGTTGTACATATACTAGACAAGCCACTAACGCACCTGCAGGAACATTTTGGCTAGCAGGTGATAGTGCAGCATGCAGGGTCCGTCATTAAGCAGAACTTTTGGGAGTGTTCTCACCTAGTGGTCTGCCCTATGTACCCTCTGGCCTTATGAAAGCCAGCCATCCAGTAGCAGAGAGTTTTCAGCTTGGTCCCAACTGGATCTGTTTCCCACGCTTATATCATGCCACATCTTCAGCAATAGGATCTTACCATCTGCTTCCAGTGTGCACCCAACATTCTCGGCAATAACCCTTATTGTTTGGGGGCCTCCAGGGCCTCCTTGGCCAGCAGCCCATGGGGGGGGCATGGTATTGTACAAATTGGGGGAACTTATTTTTTGTCTTTTTTTTTTTTTTTGGAGATAGGGTCTCCCTATAGCCCCAGCTGTCCTGGAACTCACTCTGTAGACCAGGCTGGCCTTGAACTCAGAGATCTGCTTACCTCTGCCTCCCGAGTGCTAGGATTAAAGCCATGCACCACCACACCCAGCTTAAAGACTGTTCTTAGCTGCCATGTAGGTGCTGGGAATCGAACCCAGGTCCTCTGCAAGAGCAGTCGGTACTCTTAACCACTGAACCATCTATCTAGCCCCCCTATTTTTTTTTTATAAGACATCTGTTTGCTCTTTGGCATCGTTGGGCACAGGCCATTGTAGACCCTTTTCAACCATCCTTGTGGGTATCACTTAGGCCATACCCAACCATAAAGCTTCCAAGGATTTCATATATACCTGGCCCCAATCCCCTTTTGCGAATCTATTTTTCATTTTTGTTTCTTCTTGTACTTGATGCCTCTCCTGTGGGTTTCACATCTGTAAAACACTCAGACATTAACATTATATATTAAATCAAACATAAACAAGGCCCAACACAGCTTGGCGGGATGTTACCCATTTATATCAATTGTTTTCTCAACAGATCCATGTTGGGACAAAAGCATGGATAAGAGGTGTTAATTTAGTTAGTTCTTCAGTGTCTGTAGTCATTTTCTTGAAGCATTTGGTATCCTGGGGCTTTTACATGGAAGCTCCCTTCATCTCTTTATCCTTGATAAACTCTTTGAGGTTGGCTCAAGCTGCTGGGTCCTTCACAGGGAAGAGGAAGAATAAGGCCCCTTAGGCTCCTGCTGCAACTGTTGGTTCCCTGGGTCAGGCAGGCCCCGGGTCTGCCTCCTGGCTGTACCCACATCTGTTGTCTTTTTATTGACCCCACCTGGCTGTTGGGCGAGGCCCCTGCTGAGCAAACTGTCTCCACCCCTAGCTTGACTTTTCTCAGCAGAGAAAGATGCTCTGTTTAATCTAGGAAGATGCTCTGTTTAATCTAGGAAGATGCTCTGTTTAATTTAAGAAGATGCTCTGTTTAATCCAGGAAGGGGTCCTTATTCACACCTGGGGCAGTTTTTATCCTCTGTATGCCTTTTGTGAACTGTTGCTCAGGCTTTAACTCCTTCTAGAGGCTCTTTAGCACAGAATTTGGCCTTTTATCATTTTTTTTTCTTACAAAACTTGGCTTGACACAAATCTTGCCACATTTGCCTTTGAGTGACCCAAGCAGACTTCCTCTTCTGCTTTGTCGTTTTTTTTTAAATCTCTTTTAGGTTGTTCTACTCTTCTACAGACATACTTCACACACTGGTCTAAGTTACTTAGATTTGACAAAGTCTCTCCTGCTTCATAAAATGGCTCTGTCCCATTCAGGGACTCAGCACAACCATTAAAGCTCCGTACCAAGAATAGCGAAGAGCTGGGACCAACCCAATGCCCCTCAACTGACAGGTGGGTAGAGAAAATGTGGTACATCTGCACAATGAGGTTCTAAAGATGACATCATGAACTTTGCAGATAAATGGATGGAGCTAGAAGATATCATGTTAAGTGAAGAAATACAGTCCCAGAAAAACAAACTATGAATGGTATCCCTTATCCGTGGATGCTACAAGTACCTAGTTGTAAGGCAAACTGAGCAACATTGTTACATTCTTCATGATCTGAAAACAACTATGCTCTTTTAAAAAAATTTTTTATTTTATTTATTTTTGTATGTGTATGAATGTACTGTCTGCATGTAGGTTTGTGCACCCGTGTCATGCAATGCCTCGGAGGTCAGAAGAGGGTCTCAGATTCCCCTGGAACTGGAGTTCTCCTGGAATTGGAGTTACAGATGGTTCTCAGCTGCCATGTGGGTGCTGGGGATAGAACCCGGGTCATCTGCAAGAGCAGTCGGTGCTCTTAACCACTAGCCATCTCTCCAGCCCACAACTATGCTCTTATATTGTGAATCCCTTAACAGGTTCTAGAATTAAGAATTTTTGGTATATGGGTGGAGGGTATGTATGCATAAAATCAAAATAATGAGAAAAAAATTAGTTTGTCATGACATTTTGTCTAAACAGAGTATTTATTTTATGGGAGTGCTTCTTTGTATTTCTTTTTTTTTTAAGTCATAAGAACATTATTTTTTATTTTATTTATTTCTGTATGTGTATGAATGTACTGTCTGCATGTAGGTTTGTGCACCCGTGTTGTGCAATGCCTTGGAGGTCAGAAGACAGTGTCGGATTCCCCTGGAACTGGAGTTCTCCTGGAATTGGAATTACAGATGGTTCTCAGCTGCCATGTGGGTTCTGGGGATCAAACCTGGGTCCTCTGCAAGAGCAGTCGGTGCTCTTAACCACTAGGCCATCTCTCCAGCCCCCACTTTTTTTTTTGGCAATGCATGCCTTTAATCCCAGCATTCACATTTAATCTCATCATTTGGGAGACATTTGTAGGAAGACCTCTGTGAGGTAGAAGCCAGTCTGCTCTACATAGCAAATTTCAGGCCAGCCAAACCTGCATAGTGAAAATCTATCTAAGAAAATGAATAAAATTTTATCTATATAGAAACATGTTGCTACATTCATAAAATAAATTTCGAGATGTTGAAATAATGGGGAAATATAGGCATTTAAAAAGTTGATAGGGGGGCTGGGGAGATGGCTTAGCAGTTGGGAGCGCCAACTGCTCTTGCAGAAGACCCAGGTTCGATTCCCAGTACCGACATGGCGGCTGAGAAACATGTTTAACTCCAGTTCCAGGGGAATCTGATGCCCTCTTCTGACCTCTGTGGCATTGCACAACATGCATAGACAAACCTACATCCTCCTTTTTTTTTTTAAAGAATATTTCTTATATAAAGCTGCTTGAGGTTTTGCCCAAGCCTTTTCTTGTTTGTTTTTTTTATTTCATTTTTTTTATTGATGCTTTGTGTATTTCATATATCATTTTCCAATTCAGTTCAGGCATATTTCCCTTTCCCTTCCCCCAACCTCACCCCACCCCATCCCAGATCATGCATTCTGCCATAACTGTCCTGCATCTTTCTCTCAGTTTTTTTTTTCATTTTTTAGCAAGTGATAATTTATGAGTACAAGCATCCTTCATGTACAACCAATTTGCAAGCAGTTGTGCCCAAACCCACACAGCCCATAGGTCCCACCATCCAGCAGGGGGGGCTTGTACGTTCAATAAAGTTGATCAAATGAGTGTCCAGACTATATTGCTGTAGTTTCACCATTCACCCCAATCGCAGCCCTTACATTCTACCACGCCCCCTCTTCTGAAGATTGTTCCCTAGGCTTAGAAAAGGGGCACAGGTGGACGAGAAGCAAAACAGTCTACTTTCTCTGGAGCTGTTGACTTGGACTCTGGTCAATTCTGGCTGTTTCCTTTCATGGATTGACAGTTTGTCCAGGAATAACCTTTCGATCCTACTAATGAAGCATAAGAAATTAGATATATAGGTATTTAAACAGTACTAATTGTTATGGTAGGTTACTTTGGTATAGACACAGATGTTTGGATGGTATGTTAATCCATGAATTACATTTTTTTCTGTTAAATATGTCAGGGTCTTACTGTGGCTTATAACATCTCCTGACCATTAGAGGGTGCAAGCTTGTGGCATCAGCCGTGGGTTATTCCTCCAAGGAGAGAGCCAATAGCCAATTAGATTTGGGATATACAGGCATATGGCTGCCTCTGCTGCACAGTATTTCCAGGCAGGTGAGGTGTAGCTGGTGCTGACGGAGGAGTTTTGCTTGACTCAAGGAGACCCATATTTGCTTTATTGGTTTAGTGGCCTTTGATAACACTCTCTGGTATTCCAGAGACCATATGTACATTTGCACAAGCCTTTTCTAAAATATTACATGATAGTTAAAAGTATCAGGCTAGTGTAACTTAGCCTTTCTAGATGCATAACAACCATACTTAATACCCATACCAGTTTGGCTGAGGGTCTTAAGGGATAACTTTGTTCCTTGCCCTCAGAGGTCAATTAAGTCCCAGGGGACTATGCATGGGGACATCTCTTGAACTGTCCTGCAAATGTGAGTCACCAGACTTCCTGTGCAGGGAGGTCTTGGAGATCCACTAATGGGACTTCAGCCAGTGTCCAGTCTATAAAGAGGAAAGTCTGCTCATGCTTCAAAAAGGGACGCCTGGTCTAGCAAGACCTGACTTTGTCCTCAAGTGGATGGAACTGGTGATTGAAAAGCCAAAAGGAGCCAGGGGCTCCCCCCCCCCAAAAAAAAACACTTGAGGACCAGATCCTCAACTGACCTTGAGAAAACTAAAACCTTGGTTAATCTGGGCTAACTGTGTGGCCTTAAACATCCAAAAGGAAAGTATAACCAGAAATAAATAATTAGTAAGATCTGAGAAATTGTACTTCAGGTATGAAACTTGAGATCTTAGTGAAAAGACAAAAAAACAAACTCCACACCAAACTCAAGGTCCTTGTTCAATCAAGTTTTTCCTTAAATCTCTGATAAACCCAGTCCTATCCGGCTCATACCTAGTTCTCTCAGTAGTTCCTGCCCCTGCTCTATTGTCGTTCAGCCCCTGGTGTTCATGGGACCCTCCGCTGGGGATGTCTGAGTATCTCTAATGTCTCATACAAGTCACTCCATCAGGGACTGATTCCTCCCATGCTGCCTCAGGTCATGCAGCCTGTGTCTCAAGATGGGACACGTGGTTATGTTGCTCACCTTCTCTGCTTCTGCAGCACTTAAAATAATTCCCTCTGCCCCTATTCCCGCAGCCTCACAAGCCAGGTGGCTAGGGCTCCCTTCATTGCCTGTTGGAACGTATTCTCTAGCTCCAGCAGCTCCAGTGCTGAGTATTCTCTGATCGCCCTAGTTTCTCACACTGGACACTGGGCATTGTTAAGACCTCCATCAGCATGTTGAAACATGGATTTTTCGTTTCTTGGTATTAAAGGTCAAACCCAAGGGGCATCTTGCACTTTTTCTAGGCTGCTCTCTTCCTCATCACTACCTACTTTCTCCCTGAGCTCCAGGTTTTGGGGTCCTAGGATGAGCCTTGTATTATGGAACTAATCTGGCTCTCTTCCACTTCTGGCCCCCTAGCTGTAAGAAGTGGCAGCCTAACACCCCTACCTCTTTTTCTCTTTTATGCAATTTCCTGGTGAGGTCAGAGGCCAACGTTGAGGAGACCAGCTTCTCACTCCTTTCTTGCTCTAATTTCCCTCTCACACTTTCAGTCTCCCTCTGGGCTGTCTCTTTTCCCTGGGATAGATCTCTTATTACACAAAGCAGTGGCCAGCCTGCCCAGCGGCTGCTTCCTGTAACTTCTGCCCTAGGGCTTTGCAAAGTTTGCTCTAGATCTTCCTTCTTAAAGCATCTCCATATTCATGTGGCAGACCCCATTGCTCAAGTAGGCATGCCGCTCTATACCACCTAGAAGCAGATTGCTATCCCGGGGTCTCTCCCACCATCACCCTCGTAGATGACTTCACCTTAGCTGGACATCTTAAGGTCCACTGCACAACCCATGCCACTGGCGCTGCCCCAGTCAGGCCTATGGGGATGGGATGGGGCATCAGGCCAACATTTCCTCTGCCCACACTCTCCCTTCACCCGGTTTTCTTTCTGTTGCTGGTCTCTTTTCCCATATCAGAAGAAACTCTGTTGCTCTTCCCAAACCCGTCCTTAGTTTTGTCTATCCCGCTTCGCCAACTGTTGCTAAAATTCCTTCTGGGAGGTACATTCCCACACAGCATCGTGCCTCCCTCTCCTGCTGTCAACATCATGGGCAGAGGTCACAGGGCCCATGTGGAACCCTGTATGGCCACGCAGGAGGGAGAACACCAATGTTCCCGTGACCCTCTCACCCATTTGCCCTTTAAGCAATTAAACTCGCTAGAGTCTTCCAAACTCTGGTTTGAACAGCCTTCCTCGCTTTGTCTTTGGGACCTAAGGAGGTGGAGGCAGGACACTGCTTGTGCGTGTAATCTCCCAGAAGGAATTTTAGCACCAGTACCTCAGCTCCAGACACAATACTCAGTCAAAGCAAGGAGACAGAAAGGCACTGCTCCTTTCTTGAGAAAATGAAAACTTTACCAGAAGCTCACCGTAGATATATCCTTACATTTTATTGGCCTAAACTGGGTCATATTCCCCCTCTAATTGCAAGAAAGGCTTGAAAATTCAACGGGCAAGGAGGAACAGGGCCAGGCACATTGCTGGGCTGGCTCTAAATGAAGGTCTGATAGACAGGTAAAAGGGTAAGAATCAGCAATGGTTACAGGAGCAGGACGTGAGGGCCCAGCGTGTAAGAAGTGGAGGTTACAGAGCTTGGTGATGGAATACAGAGAACGAGAGACTGGAAGAAGCATATGCAGCGGCCTGTGCAGATGGTGAAGTGTATGCAGCAGCCTGTGCAGACGGTGAAGCGTATGCAGCAGCCTGTGCAGACGGTGAAGCGTATGCAGCAGCCTGTGCAGATGGTGAAGCGTATGCAGCAGCCTGTGCAGATGGTGAAGCGTATGCAGCAGCCTGTGCAGATGGTGAAGCGTATGCAGCAGCCTGTGCAGATGGTGAAGCGTATGCAGCAGCCTGTGCAGATGGTGAAGCGTATGCAGCAGCCTGTGCAGATGGTGGTTTGTAACACAGCTAAGATGGAGGCCAGAAGAAAAGCAGCAGGGGCACGGAGGATGGAGGCTTTCAGACATTTGCAGTGTCTGTGTGTATCCAAGTATTAATACCAGGTTTAGAGTGGTTAGATGGTTCTGGAATGTTGGACGAGGCTCTAAACTATGGAAATGGACTTGAGCATCATGAATAAGTAAGTATATGTGAGTTTGTTAGAACGTTCTGGGCTGCATATGAGGAGTCGTGTAACAGGCAAGGCTGGGGAGAGAAAACACATTTTGCTCAGGCTGCAGGAGGCATGGGTAAGTTAGACCAGGAGCGTGCTACGGTCAACAGCAAGGGCAGGGCCCCCCTCAGCTCCCACTTGCAGTTTTTCTTCTGTATATAAGCCATTCTTTCACATGTTACTCTCTGTATCCTCAGAATTATCCTTTGAAGCAAGTCTATTACTGCTCCTTTCAAAGATGAAAAACCAGAGCCTGAAAGGTTAAGTGAGCCGTCCTCACCCCCAGAGGGGGACAGTGTTTATGTAGGCTGTCTGCCAGGGGCAGTGATGCTCTGACCCTCTGAGCTTTTGATCTGTGGCCACAGGCAGGAAGGGCTCTCTGGGAAGCTATAAACTCTTCCTCCTGCTTTCATGAGGCCAGTAAGGCTGGTAATTGCAGCAATTCACTGATGGCTGCAGGAGCTAAGCACTGGTTTCCTTCCCAATGATTTTTACCTATTCCTTGAGTTACTTCTTCATAGTGTGTTGATTGTGTGTCTTCTAATTTTTTAAATATGAGAATGATTTGAGGAAGGATAAAGGAAGGAAACTTTTTAGCTTTCCTAGTGAAGCCACTGTTTGTTGGGGCCAGCATTACTCAGGACTAGACAGGAATCTGACTGCAGTTCCTCCTGTGGCTCTGAGGACCCTCTCTCCTTCACAGGTACAATCCATGGCAGGAGACTGGGTGCTGAGTCAGAGACCCAGAGGACTTGCCTTTCAGAGAAGGTAATAAAGAAAAGAGAAGATAGAGGTATGTGGAGTTGCTGAAAGAGCAGGTGGCTAGTTTCCAAGACTGCTCCAGCCCGAGGCCTGCTGTCAGCAGCTGAGAGCCTCTCTGGGCTTCAGCCATCTTGTCTGTGGAATACAGTTATTGAAACTACAGGGTTGGTAGACAGGCAGATGGGCAAATAAGCCATCTTCGCCCAGCAGGAACACATCATCTGGGAACAGACAGGCTAGCTTTCATGAGGGGCACGGGGCATTTTCAGAGCAGGACAGAGGCACCCAACATGGCCCACAGGGCTCAGGACTCCATCCTGATATATTTTACCTACCAACTTGCATATGTTGAGTAATTTGTTTCTCTGTGGGGATGGTGTGTTGATAATATTCTGGCCACACATGGGAAGATCCAATTTGAATTGGGGACTAGTTCTCAGCTAGCACCCCTCAGGGCACCATGTGGGTGAGAGTCATGGGATTTCTCGGAGCCCACCCCAAGAAGAAGCAAGCAACGTGGCCCAGGTACAGGATGCTGGGTGGGGCAGCAGTGTGCAGTGGTTCAGAACTGAGGGTCTGTGATTGGCCCTGGGAACTGACATCATTTTGCTTATAAAAGCAAGCTGTAGCAAGCAATAAATCAAATTCTTCATTACCATCATTACAGAATTCCCGGCCATTATTTTTGCAAGCATACAAAGTGACCAGTGGGTTGGACAGCGGTCCTTTAGCCCACCAACCTGGATAGCTGGTGAGGATGAAGTGGGGCTGGAAGGAGACCTATCAGGTTACCAGCTGAGAAGTGAATTGTGAGTGGGCATAGGCTAAAGATAGGCAATCAGCCATCAGCCTGAAATTCCTGTCCAGGGGCCCCTTTGGGCAGGTGGAAAAAGCACAGCCAAGGCAGGAAACGTTCTGTTGTCCCAGGCTAAGGACCTGAGTTGGAAGCACCTCTCAGGTGGGGTTAAGGAAGGTAACCGACTGACCTCTGCACTGAGGGGTCAGTTCCCCACAGTGTCCACAAGGGGCACTGTGCTCACCTTCCCTTAGGACCACATTGTACTTGCTTGTGGCAAAGGAAGCTTCCTACAGCCACAGGCAAAGAAAAATAAACTTTTAATTTACCCTGTGCAGTTTCAGCATCTGACAAGGATTTTATTAGGTCTTTGAAAAAACTGAAAGTATCAGGCTTTCTCTGATTATCTGTGAGGACTCAAATGGCCCTGGGGGCCCTTTGGGACCAATGGCTTCAATGATCCCCAAGGCTCCTCTCCATTTTCTGTGCGCTGGAGCCCTGAGCCAGAGTACCTTTATCCTGCCCTGTTTCAGGTCTTACGTGAAAACCAGCTGCCAGTTCCTAGACAACAGCTTCCTGTTAGGTGGAAAATTCTCTGCTTATGTGCCAACCAGCCCTCCTCAAAGGCAGCTTTCCTCTTCTACTACCTCTGTCTTCATCCTTAGTCTTCACCTCAGTTACCCAGTAGACGACCTTCTGACCCCTCTGACTGGAGAACCTGTCATCCAGATCAAAGGACACGCTCAGGTATTTCCCATTTACAAGTAACTCCATTTACACTAATGAGGGGAGATGGGCAGAGACCCTCAACTCAGTTGAGCAAATGCTGGAACAAGTGGTCCACTCTGCCATGGAGGAGGTGAGTAGGGACCAGGTTTGAGTATGCCAAAGGTTGTGGAAGCAGGAGAGGAAGTATTGATGGCGTTCTACCTGAAGGGCCAAGGGAGAAGCCAGGGCAACCTTCTGAGCCCAGTCTGCATGGAAGGTGCGGCTGACATGGGGAGGAGCGGGGCTTGCAGCCTTCTCAACAACTCACTTTCCCGTGACTTGATTTAAGCTATCCCTTTTCTCCGCCTTCCTTCTACAAATATCTATTTATCATCTATCTATCTATCTATCTATCTATCTATCTATCATCTATCTATCTATCTATCATCTATCTATCTATCATCTATCTATCTATCATCTATCTATCTATCTATCTATCTATCATCTATCTATCATCTATCTATCTATCATCTATCTATCTATCTATCTATCTATCTATTTAATGCCTTTTTGGTTCTGGGTACCCTATAAGGGGGTAGGACAGGCCCTGCCTTGAAGGATCTCATGGGTTAGTGCGTCCACCACCCCAGGTTAGAAATGGACAGGCCAGGCAGGTGTCAAGTGAGCTTAAGACTGCATTTGGCTGCATGTAACAGAAACCTGACTCCTGAGGCCTAGATAATGCAAAGTACAGAGTTAAGACTGGGTGGATCTCAAGGGTGCCACGAGGGACACTAGCTCCTCTGTCTTCCAAGCCAATGTCCTTAGTATGTGGTCTTCCCGGTCTGGCTTGTAAGCAGGCTAACTGCACACCTAGCCAACCATGCACAGCCTTCTCAGGGAGCAGAATGAAGACAGCAAAGACATGCCGGCTCTGTCTTCTCTTTGTTTAAAACGTTTGTATCTGCTCGGCCAGACCCTTGTCACGTTCTCACTCCAGCAACTGGGAATCTGGAAAATCAGTACTTTTAGGAGGACACATTGATTTCCCTTTCCCAAATAAAACCAATGTCCTGCCAATGAGGAAGATGGGGAGAATTGATAAGGGCAAGGCAACTGGCCACTTCTACTGGGGCCCAAGGCAGGAGAGACTGTGCTCAGGTGACAGGTGATGTGCCCAAGGACTACGGCAGAGGAGATGGCCAGAGCAAAGGCTCAGGGCACGTCCAGTGTGTGGGGAATTATAAGCAGCGCATTTCAGGTAGAGCCTTGGTTGCGAGTGGTGGCAAGGCTGGACAGGGCAGTTGATCAAGGTTCAGGGGAAAGAAAATGATGTCCCGATGTCAATGATAGACATGGGGCAGGGCGGGGGCAGGGATGCTGTCATACTAGAGAAGACCCTGCCCCCTCTCTCATTAGTTAGCTACATCCATTGGCTCTTGCCTAGGGTCTGTTTGTTGCTATTTTTCCTCTGCATCTGGCCTCTAGTCAAGCATGCGAAGGGTTAGGGTTAGTTATAATCAGGAGCCAGCTAGCATGCAGCAAACAAAAAGGATCCTTGGTGAAAACTGCAAGTTGTTCACACATGTTATAGTGAAAATGGATATGAGAATTAAAAAGGAGAGGTTGGGAGAATAAAGTCAGGAACACTAGGGAAGAGAAAAGGAGCTTGAAGGAGAGAGCTGAGATGCATGTGCAGGAGGGCGCGGGGCTCTGGGCCAGCAGCATGGGGATGTGCACAAAGCCCGGGGCCTTCTAATGGCTTAGCCCAAGACAGCCCAAAGGATTAATCAATCTCACCAGTGATTTCCCCAGTCTTTGTCCAGTCTCTACCATTGCCTCTAAAATATCTAGATAGAAAATTAAGCAGCCTTTTTCCTCTCTTGGGAACCCTTCCCGCTCTTGGGAGTTCCTCTCACTTTTCCTTAATTTCTTACTTTTCTGTGATAATTCTAAATAAAGCTTTCATTCTTCTTTGCATGCTCCAAGAGAGTCCACATCTTCCATTTTCATTGGTGTGAGCCAACAAACTCAGAGCCAGGTTGATTTTTCATGACTGTGTCCAGCATCTTCAATCCTTGGGTCACGCAGAACAGGGCTATTATTGGAGGTTCCAATGCACTCAAAACTCCTTCGTCATTAGGGCTGCAAGGCCAGGCAGAGCTGAGGCTGTGCAGGGGACTGGTGTGGACCCCTGGGCTCTGGCAAGAATCCACTTTGACTAAGCTTTTCAGATCTGAATTCTTAACATATTGCAGATGGTTTATATACGCAGTTTGAACCAGGGTTTAGATCAATTTACTGGTAATAGAGGGCTTGACTCTCAAAGTGTTTCCAGTTAGGCAAGCCAGGAATCTAGGGGTGCAGTGAAATGTGGCCCATCTCTCCCCTTTCTGGGTCTGTATGCCACTGAAGGAAACACCAAGAAGCATCAGACAAAGACCTTCAGTGGGTCCAAGCTACCCAGAGAAATCTGATGCAAGTTTCCAGCCATACTTTGGTAGGGAAGCTTAATAAATAACAACTAGATCCTAGAGCCCAGTTCTAGCTCTGCTGATGTGAACTTGGCCAATTCATTTCATCTCCATGAATCTTAGTTTCTTCATCAAAAAATGAGACTTTCTGATTTAAATTGAGTTCTGGCTACATATTCTCGTGCACCTTTCAGGCAGGTACTTCAGAAGCATGCTTGCATCCCACTCTGGAGGCTTGCCTGCCTTGCTTTTAGAAATTCAGAACCTAAAATCAGTGCTGTTTCATCACAGAGTTTATTTGTCATCCTTGCCTCAAGCAGTCTGCCAAGATCTGAGACCAGAGCCTGGGTACCAATTTCTGCCTCTCAGTGAACTTGGCTCCTTCCATGAGGACCATGTTCCTCTGTGAGGCTTCTGTCCAGCTGGTGTCCAAGGAGGAGAAGGGCAGGTCATGGACCCACCTGCCGCCACCAGGCTTCCTCTGCTACCCTCAGCCTCCTGTGCCTTCCTGGGGCCTCTTTCAGCCATGTCACTTTGGGGGTGCTTCCTCAGTGTGTGCACCAATGGAAGTCGGAGTTCTATGTCAGGGGTCTTCCTCTGTTTTTCTCCATCTTTTTTGTTTATTTTATTTTATTTTATTTCTGTGTGTGCATGTATGTGTGTGTGTGCATGCACACATGTACACATATGATGGGGTAGGGTGCACATGCCACAATGTACATTTGGAGGTCAGAGGACATTTATTTGGCTTTAGTTCTCTCCTACCATGTGAGTCCGGGGATTGAACTCAGGTCATCAGGTTTGGTGACAAACACCTTTATTCACTGAGCTATCTCACTGACCCCTTATTATTTTATTGTTATTGTTTATCATATATTATTGTCTTTGAGAATTTCATACATGCATGCAATGTATTTGACCACATTCACTTCTCATCCCTCTCCCACGCTCCTTCCCAGTTCTGGTGCTTCCAACTCCATCCCAACTTCATGTCCTCTTCTTTTTATCCCCTCCGAGTCCAGTTTGTGTGCTGTATATATGTATAGGTGTGGCGCCATCCTGTTTCATGGTTGATCTACCAGGGATCGCACCCCTAAGGAAAACTGACTCTTCCTCTCCTAGCAGCCATCAGCTGTCAGTATCTTCTCAGCTAGAGGTGAAGGATTGTGAGCCCCTCCATGCTAGAACGTCAACTGGCTTGATCTTGTGCAGGTCTTGTGCAGACAACCACAGCTGTGGTGAGTTGTGAGTGCAGTGTTCCTGTCATGTCCATGACACACCTTTGCCCCAGTCCTTCCTGACCTCTGGCTCTTACGATCTTTCCATATCCTCTACCATGATGTTCCCTAGCTTTGGGGGGGGGCGTGATATAGTTGTCACACTTATGGCTGAACACTCCACAGACACTTAACTCTGCACTCTGACCATTTGTGAGTTTCTGCATTAGCCACCACCCACTGCACAAAGAAGCTTCCCTAAAGAGCTGCGAGAGCATCACTAATCTGTGAGGGAAGGCATAGGTCTCTAGAGGGCAGCTTGATACTATGTCCATTTAGCAAAATAGTAGTCAGTTTGCCCCTGGGATTTGTGAGCTCCCCAACCATGGGTTCTTGGTCAGATTAACAGTCCCAGGCATATGTTTCCTCCTGTGGAGTGGGCCTTAAATCCAATCAGAAGGAGGTTGGCTACCCACATAGTACTATTACACCCATGGGCATATTTTGCAATGTAGGTCATTACTATAGCTTATAGGGCTCACAGCTAGATAAGACTGAGGATGAATTTTCTCTTCCAGCAGGCCAGAAAGCACCTTCTTTTTTTAAAAAAAAATTCATTTATTTTTATTTTATGTGTATGATTATTTTGCCTCCATGTATGTAAGTACACCTGTGTCACGCAATGCCCTCAGAAATCAGAAGAGTCTGTCAGATCCTCTAGAACTGGAATTATGGATGGTTGTTAGTCACCATGAGGGTTCTGGGAACTGAACCAGGGTCCTCTGCAAGGAGGAGCCATCTCTCTAGCCCCCTACAAAGCATCTTTTGGTGCTATGAAAGCTATGTAGCTGGTCAGTACCAACTGGATTTCTCCATGTCCCATGACACAAGTACATCATGTTTTCAGCAATAGGAGATTACCATCAAGTTCCCATGGGACACCAGGAAGGATGCCAAGAGCTTGTATTATTTGGGGGGTCTTCTGAACATGCCTGACCAACAGCTTGAGGGGAGGTAACTCGCACCAGGCACTAGGCTTTTTATCTGGCAACCTATGGCTTCTGAGAAGAGCCTTATCCTTTAGGTAGGATAGCTCCAATTAAACTGGGGCCTGGTGGAAAGTGGTTAGATAACCAGAGATACGGCTCTCAGAAAGGTTAATGTAGTTCTCATGGGACGTCAGTTAGTATGGGTTAATGTAGAAAAAAGATGCCCCTCTTTGCAAAACAAGACTTCTTGTCTTACCTTGTGATCTCACACTGCTCCTTCCATAACATAACACCGACAGGGTACTGGAAACTATGACCTAAATAAACCTTTTTACAAAACACCCCCTGGGTATATTGTTAGAGCAGTAGGAAGCCAACAAATACACTTTGTTGATGTTGTTTCCCCACACAGCCTTTGCTCGCATCCAGGTCTAAATTGTGTTCACATCTCTCAGCATCTAGCATAAGGTCCAGTGGAATAGACTCACTGAAAGTCTAATGAGTGATTGGCTATGCATGGTAGCATGGAGTGAATCCTGGCCTTATAGAGTGTGCTGGACAGCACACACCTGGGTAGAGGGGGCCTGAACTGGGGAATTGCCTCCATTAGACTGGCCTCTGGTCATCTCTGTGGGACATCTTCTTGATTGTTGAGTGATGTGGGAGGGCCCAGCCCACTGTGGGTGGTGCCATCCCTGGGCAGATTGTTGTGTATTGTATAAGGAAGCAGGCTGAGCATGGGCTGAGGAGCAAGTCAGTGAGCAGAATTCCTCCATGGCCTGTGCTTCAGCTCCTGCCTCCAGGTTTCTGCCCTGAGTTCCTACATTGGGCTCCCTCGGTGATCAACTGTGACCTGGGAGATGTAAGATGAATAAACCCTTTCCTCCCCGAGTTGGAATTGGTCAGAGTGTTTTGTCATAGCAGTTGAAGAGAAACTAGAATATAGAGCCAAAAGAGCTTTAAATATATATAAAGCATAACACAAGTAAAAGGGTTTATTTTCCTCTTCTCTGCCCCTCACCAGTCCTGTTCAATCTTTCATCCTCTCCAAGTGAGACCAGCAGGCTGGCAGAGAAAATTAATCAAGATGTATTTGAAGAATGAGGACCCAGAGAAAGAAGAATCTTCTAGAATTTTTCCCTACTCTATAGTCTGGACAAGTTACTCCAGTTGGGTTAATTTGTGTAGTACCAGTGTGGTAGCTGGTGTGAGCTTTCTTCCCAGTTTCTGAGTTGTTTGAAAAGCAATTTACTAGGGAAATTCAATTCTCCCAAGAAGCTAACCCTGGAGAAACTATTCCCAGCACACAGTGAACAAGGAATGCATTAACATGAGGAGGTAGCTACTGGCGGGTGCCAGACCAGTTTTGGAAGTTGGTACCAAAGGTGCGTTGTTGTGCCTGGTGAAGGGCGGCAACACAGGCCTGGGATAGAACATGTCCTTGCACTGTGCCACAGCCTGGGGGGACTGCAGAATCAAAAGCCTATTGCTTCCCAGGGCTTCTAGGTTTGGCTGTCCTGCTTGGC
This sequence comes from Rhizomys pruinosus, assembly GCA_009823505.1. Lineage (NCBI taxonomy): Eukaryota > Metazoa > Chordata > Mammalia > Rodentia > Spalacidae > Rhizomys > Rhizomys pruinosus. The sequence goes on from VZQC01012643.1 coordinate 338,227, forward strand.
CTTTGCAAGTGCCAGGTCACCTTTAATCCCAGCTCCTTATATGAGCAGAGCCCAGTGGCTGTTTGCAGAGGTGGAGAAGAGAGGGCCTCATGAATCTATGGCCCCTGTCCTTAGGAAGTCAGGGAAGAGAGACCACAGGGAAGATATCACACCATTAAGCTAAGAAGCTACTGGCCACGGCCAGGAGGAGGGAACGAGGGACCTTGAGAAGGTCAGAGCAGGAGTGGAGTGGGTCAGAGCACAGCCCACAATCAGTATAGCAGGGCAGTGCTGCTTCACCCTGCACAGAACAGGTGTTTTGGGTGCGTGCATACAGGGGGTGCAGAGGCAGTGGGCCAATGTAGTCATCAGTCAGCGCTCTCCTCTGATTAAGGTCAGGGAATGCAATTGTGTACTTTGGAAGAGATTAGATCACAAAGTGGTGCAGCCTTATGGGCAATAAATTGAGCTGTGGCCTGTGCCCTGGTCCTGTGCCTGGTCAATCCACTAAGTGGTTGTGAGCCAGTCCCTGCATCTCAGCCTCAGAGGAAAGGCAGCACTTGACCTGGGAGAAGGCGGTCACGCTGAATCACTCTTATGTAAGGGAGTGTCTGCCCCCCAGCTCCATCTCCACCTCAGCTGTCCTCTCCCTGTCCCCAGGCTGGGGCTACTCATCAGATAGCAGGAAAATGGTAAAAGTACCATCCTCCGCCCTTTCTGTGACCACATAAGTGAGCTCGGCATGCGTCACATGGGTCTGCCTGTCAAACAAGAAAAGAGGCTGACATGTTATATCTCACAAGATGAGCCCGAACAGAAAGAAATGTCAAGACTTGAGGCCTGGGTTTAAAATGCAGCTGGATGACACAACAGTGGAGTGGGGTTTAGTGAGTGTGCACAGGGATTTTTCTTTGAGTGTGTGAGCGACAAAACAGTGGATTCAAAAGGTCTTTAAGAATGTTGAAGAACAGGTGCACCTCCCCCCTTACTTGCTCCCTCTTCATCTTCCCAGGTGTCCCAGCCTATTGCATGAGAACCCATCCAACGTGCACCCCTAAATCCATTCCCCATACCAACTACTGAGCTACAACAAATCTAACACCTCTAACGCCCAGAATGCTGTCCAGCATAGGACAAGGCAAGGTCTGCCTTTCACCTGCCTACAGGCTCGTCCTGAACCCTTACCCCATCCCACAGCTGCCTCTCCAACCCAAGGTTCTAGCAGTTTCCACCCAGGTCTCCAAGACCCCACCTGCCTGCTCCCCTCAATTGCTTGCGGACACAAAGCCACTCTCCGTCCAAAGGCCGGGTGAGCTCCTCACCCAGTGGGAGCTGCAGCTCCACTGCCTGAAGCCCCCCTGTCTGCCGTGCTCGCTGATCACAAAGCTCCAAGACTGACTGCTGTCCCTCAGCCTCTCCACACCCGCTGGTCCTGGACACATTGGTCTTCCCCATTTCTGCCCCGCATCCTGTTCCTGCTTAACGGAGGACCCCGAGTGGCAAGCGTTTGCTCTGTCTGCAGCACTCTTCCCAGCGCCCACTTCCTGTGGCCGGTCTTCTCACCCTTCAGGCCCGGCCATCATTTCTTCCTAGAGAATGTCTCCAGCCCCAAGCTCCTGTGGATTTGTCCTCTTATTTGTCCTGTTACCCTCTTGTGAATCATACAAGTTTTTTAAATGCCTTTATAGTGTAAACACATTTAGGAAGTATGCATCCTAGCGCATGGAAGGCAGAGGCAGGAGGATAGCACATTTAAGATCACATAAGGAGACCACGTCTTAAATAAACAAAGCAAAACAAGTTCCCCGCCTCATACCCAAAGCGTGTGTTTGCCTGGGCATTAACTATAAACCCCATGAGCACAGGGACCATTTTGCCTTGTTCACATAGCAAACCCCAGGTCAAACACAGAAGCAGGTAGTAAGGTTTCCATAAATGTTTGTTGAGCAAATAAAGGGCTTGGAGAATGGGCAGTTTGGGGAGTCCGTGGGCGTGATGCGTGGAGAGGTGGGTGTCCGCACTGCGATCCTGCTCGTCAGCACTGGAGCCAATGTACTGAGCAAACACTAACAAGGCTCTTGCTGTGTTCCAGACTCTGCTCCAAGCACTGGCTGCAAAGTCCTCATCTGGCCCTTCAAGGCCCTCTTCAGTGTGCTCGCACCTCAGGGAGGAAGAGAGGGAAAGGGAGGCCTGAGGGGAGTTAACAACCAGCACAAGAATAGGCGGGCTGCTTAAAACAACAAGGTCCCTTTCGGATTTACGAGGTCCGAGTAAGGCCAGGAGTTTGGGGATTAGAACAAAATCCTTGGCCCTTCCTGTGGTAGCTCAACACCAGGTTCATTTGCCAGGCAGACTGTCTCAGCCTGCCCTGGAATTTTTCAAGCCCAGGCCAGCCTAGCTGGGAGGTGGGGGTGGAGGTGGACAAGGAAAGCTAGAAGCACCCATCCCTCCTAGAGACTGAGCAGAGGCCCTTAGGTCCCCTGAGCAGCTGCCAGAGGGGCTAGGAAGGAGACCTGGCCCCTCCCCACTGCCCTGTTCCCTGGAGCCCTGTTTGGTCGGACAGCCTGCAGGAGCCAGCTGCAGTCTTATTCCAGTCGTTGGTTTGCAGCTGCCAGGACTGCAGAAGAAGCTGCGGAGGGGGCAGCAGGCAGAGAGAACCCCACCAGGGTGGACTTGCTGCACAGCAGGCTTCCAGCAGGGCTGACATGCCTGGGGTATGAGGTGGCTGTTCATGGGAGACGTGAGGCCACTACCCAGCCACGTACAAAGGGCAGGAGAACAGAGAAAGTTACTAAACCATAGAAAGGAGCAAACAAAGATAAATTAGGGTACTGAAGAAACAGTAATCCTGTAAATTCTTTAAAAGGGGAGGCAGAAGCAGGGTGATCCTGAGTCTTGGGCCAGCTTGAGCTACACAAAGAGACCCTGTTCGCAAAGCGAAAAGAAAAAGAAAAGAAAGAAATGAAAGGGGGGGGGGCAATTTTGGTTTCCTTTTGAAAAAAGAGAAGGAAGTTTTGGGTTGGATTAGGGAGTAGGAAGGCCTAGCAAAATGTCTGCCTTAGGACGGACCCTGAAAAACGCAGAGAAGTGGACTTTCAGTCCTCCGAGAGACCTGGGAGGTAGACCAGGGCTCTCTAAGAACCAGTGCAAGGCCAGAAAGCAAAATCGACTCCCAAGACTTGAGAGGAAGGAAGGAAAGGGCATTTTTTGAAGAGCACTGCATGGAGCTCAGTGCTCAGTGCCCCGGGGACATTAACAAGTCTCACATGGGATACAATCCATCTCTCACAAGGGCACAAAGTCTGAATGGGAGGCAGAGGCAGAATCAGAATTTGAAGTCAGAATTTGAATGTCACCTCTTGGGAGAAGGGATGAGGTAGTGGCTCAGTGGTACAAACACAGGTGGCATGCCGTATGGAAGCAGGCCCTGGGCCTCAAAGGCCAAGGGGAACGTCAGGGTCTGGTGTCTTGTGACCTTGCATAAATCCTTTCCATTTCCTGGTCTCCGTTTCCCATCTTAATTGAGGGCTTCTGTTAGATGTCTGCTAATAGCAGTCCCATCACCAAGCGTGTGGTATTTAGTCAGACACCTACCTCTCATTTCTTCTTGGCCTTATTTCCTTCTTCTGGCATTATGTGATGGAGCGTCATCTCTGGGCATGAGCACCCATTCCTGCAGCCCCTTCACTACCGAGGCCAGAGACCAGAAGTCCTGATTATACCATCTTTGGGTGAGTCTAATCAATTAGTAATCAGTTAACCAAATAAAGAAATGACTGTTTACTAAACCTATTGTGTTAGATTGGCAGTATAGTGGAACAAGATTAGACTACCTCCCAGTCCAAGAGCTCACAGGCGGTGGGAAACTACCACCCACAAGGGATGTTTCCAAGTGTGATCAGAAATCACCACCCTTTATGGAACAGCCTCGGAAGCCAGGCCCTCTTAACCCACTTCTAGTTAGAGGCCAAGGAGAAAGACTCATGCAAGCTGAGACGGGTTGCTTGGGACTGTGAACTCTGATCTGATGGCTTGTCCCTTGAATTCTCACAGCCTCTGCCAAGTCACTGAGGAGTCTAATGGGGGGACAGACACGGGTTAGATGTGAGCTTGAGGCCAGCAGACAGAAGCACGTATTTCTTAGGAAGGGTGACCGACCTGGGAAGTGGGGGACAGCTGGCGCTGGGAGGGGTGGACCTGGGCAGCAGGGATAGCTGGCGCTGGGAGGGGTGGGCCCGGGAAGTGGGGGACAGCTGGCGCTGGGAGGGGTGGGGCTGGGAAGCAGGGGACAGCTGGGGCTGGGAGGGGTGGGCCCGCCAGGTGGAGGTGGAGGTGGAGGTAAAGGGTTCAATATTCATTCAACAAATTTGTATCGAATCCTATTCCCCATGGGCCAGGAGTAAGTGTTGGTCACTGGGAGTGATCTAGAAGACAAGGCCTCCTACCCCCATGCAGCCAACGGGGTCCTGTGGTGCAGATCCACGGTACAGATCGTCAGTGATACCCCCGAGCTCCTTGATGTGCCCAGCCAGTAAGGCTGTGAAGCATCCTCAAGACCCCCACAGGCAGACACCAAGGCTTCTCCATTGCCACTCTCTGGGTGGCTGGCACAGCGCTGGGCACTTGTGGGTGCTCGGTCCATGCTTAGAGATATTCATCGCCCACATATCTAAGCAAAAAGTCCCCCCGTTCTCAGCCCCAGCACAACCCCCTGCCACAGAGACAGAGGCTGCAGTGGAAACTGTGGTCCTGGGAAGTGGAAAGGGGACGGAGAAGTCCGGGCATGGGCGGGTAGGGAAGCCTGGGCTGGCTGCAGCCCACATGCCTCAGGCCCAGCTGGGTCCAGGTCCTCTGTGTTCTGGAAAGTGACAAGGCCTTGCCAGGGCATCTTAGAGCAGCTCCTCCCCAAGCTCTGGCTCCTCACCCTGGCCAGAGCCACGCTGGCGGCTCCTGCCAGACCTTCCTCACAGCACACGGGTGCCCCTTGGTGGACAGAAAGCCCGTGGTAGATCATACCATTCCTGAGGATGGTAAGGTTCAGAGGCCTTTGTCCCTGACATGGGGATGGCCTTAGGTATGGTCTGAGGCCCCTGTTCCCGAGCCCTTTCTCAAACATGTGACCTGAGGCCGTGGGCCTGTGTCCTTGGCCGACTGCACAGCACACTTACAGTCAGAGTAGGCTGACCTCGGGATATCAGGCCAGCCCTGTTCCTTGCATCACCCTCCAAACCAAGCACTGTGTGCAATGTAATCTAGGGACGGAAACAGCTCTTTGATTAGATGGGGTCTGGGTGTCGTGTGTGATTGTTCCATCTTTGAGAGCCATTGTGCAAAGGTGCCTGCCCTACTGGAAGCTCCCTGCTCTGCTGAATGGTCCTGGGTTCCAGGCTAAGGCAAGGAGGGCAGAGTGAGGGGGTAGGGATCAAGAAGCCATCGAAGCTGGGACAGAGGGACAAGGCTGAAGGCTGGAGGAGGCAGGGCCCTTGAGTGCTGGAGAACTTGGAAGCATCATTTGTTTTTCTTTGTATTATCCCCCTCCCCACCTGCCAGATAACAGGCTATTTCCAGAGGCTGGAAACATGGGTGTTAGCTTCCTGAAGCACGGGAGTTCCCATGACTAATCCTAGGCTCTTGTCTGGCTCCTCCTCACCGACCTCCTGGGGGGTGGGGGTGGAGGGGCTCTATCAAGCCCCACCCCCCTACACACATCAGGAGGTTGGGCTGGAGCTAGAGAGAAATGTGCAGAGGGAACTGGCAGATGCAGCACAGGAGCTGAGCATGGAACATCAGGAGGGCACTGGCCACTGACACTAGGATGGAAGAAGAGGAAGCTGGAGAGACGGCAGCCTGAGGAGTGGTCCAATCCTCCTGGGGTAGGAGGCCCTGGCCACCCCTGGGGGGCCTGCGATGGGCGGCAGCCTTTAGCCCCCATCGCAGCACGGACCTCGTTGCTTTTACAGCCAACTGAGACAGTGTAAGGAGTTTGAGCAGCTAGTTTGAGGTAAGGTGGTGGTGTGCAGATTTGAATCCAGATCTCTCCATCAGATTCCAAATGATCCTCAACCCTCAATCATCGGTTTATCCAAGAGTGAAGAGTGTGGACCAGTGGAGACAATAGGATTGAGGTCCAGTTTTCCAGAAACTTAGGACTGAATATATTCTGCCTCAGGGTTGGAGAGATGGCTCAGAGGTTAAGAGCACTCGCTACTCTTGTAGAGGATCCAGGTTCAATTCCCAGCTTCCACACAGCGGCTAACAACCAGCTGTAACTCCAGTTCCGGGGATCTGACACCCTCTTCTGACCTCTGCAGGCATGGCATGACACAGGTATACTTGCATACATGCAGACAGTACACGATACAGATAAAACCTTAAAAATACCAAGTGCTGGAGAGGTTGTGGGGAAAGGGGAACACTCATCCATTGCTGGTGGGAATGTAAACTTGTACAGCCACTATGAAAAGCAGTGTGGAGAACCCTTAGAAGACTCAAAATGAGCCTTCCATTTGACCCAGTCATACCACTCCTGGGTATATACCCACAAGACACATCTTACTGCAAAGATACATGCACAGCTATGTTTATTGCAGCTCTGTTTACAATAGCAAAAAGCTGGAACCAGCCCAGGTGCCCCTCAACTGATGAGTGGATAGAGAAAATGTGGTACATGTATACAATGGAGTTCTATGCAGTGGTAAAGAAGGAAAAATAAACATATTTCTAAAAGGAATATATTGTGCCTCCAGGAGAAACTAGATCTCAGTTCAAATACTGTCATGCCTTAACTAGGTAGCCAATAATTTTGAGGGGAATTACAGAAATCCCTGCAAACCCTCCTCACCCTGCCTGTCTTCTTTACTCTCTTCATCCCTCCCTCTGACATGATTCATGGAGCAATTACAGCTTGTGAGGAATGGTGTTAATTCTGGCTGAAAAACAAACATGCTTAGGAGCTCCTGGAACTCACAATTCCTTGGGAAGTTCCAGGAAACTCCCAAGCCGGGTGTTTCACACCAACCCACCCTGTCATTTTTTTCCTTCCCGTCTTTATTCTCTCCCTGTGTTTATTCTGCTCTCCCTGTCTTTATTCTGCTCTCCCTATCTTTATTCTGCTCTCCCTGTCTTTATTCTCTCCCTGTCTTTATTCTTCTCTCCCTGTCTTTATTCCTCTCTCCCTGTCTTTATTCCTCTCTCCCTGTCTTTATTCCGCTCTCCCTGTCTTTATTCCGCTCTCCCTGTCTTTATTCCGCTCTCCCTGTCTTTATTTCTCTCTCCCTGTCTTTATTCCGCTCTTCCTGTCTTTTTTCTGCTCTTCCTGTCTTTATCTGCTCTCCCTGTCATGGCAGGCCCCACAAACTCCTGTTTCTTCCTCCAGCCCCAGCTTTCTCTATTGGGAAGCAGAAGGTTGAGATCCTGCCCGCCCCCTCCCTTCCTGGAGTCCCCAGGGGGCTGCTCCAGAGAGGTTAATGAGGCTTCAGTAAGCGCAGCCCTGGAAGTGCCTGCGCCCATGGGCTCTGCCTCTGACACAGCTGGGCCAGGTCATAAGTCAGGCTGAGTGGAGCCGACTTCCAGTCCTGGAACAAACGAACAGTTCCTTGGCTTCCTCACAGCCGCTGACCCAACAGTCTGATCTCCCAGCCAGGCACCACACCCCATTCCTTTTTGCTAAGCAGGCACTGGGCCAGAGCAACGCCAAGGGCCGTGGCAGCCGCCTGGGTCCCTCTTCTTCCCCGAGCCACTCCAGCTCCCAGCACTTGCCCCTTCTTCCTCCTTTCTTTCCAATTCTGTACCACAAAAGTCCCCCCCCCCAAAAAAAAACCCCTGCAGTTCGGCCAGGCAAGACCCTCCCTGGAGAGACGGAAAAGAAAGGTGACCGGAAGAGAGATGGACACACTCAGAGACATAATCCCCCTCACTGCAGTAGCTATCACTCCAGTGGGTCCTTCCTCCCAGCCTGGACTGGACAGAGCCATTTCAGAGCAAACACCATACAATAAACCTCCTAGATCATTCTGGCCAGGTTCCAAGTCCAAGTCAGTACTATCAGTCAATCGTCCCAATTTTGAATTGAGAGATAAGGCAACAAATCTCCAGTCCATCCTTCCAGTTAGCACCCTGATATAATCTGACCAGATTAAAGATGTGCCATACACCCCCTCAGTAAATACAACACACACACACACAACAAATAAATGGCATACTGGTTTTAATTCCATTAGTTTCCGCTCGGTCATCTAGACGCTCTGAGTTCCTTTAGGCCCCAAACCATATCCATTCTTATTTTGTCCTAGGCTTCATAATAGGTCTGTATTAGTTAGCTAGTGCTGCATAACAAATTAGGACAATTACAGTGATTTAAAACAGCAGTCATTATTCATATTTCTGTTTTTATCTGTTGGCTAGGCTGGGTAGTTCCAGTTCAGTTCTTTCCACAAAATTACCATTAAAATGTCTTTGGGGTGGAACATGGCTCAGTGGTAGAACATTTGCCAGGGTAGGGGTGAGGGCAGGAGAGGAGAAGTCCACCAGGACTGCAGTGACTGAGCATGTGAGTGGGGCTGGCGACTCCACCTCAAGGCTGCCTGCTTGCAGGCTGTGAGAAAAGGCCTCAGGCTCTCTTCAGCAGGGCACCACCTTCCTCACAACATGGTTGCTAGGCTCTGAAGCACACAGATGCACACAGAGAAAGCCAGGTGAAGCTGATTTCTTTATGACCAGAGATTTAGAAGTCATATAGAATGACCGGCTGTGCTCCAGTGAGCAGAGCCATCCCAGCCCTCAACCAATGAAAAGGGAAGGAATGCAAATCCTGTCCTTTGGTGGAGGAGAATCTGTCCCTGTAAGAAAAGCAGATCAGGGGGAATAAAAATATGTGTGGCCCAAGGTCTCCGAGTCCTTTGAGTCTGTAACACACTCTCAGCAGTGAACTTAGTGTTGTTGATACGATAGTCATCTGGGGCCTGAGATTCCAAAGGAAATAATACAAGGTCCCAATTCCTCCTCTCTTTTATTTGTTTGTTTGTTGAGACACGGTCTCTCTATGTAGCCCTGGCTGAGCTGGAATTCACTATGTAGACCTGGCTGGCTTTGAACTGACAAAGATCCCAGTGCCAGGATTCAAGCGGTGTGCCGCCACACCGGGCTCTTCATCCACTTGCCATGAAACCCTACCACAACTTTCTGCCTTGACTGGGGCCCTAAGACTTGCTTATACAAAGGAGTGTCAGTCATCAGACTGGAGACAGGGCAGAGGCTTTCAAAAACACCTGGATGCCTGTCTGTGGGCTCTCGGCTCCTCTTGACCTTTGCCAGTCAGGGCTAGCCTGCTGAGAGCGAGGAGACGTAAGGGGAGCAGCTAACTCACCTGTGACCCCAGCCAGAGCCTGCTGACCCACAGTATGTATGTTCACGGTTTTAAGGCCCAGAGCTGTGGGATTTTATATTGTTACACTGTGCAGGGAGTCAGTAACAGGCCCAGCCCTGTCCTCACACCATCAGTGACTGCTTCCCTCTGCTTCACGGCTGCCGGGTCTGACTCAGTGTAAGCAGTAGGAGGATGCTATCCTACCCAGGGATGTTCACATCCCCAGACCCTGTGACCATGCTATGTCACGTGGCAAAAGGGACTTTACAGACCAGCTGACAGTCAGGATTCTGATATGGAGCTACCGCCCTAGATTATCCAGGCAGAGTTGGGGCAGCAAGTCACATGCTCTAATGATGGAAGAAAAGCCACAAGCCAAGGGACCTGGGCAGCCTCTAGATGCTGGAAAAGGTAAGGAAACAAAACCTTCCCACAGGTTCCAGAGGGAACACAGTTCTCCTGGGCACAACGCCATATATTATAATTCTAAAACCTGAGAAACTGAAGCAGGACGGTCTTGAGTTTGAGTCCAGCCTGGGGTACATAGGGAAACCCTGTCTCAAACAAAACAAAACAAAACAAAGCAAAACAAAAAGAATGCATGGTTCTCTTGAAACCTTGCATTTTCCTCCATAAAATATGTCTCAGAACTTTAAGTGAGCATATTAGTGTTGTTTCAAACCACTAAGCATGTGGTAATAAGTTACAGCAGCCCTTAGAAATTGATAGCTAATAACTCTGTGTCCTAGAGGAAGTTACCACTATGGGGTTCAGTTATGGCCTTTGTGGGGAAAAACATGGCTTAGATGTAGTTTGAATTCCTATTAGGAAATTTATTCCCATTGTGAGATATGAGGGCAGAAACATTTTTCAACTATGCTTTCGAGGTGGGACCTTTGGAAATTATCAGGATTAGATAAAATCATTAAAACAGGACTCCATATTTGAGTCCAGGACAGACAGACGCAGACATATCCACTCCTGTCTCTTACTGTGATATTCAGTGGCACCTTAGAACTCTGCCAGCTTGGAACCTCTCAACTTTGGACCAGATGTATGAGCCAGAATAAACCTCTTTCCCTTATAAAATAGCCTGAGTCCTGGATTCCACTACAGTAACCAAAACCAGACTAATGCAGGGCTTGTAGTGAATTAAAGATGACCGCAGATCTTTGCTACTTCTTTTGAGTGTGGGTTGGTCTTATTACATCCTTGATCAAAGAGATGCAGCAGATATAAAGTTCTGGAACTTTCAAGGACATTTTAAGCTTCCTCTCAGGTCTCTTAAAGCACTGGGCTTTATGTGAGAAATCTATGTGTTGCTATGCTGACGTGAGTCCTCCAGCCAACAGTCTCTGAGCTCGGTTCCCTAGCCAGCCCTGGCAAGGGGTGCCAGCCTTGTGGGAAAGATCCCATGCCCTCCTGATCCATCGGCTTTCTGCCACCTGAACGCTGAAGCAACTTCCAGCAAAGCCTAACCCTGTCCCAATTTCTGACCCACAAAATCCAGAACTGTAATAAAACAGTTGGGTTAAGCCATTGAGTTCCTTTCTACAAATACTTCTTTTTAAATTTTTTGTACATGTAGACAGTTTGTTGAACATATTCCTTCTCTCCTTCTCTCCCTTTTCCTGCCCCTCCCATCACCTGTCAGTCCCCTTCGTCTTCCTCTACAATTTTACTTCTGTTTTCATGTCATACATGCATACGTGCTTTTATTTATCTATGAAAAGTCTAAGAGCCACAAATGAGAAAAAACAGACATTCATTTTCCTGAGATTGGTTTAATTGGCTTAATGTGATTATCTCCAGTTGCTTCCATTTTCCTGCAAGTGACACAGCTTTGTTCTGATGTAATTTGGCATGCAACACAGCTGATGGGCGCAGCACATTAACGCGTTCCTTGCCTTCCCACAAGGTGTTCAGGAACTTAGGTGGAGAGCTCTGAAGGTGTGCAGTTGGGTGACTGCCATGCAGACAGCTAGAATGGGGGGGGGACAGGCAGATCCTCTACCTCAGTGGTGTTGATGCAACATCAAAGAGGAAGCAGAGGCTCAGAGATGGTGTGCTGGGGACCCAAATGTGTGGCTTCTACTCACATATTGGGTCCCCCCACTCCCAAGGTGCCCACATTTGGAGATACAGCTTTTAGGAGGTAATAAAGGTTAAATGAGGTCATAAGAGAAGGATCCTAATCCTATGGGGTTGGTGGCTGTGGAGAGCAGGTGTGGTGACAGTTCTAAGAAGGCACCCGAGACTTTAGCAAAATCTTATGACTAATACTTGAGTCTTATGATCAACACCTGATTCCCTCCTACCTCTAAGTAAAGTCACGCTCACCGTTTGAGCTGTGCAGGTGCACCCTGTATACAAGATCAGGCCAGATGATACCAATAGACTGAGGCCACACAACCTGGGCTGGGAAGGTGGATAAATAGAGGGACTTTCTAGATAGAGGGACTCTCTCTCCTAGTCTGAGAGAGAAGCTTGCTTGCCTGAGGAAGGAGACGGCTTAGAGGGAGAAGCTTGGAGAAGGAGAAAAGATGTGCCTGAATAAACCGTTCTGACAAGACCTGCCTGCTTGAATAATAAACAGCTTTGAGAAGAACGAGCGAGAGGTGCTTTGTTGCTGCGGCTTCATACAAGTGTTTCCTACAAGTGTGCAAGTGTTTCATACAGGTGGCTTCATCAGAAGAAGAAGAGAGAACTTCTCCAAGCCTACGCACTGGGAAAGACCTGTGAACTCCTAATAAGAAGATGGCCCGTGGGCAAAGCAGGAAGTAAGCCCGTGCTGGAGTCCAACTGGGCAGACCCGTTTGCCTCAGACTCAGTCTCCAGATCTGTGAGAAAGAAATCCAGTGTGCACTCTGTTATGTTAGCCCAGGAAGGCCTGGAAGATTACCACGGGCCTTCTGCTGGGGAGCAGGCCTGGGCTGGGGAGCAGCTTCCTTTCCTGATTCCCGGCCAGCTGCTTTTTCTGTCGTAACCATTTTTTCTGCAGAATGGACACCATCCCTACTCCTGCCCAGCAAGCATCTTCCGAATAAACTAGTAAGTGTGGCTACAGGAAGGGCCCACTGAGACTTCAGGCCTGTTCGGAGCCCTCCTCTCTTGTGTGCAGCTATTTTCCTGCAGTCAGGCTTTCACCGAAAGGCCGTCCTGAGTCAGTCGAGCCTCCCAGTCACTTCAGATGTTTTACCAAGGTTCCAGAAACAAAACTTTTAACAAATGTCCACGGCCAGCGAGCCCAGCCTCCTCTGTAGACTCACCCTTCTGCGTGTCAGTCCTTCCATTGGCTTTTGGAGGCAGGACAGCCATGGCAGCTGCCTTGGAGTTGTTGGCCAGGGCTCTGTCCCACACCACTGTTTTTCTCAGAGCTGGTGGGGGCAACATGGAGTCTGCCAGATTGTATAGGGTGGTGAATATGGTTCAGGAAAAGGTCTGGGAATCAGATCTTTTCCTGAACTGGAATTGGGCTGGGACAGGGAGACACGCAGGTACCCTCCTTTATTAGAGGAAGTTGGTATGACCCTGACTTTCCAGTCATTTACAACTCCCCTTTCCCGTTAGTTTTATGCAGCCATGCCCTCCAAATCCGAGTCTATCAGACATACGATCACAGCATCAATGGAATAATGGACCTTTCCCCAAAGATATCATCGCCTCTAAAACAGTGTTCCCGCCTCTCTGCCCCAGCTATCATCTCTCTGACTTCTCTCTGGAGACTGGAAGTATGCAAGTACACACTGTGAGCTCAGGGGGTGTGATGGGGGCCAGGCAGACGTGAAACTCCAGCCTGTGTCTTCATAGCTATGCAGCAGGGAAAGTGGCATAGGCCCCATGGGCACTGGCTTCCCCCAGGACTGCTGGGGGTTGCGTAAGGCATCAGGGGGCTGGCATGCTGCCAGTGCTGGGTGGTGCCATGCAGATCCTCACTGCTTCATTAGTTGCTCATACCCACCAGCTTTTAGTTCATTATCCGGAAGAAAACAAATGGGGGAGCCAGGGAATGGGAGGCGGGGGGGAGCTGCTGTGACCCAGGATATTTCTGTCCCTATCCCCCAAGGTCAGAGGAGTCCTGCCAGTCAGTTCAAAAGTGTGCTCGAGGGGCTGGAGAGATGGCTCAGTGGTTAAGAGCACTGGGCGGTCTTATCTAGGTTTGATTCCCAGCACTCGCATGGCATCTAACAACCATCTATAACTCCAGTTCCAGGGGATCTGATGCCCTCTTCTGACCTCCTTGGGCATCGAACAACATGAGTACACTTACATGTGTGTAGGCAATACACTCATACACAAAAAAATTAATTATTTTTTATTTTTTATTTATTCATTTATTTATGTGTATGAATGTACTGTCTGCATGTAGGTCTGTGCACTCAAGTTGTGCAATGCCACAGAGGTCAGAAGAGGGCGTCGGATTCTCCTGGAACTGGAGTTAAAGATGGTTCTCAGCTGCCATGTGGGTGCTGGGGATCGAACCCCAGTCCTTTGCAAGAGCAGTCGGCGCTCTTAACCGCTAGGCCATCTCTCCAGCCCAAATAATAAAATTTTTTTTAAGTGTGCTTAAGTCAGGCATGGTGGTGCAGGCCTTTAACCTCAGCATTTGGGGCAGTGCAGAGGCAAGAAGATCCCTGTGAGTTCAAGGCCGGCCTGTTCTACATAGCAAATTCTAGGCCAGTTGGGGCTACAGGGAGACCCTGTCTCAAAAAGACCAAGAAGATAAAAAGTGTGCTCAAATTTGACAAGGAATCCTGAAACTAGGCATGGGCTGTCCCCCCTCCTACTCTGTCCAGTCCTCTGTCCAGTGAGAAACCGTCCAGACAGTGTCCTCCACTCTGCAAAGAAACTGCTTCAAGGAAAGCCTTAGAGAACAAGGCCAGGTCTGGCGGTCCTGAGGCCCGCACTGGAGTCAGGAATGCAGAGGCGGTCACGTGTATGCATGTCTGTGGTGTGCTCAGAAGTGGAAGGCACCGGAAGAGCCCAAGCTGAAGGGTCCATGAGCCCCCGTAGCAGGGCTGGGTGAGCCTGTTTTCCACGATGGCAAGAGCCAATGTTTTGTGATCCAGGTGACCCTGAAATGCTTTTTCCTTTTACAGCCAAATCCTCTTTAAAGTTTCAGAGGCGTCAAGGCAGAGAGCAGCCCATGGTGGGCCCCTCTGCCTCAACAAGAGCCTCCGCAAGCCGGTTCCATCCAGGTCTCCGATGGCGGGAGCCTCCATAGCTCCATCACACAAACCGTCCACGGTGCAGGAAGACATACATACAGGACTTGCCAGAGTGCCCATCAAAAAGACATCAGGTTGAGACAGCTGTTCTAGACATCCAGGGAGCCTCCAGGGCTGAACACACAGAGGTGGGGGTGTCAGGTTCTCCAGTGTCGCCTGTGCCTGGCTCCCCGTAGTAGCAGGCACCAAAACACATGGCGTTCACGAACCATTACTCCGTAAGAGGGGCAATGCTACGGCGTGGATTGCACAACACTTTCCATTCCCAGCCCCTTCCTGGTAATTTCTCTCTTCCCCGCTCATTCTTCCAGTTTTTCCATATTTGCCTCAGATGAATGAATGACTAGATTCAAGGGAATTTATTTTTTTTTCAGTGAAATGTTTGGAAATTACTGCTAACATCACAATGACCTTCTTTCTCCTGGCTTGTTGATATTTTTTAAAGGGAGTGGGGTAGGAATAACGTTTTCTTCATCTGAAAGCCATCTAAAGACTCAGTATTATAGCACAATGACCTCCTGTCTTCTATTTCCTAAAAAAGCTCAGTTGTTAAAAAGGACCTTGTAAAATCTACATATATGTCATTTTTTATACATGTGCTTTTAAATATATGCATCTTGTTCACCAAACTTATGTGTACAAGAATGTGACCTTTTACTTTCTTTTAGAAATTAAATTCACTGGGCCTGGTGGTGCACGCCTTTAATCCTAGTACTGGGGAGGCAGAGGCAGGTGGATCTCTATGAGTTCAAGTCTAGCCTGGTCTATATAGTAAGTTCCAGGCCAGCTGGGGATACAGGGAGACCCTGTCTCAAAAAGACCAGAAAAAGAAAGAAATTAAATTCTATTTTGACTTTTTCATTAGTTGGCAGAATCTTAGTCAGTTCAGGAACCAACCTGCTGTTTCCTAGTCCAATTTGCTGGTGAGGGCGGCCTCTAAACCAGGATCCAGGAGCATCCGGAGATGAGACCTCAGTCTCCCCGCGTTGCCTCGGCCACTGGGCTTCCTCAGTAGTGGGAAGGCCAACTGTGGTCCCTCCAGGTCAGTGGCTCCCTCTGTTACTCCCCAGTGAAGAGTCTGGGGCTCCACTCCATGCCGGAACCAGAAGGAAAGAGTTCTGGGAAGCCGGGTGCTCCTTCCAGACAGCATCCCAGTTCCCGGCCTCTGGTCTTTTAAGAGTTTTGCCCCTTTGGAGGCTCAGCCACTGGCCGAAAACTGGACATGAAGCCCACTACTTCCAGTTTCACCCAGGCATGTGTTCTCTGATTCTCCCTGACTTCCATAAGCACCTAAGGTGCCAGGAAATGTCAGGCAGGCAGGTGTTTCTTTCCTCAGTCTTTGATCTTCTAATCTGTGTGATCTAGACAGGGGATGAAGGCTGGTTGGAGAGGTTTTTGCTTTTTGGACATAGCCCTCCCTAAGGCTCTGGCAAAGAGGGCCAATCATAGAAGGAAATACAGGAAATGAACATAAGTCAGTAGTTCAGAAAATTTTCCTGCCACACATATGGTGGCCATATGCCCATTACTTCCCAGGATAGTCCCCAATGTGAATAATTTCATTCTTAAAAAGGGACTCTCTTTAAATCTCTAGCTAGAAATGTTTTGAGTTGTATCCTTTAGCAGGGCCTTTTTAAATTGCACATGGAGGAGGCTAGGACTCTGTGTGTGTGTGTGTGTGTGTGTGTGTGTGTGCACGTGTGTGTGACAACATGGGCATATTCCCACATCACATTGTGCTGACTGAATAAGGCATTTCTCAGAAACCAATTCCAGAGGCAGGGGAGGGGCCTGAGCACCCCCAGTCCTTGCAGTGACCAAGGACCTGCTCCTGGCTTCCCAGCCTCCTAGTCTCCTAGGCACAGCCAGCCCCTCAACCAAAGAGTCATTGCTTCAGGGACCCCCCCAAAGAATTGTGCAGCCCCACCATGCCTGAACCTGGAGAAATACTGAATCCATCTTCCCTTCCTCCCTGACTGTGTCCTGGCTCTTGTCCCCTACCCTCAAAGGTAGCATCCCCGAGTGCCTTGGTATGTGACCATTGACAATCAGGCTTTGCTTCTTTAGCAAGGGACTGTGAAAGCAGTCAGGTTAAGTCCTGTGCACCAGTCAGTCACACCACAACCTGACCCTCCTCTGCCTTTCCCACCCCACGGTTCCCAGAGGCCCCAGCTATTCCTGTGACTTAACCCACCATCAGCCCGCAGAACACCTCTGTCTCCAGCCTTCCGTTCTCCCTCTGCTCCATTCCTATGCATACATCTCAGATACTGAATGTGAAACACATCAAATTCTACTCTCTCAAAGCATCTCTTTATCCTTGCCTAAACCTGACCCTCCCTGTAGTGGGCATCTGTGTGCCACCCTCATTGCTGGTTTTCAGTCTGTGCATGTCAGTGAGTGGGCTTGGAGTGAAGGGAATGTCTATGAACCTCTTGAAACTTTGGACAAGGTTTTGTGTCCATGCATTGTTTTGCTTCAGAAAGGGATGGTAGCTTTTTCATATCCTGACTGAAAAACAAAATGTCCCCTGACTAGAGTCCAGCCCTGAAGGTTCCCCTGCATCAACTCTCGGCACCTTCCCTTATCCTCCAGTCCTTACCACTCCTGAATATACACTCCATGGGCACTGACTGACCCTGACAGTTCTGAAAAGAAATTTCTACTGTTCATAAATTTTTCTGGCAGTGTTAGAGACTGAGCCCAGGCCTTGTATGTGCGAGGCAAGTGCTCTGTGACTGAACTGAACGTGCCAGGCCCCGATTTCATCAGTCTAATGTACGCTGGGCCTTCTGATGGGGGGATGTACCCTCTTTGCTTGCAGCCTTCAGGCATCATTTCCTCTGCAAAGACTCCCCTGACAAACCCAGGCAGAGTCAGTCAGCCACTCCCATGGCTCATGTCCGTATGTTACCTGTATTAGTCATTTTTCTGTTGCTGTGATAAAATCACCATGATCAAGGAAACTTTTAAAACAAAGAGTTTGAGCTTACAATTGATGGTTCCAGGGAATTAGAGTCCATTGTGGCAGGAGGCATGGTAGCCAGAGCTGGAGCAGAAAGCTGAGGTCCACATCTTCCAATGAGCACGGGAAGCAGAGAGAGAGAGCAACTGGAGACTAGCAAGGCTTGTTAAACTCACTAAGCCTGCCCCCAGTGACAAACTTCCTCCAACATGGCCACACCTTCTAAGACCTCCCAAAACAGTGCCACCAACTGGGGACAAAATATCTGAATACTTGAAGCCAATGGGGGACATTCTCATTCAAACCACCACAGTACCCATCATGGT
Organism: Rhizomys pruinosus; assembly: GCA_009823505.1. Classification (NCBI taxonomy): domain Eukaryota; kingdom Metazoa; phylum Chordata; class Mammalia; order Rodentia; family Spalacidae; genus Rhizomys; species Rhizomys pruinosus. The sequence goes on from VZQC01012643.1 coordinate 356,089, forward strand.
AGAAAGCAGTCTTCAGTACCTTGGAAGTGCCTGAGAATCTCCTGTGTACTTCTAATAGAATGCAGGTGCCCCAGGCCTGTCTCTACCCATAGAGACAATCAGAACTGACAGAGAGGAGGTCACAGGGGATTGGGAGGCACACCCTGCATGGGAAGCTGAAACTGTAGGGGCATCCTTTGTGTTCATGCTTCTTTGATGCATTAGACTGTGAACTCCCTAAGGGCAGAGATCCTGTCAACTTTCTAATCCCCATGGAACCTATGACACGGTCAAGGAATAATAGCATGAGAATCCTGATATGGTGTTTACAATGTGTCAGGCACTAAACTGAAGGGCTTCAGTCATCTCCTCACAGTTTCCCAGTGAGTTACACCATTAATCCCATTTGTAGTAGATAGAATGTTTGATGAATGATGTGTAATTTCTCGAGGGCTGACTGTTTTAGGAAAATCTAAATTGTTTCCTTATTTTCTTTTAAATTCAGACTTTTCAGCTAATGGATGAATATAGGTTATAGATATGTTCTAAGTTAATTTTATTAATGTATATCAGTTAAATAAAATACTATTAAAATGTGATGTGTTAATAAATATAAATACATATATTTCCAGCAGATTAACCACAACTTGCTTCTCTCTCTCTCTCTCTCTCTCTCTCTCTCTCTCTCTCTCTCTCTGTCTCTCTCTGTCTCTCTCCCTCGTGCAGTGAACTTTATTGATGGCAATCAAGCGGGTAGGGCTCCCTAGGCCCCTCTACTTCTTTAGGCGTCTGAGATGGAAACTGTGAAGAGAGATAGATATCAGTGGGTTGGGGACCAAGTCTGGGCAGAGATGCCCCCCCACACCCCAGGGCCTCTTTCTTCCTCTTGCTAGGGTGGGTGGTCTAGGGATTCTTACTCCTTGGAGCCCATGTGGACCATGAGGTCCACCACCCTGTTGCTGTAGCCATACCAGGAAAATGAGCTTGACAAATTGGTTGTTGGGGACAATGTTGGCCTCAGCCTCAAAAGTAGAAGAGTGGGTGTCCCTGTTAGAGTATCAGAAGACTCCTCGGTGGTCAGTATCACCCAGCATACCCTTTAGGGGGCCCTCTGATGCCTGCTTTTCCGCTTTCTTGATGTCATTGTGTTTAGCAGATTTTTCCAAATGATAGGTCAGATCCACAACAGACGTGTTTGGCATAGGACCATGGAAGGCCATGCCGATGAGTTTCCCATTCAGCTCTGGGATGATCTTGCCCACAGCCTTGGCAGTGCCAGTGGATGCAGGGATGATGTCTGGGCAGCCTCACCACCATCACACCATTACAGAGGGGCCATCCACAGTGTTCTGGGTAGCTGTGATGTCGTGAACTGTGGTCATGAGTCCCTCGACAATGCTGAAGTTGTCATGGACGACCTTAGCCAAGGGGCTGGCCTTGAACCACCACATAGCCAAGGTTGGCCTTGAACTTGTGATCCTCCTGCCTCAGCCTCCTGAGTAGTTTAGATCATAGGTATGCATCACCACATCTGGCTATTCTGTCGTTTTTCTAATGTCTGATTCCTTTCTGTTCTCTTTTGCTCATCTGCCCTTCTAGTGGAATTGATTCCTTCCTGTGAGGTCATGGCTGGGCTTGTCCCTCTTCTCTGTGTAGGAGTCCTTCTGCAATATTGGCTTAGTGGTTATGAATTCCTTTAGTTAATTCTTTATTTTTCCTTTGATTCAGAAGGCCAGTTTTGCTAGTGATGGCCATCTATGCTGACAACTCTTTCCCATCTTAAATGTATCATTCCACGCTCCCCTGGCCTTTACGATTGCTGCTGGAAAACTTGTTACTGGAGGGGGTCATGTTGGTGAGCTGGTGGCTTCCTCACACTGCCTTCACTATTCTTTCTTTGTTCTGTGTTATGCACAAGGACGTTCCTTTCCAATCACAGCTCTAAAAGCTATCCAAGGGTACTAGGATCTCCACGTTGTTCCAAGATTTAGGAAATTTTTTCCTATCATTCACTCAAAAAGTTTTCTTTTTTAAGTTAGTTTTTTGCTCCAAGCCAAACATCAGTAGATAAAATAAGGAGATTAGCTAAAATACTAAACACTAGGGGAATTTTCTTCTTTTTTATTTTTATTAAATTTATTTTGGCTGACATGTACATGTCATGTCAAATTTTGTCAATAAAATTGTACATATTAAGAGAGTCACATGATGTTTCATGCATGCATACATTGTTTAAAGCTTAAAAGTGCTTAACATGTCTATGTCATTAAACATGTAAGTTAGTTTTATAAGTTAGCATATAAAGTCATGGGTTCCATATTTTACACCTATGTACCATTACACTGTGTTATAGTTCATTCCCCATTCAATAACCTTCCTATGTCTTTAGTTTGTCAGAACCTTCTACAAAAACAGAAGTTTGGTCTTTTGTGTTTCAAAGGTTTTGCATGTTTTGTTCATAGCTGCTTTTCTTTATCAAATTCTGAGTGTTAAAATTCATCAATCTTGCATTCAAGCCCTGAGATTGTCTTTTCTGCTTGGTCAAGTCTGTTGGTGAGGCTTTCTATTGAGGTGGGGAATTTTTGTTTCATTTGGTTGCTTGTTTGATTGGTTGCTTTTGTGTTTGTTCGTTTCTGAGACAAGATCTCACTAAGAAGCCCTGGCTGGCCTAAAACTTGCTGAGTATCTTGGCTTTGAATTTGTGATGAACTGCCTGCCTCTGTCCCCTAAGTGCTAGGATCACAGGTATAAACTAGCATGCCTGGTCAGATTTTATTTTGGTTTGGGTTTGGGTTTTTTTTTTTCTTACCAATCTTTTCATTTGTAAGACTTCTTTCTCAAAATCTTCAATCCCTATCTCTTCTTGTGTGGGAAGGACTTCTAGACAACTGGCTTTGACTCAGTCTTGTAACCCAAAAGTTAATCTTGTGTTTTGAGATCCTATGTCAGGTAGTTTCTAATATAAACAAGCTTACTAGGCCTTCAGCTCCTCTTGCAACGTAAGCCTATAGCTTTAATTCCCTTCCCTTGACCTTAATTCCCTTCCCTTGCCCCTGACTCTTCCTTACCCTTGACCCAGAATAACATCGGTATATCTGTGTATGTTGTGAAAATATCAAGTGCTACAAGCAGGAAAGATTTGTTGAGAGTAATGGACTTGTGTTGTAAGCAACCAGTAGGGTTAGACTGATACATCTGTCTGTGGTTATGAGTGCCAGGTGAGCAGCAGTGCGAAGGACTCCTTGTCAGAGGATCCTCTGATGACACAGCTCTTCTTTCTCTCCTCCTTTCCATGCTGGATGTGTGGTTTCAATGGAGAGCAAGACCTTTGTTTGAGAGCACAATTCCAGAAAACGTCTGAAAGAACGTTCTCAGAGCAGGTCAGGCTGTCTGTATTCGGGCAGCATGCCTTAATGTGGCATCAAGCTGCCATTCCCAAACCTCTCCTTTATTTTCTTCCTTAATTTGTTCAGTTGCATTCCCATGTTTTCTTGGGATTCGTTGATCTTTTCAATTAAAAAAAATATTATTTTTTTTATTTCATGTGTATGAGTGTATTGCCTGCATGTGTGTAAGTGCACCTGAATTGTACAGTTCCTGGGGAAGTCAGAAGAAGGTGTTGGATCCTCTGGAACTGGAGTTATGGACATATGTCAGCCATCATGTGGGTGCTGGAAACCAAACTTCTGTCCTCTGCAAGAGCAACCAGTGCTCTAACCACTGAGCAATCTCTCTAGCCCCTCATTGATCTTTTTAAAAAGCATTCTTCTAAATTCCTTATGTGTTTTATCCTCTTCTATGCCTTTGGTGACAGCTGCTCCAGAATTGCGAAGTTTTGGAGTAGTCTCAATGACTTGTTTCTTTATTCATATTTCTTTTTTTATATACTTTTAGTTTTTTTATTTTTGTTTATTTATTTTGTATGTGTATGAATGTACTGTCTGCATGTAGGACTGTGCACCCGTGTCATGCAATGCCACGGAGGTCAGAAGAGGGTGTCAGATTCCCCTGGAACTGGAGTTCTCCTGGAATTAGAGTTATAGACGGTTCTCAGATGCCAGGTGGGTGCTGGGGATCGAACCCGGGTCCTCTGCAAGAGCAGTTGGCACTCTTAACCACTAGGCCATCCCTCCAGCCCCTGTTCATATTTCTTATATTTCTGTGTGGAGACTGGCACGCCTATCAGACGAGCATCTTTTCCATTTTTATATGAGAGCTCTTTTGGGGGGAAAAGCCTTGCCCTGACACTGTGTTCTGGTCCCCTCAGAGCAGTGACCACAGTCTTCTCGCTGTTTTTCTCTTCTGTTGCTGTAGGGTGGATGATCAGGAGCAGCTCTTCACCTGTGTCCCACCCACCCAGGCCTACTTGGATCTGGTTATGACTTAGGGTCTTTCTCGCCCCTATTCCTTGAGTTAAATATTTCTAAAGTTTAAGTGGGGGGGTGAATTATGTGTGTATAAAGCAAAGTGCATGACCTCCACACACATGCACATGCTACACATACACATACACATGAAGAAAACATCTGGATTGTGAGTGTAGTTTAGCCACAGAACATCTACACATCATGTTCAGAGCATCATGCTTGCTCTTCAGGACCATGTAGGAAAACAAATAACAGCAGTAAGTGACACTGAATCCGATACAGACAAAAAGTGAAAAACAAAGACCAACTATGACATCCATGGTGCTAACAACAGTAGAAATGGTGGAGACAGAAATAATATAAACCACAAAGTTGTGGGGGTTTGCATGCTTCTGTGTGTGTGGTATGTGTACACATGTCGATGCTCATATATGAGCACGTGTGTATATATGTGTGTGGCTGCCAGAAGCTGACATTGGTGTCTTCCCCTATCACTCTTGATGCTGTTTTTTGAAACAAGGTCTCTTGATGACCCTGGAGTCCCGATTCAGCAAGGTGGACCAGCCCCCGAGCGTCCAGAGATCCACCTGTCTTCGCTCTCCCAGTGCTGCATATACAGACACGCACCACTGCACCCAGCTTTCCCCCGAGGGCTGGGGATCCAACACAGGTCTCTGCTTGTGTGCAAAACAGGATACTCACTGAGCTGTCTCCCCAACCTCTAAACAAAAATGGTTTCTTAATATTTTATTTATTATTTTTATTTTATGTGTACCAATGTATTGCCTGCATGTATGTAAGTGCATCCATGTCATGCCATCCCCATGGAGGTCAGAGGAAGGCTTCAGATACCCTGAAACTGGAGTTACAGGTGGTTGTTAGCCACCATATAGGTGTTGGGAATCAAGTCCGGGTCCTCTACAAGAGCAGTCAGTGCTCTTAACAGCTGAGCCACCTCTCCAGCCCTGTGGTGGTTTGAATGAGTGTCTCCCATAGGCTGTAAGTATTCAGACATTTTGTCTCCAGTTGGTGGCACTGTTTTTGGAGGTCTTAGAAGGTGTGGCCATGCTAGAGGAAGTACGTTATTGGGGGCAGGCTTAGTGAGTTTAACAAGCCTCGTGGTCTACAGTTGCTCTCTCTGCTTCCTGTGCTCTTTGTGAGATGTGACCCTCGGCTTGCTGCTCCAGATCCAGCCGCCATGCCTGCCTCCACAATGGACTCTAATTGCCTGGAACCGTCAATCATAAGCTCAAATAAACTCTTCCTTTTATAAGTTCTTTGGTCATGGTGCTTTATCACAGCAACAGAAAAGTGACTAATACAGTTGTTTGGTACCAGGAGTGGGATGTTGGCTGTGAAGAACCTGACCATGTGGATGTTTGGAGAAATGTGGACGACTTTGGAACTTTGGGCTAGAAAGGCTGTTGACTACTGTAAGCAGAGCTTAAGGGGCCATTCTAGTAGAAGCCTGGAAGAAAGCATTGCTGCAAAAAATGTAGTTCCAGAGGAAAATAAAGACTTAGGCAGCAACTGGGATATTTTGATAAAGAGTCTGGCAGCAGTTTGCCCACAGCCCAAATGCTTGCCTGATGCTAAGTTGAAAAGCAATGGACTAATGTCTTTGGCAGAGGATATTTCAAGACAGCCTAATGTAGAAATGGTGGCGTGGCTTTTAATGGTGAATATTGTACAGATCTACAGTGAAGAAGAGCAGATGGGGCAGAAAGAAATGCAGAATGTACAGTTTGGATCTGAAAACTGCACTAGGAAGATTAAAGGTGGGGCCAAGGCATGTGAAGGAGAGGTTCCTTTTGATAAGGAGACTAAAGTGATTAAGGAGAGGCCTAGCTATTTACAAGTAAACAATGGAAAAAGTGAGATTAAAGTGATTAAGGAGAGGCCTCGAGATTTACAAGTAAACAACAGAAACAGTACCTTCAGGGCAAGACCACACCCAGCTAAGCCTCCAATTTTTGAAAGGAAAATACTGAAAGCGTTTTCTACTCCAACAAGTCCAGGGCAGAGAAAATTTGCAAATGTGGTTAAAGTAGGAGAGAGTCCATCCCGAACTTGCAGCCAAATTCGGCAATTTCATTCACGTGGTGCTGGCTTTAGAGGCATGAAGTTTGCAAGAGTGAAGGGGTCATCAGTTCTTCCTCCACGGTTTCAGAGAGCCAAAGAGGCCAGGCAGAGTACAGCAGGGGTGTCCCTGAATAAAGAAGGCCCTGATAGGCCATTGCGTGAAGCTGTGAATGTGAAGCCTGGTGGGCAGCAGAGACCCCAAGAAGACTTTCGAGATGCCAGACCTGTGAGATATTTGCCAAGGAGAGCTGCATACAGGGAGTGGTACCAGCCTAAGAAAGAGATGTATGTTGCAAGCAAAGCTGGAAGAGCTGAGCCATCTAAGCCCTTTGGAAGTCAAGTCCCAGAAGTTGCACATGGAGCTACTGGACTTGGTGTTTGCCCTGCAGGTTTTCGGTCTTGTTTTGGTCCAGTATTTCCTCACTATGCCTCTATTCCTCCCTTTTGGAATGGGAATGTGTATTCAGTTCCACTGTACATTGGGAGTATGTAATTTGTCTTTTGATTTTACAGGAGCTTACAGTTAAGAGATTGGCCTGAGTCTCAGAAGAGACTTTGGACTGTGGACTTTTGAATGACATTGAAACTGGTAAAGACTATGGGGACTTTTAAGGTTGGACTAAATGCATTTTGCATTTTATATGGTCAGGAGCCTATGGGGGCCAGGGAGTGGAATGTGGTGGTTTGAATGAGTGTCCCCCATAGGCTGTAAGTATTCAGACATTTGTCTCCAGTTGGTGGCACTGTTTTTGGAGGTCTTAGAAGGTGTGGCCATGCTAGAGGAAGTATGTTATTGGGGGCAGGCTTAGTGAGTTTAACAAGCCTCATGCTTGTTGCTCTCTCTCTCTGCTTCCTGTGCTCTTTGTGAGATGTGACTCTCAGCTTGCTGCTCCAGATCCAGCCGCCATGCCTCCCACCACAATGGACTCTAATTGCCTGGAACTGTCAATCGTAAGCTCAAATAAACTCTTCCTTTTATAAGTTCCTTGGTCATGGTGCTTTATCACAGCAACAGAAAAGTGACTAATACAAGCCCTAAACAAACAAACAAAAAAGTTTTAAAGATAAAGAGAAAGGAAAGAAATACTTAAGAAAGAAGAAAATGGGAAATGAAAAACAAAAAAGTTAGAATACCCAAAAAAGTGGAAAAAAGAGAAAGTGGAACTTGGAGAGTGAGGGGGTGAGAGAGAGTTTGACTACTAAGAGATGGAAAAGAGAAAGCAGAAAGAAAACAATAAATGCATATCCACAAAGCTGGAAGGAAGGAAGGAAGGAAGGAAGGAAGGAAGGAAGGAAGGAAGGAAGGAGAGAGGGAGGGAGGGAGTTCTTTGCTGGGGTGGTGGTTATGCAGGCAAGAGTGGTTCTCTACCTCTCAGCATTTTTGTTTCTTTTATTCTTTTTCTTTTAAATACATATTTAAATTAAATATGTGTTTATTTATATAATATATAAATACTATAAAATATCCTGCCTAGCCTGGAACTCACTTTGTAGATCAGGCTGGCTTGAACTCATGAAGATCTGCCTGCCTCTGCCTCTGCCTCTGCCTCTGCCTTGCAAGTGCTGGGATTAAAGATATGTTCCACCATACCTACCCTAAAAATATTTCTATTAATTCTTTGAGAAACTCATACACTGTGTTTTGATCATATTCACCCACCTCCTACCCACTCTTACTTCATGTTCATTTGAAAGCAATCTTATTTAATAACTCGTTGGCTCCAGTTTGTGCCGCCATATACTTCTGGGTATGAGGTCGTCCACTGGAGTATGCTCAAGCTACCAGGAGCCATGCCCTTAAAGAAAACTGACTCTCCTTCCCCAAGAAGCCATCAGCTGTCCATAGCTCCTCAGTTAGGGGTGGAGGCTAAGAAATACCTTCTCACTCCATGCTAGAATGTTGACTGGCTTGATCTGTGGGCAACCGTGGATGCCACGAGCTTATGAGGGCAGTGGTCCTGTCATATCCAGAAGACAGTTCCTGACCTCTGGATCTTACGATCTTTCTGCACCTTCCTCCTAGATGGGTCCTGAGCCTCGGGGGATGGGGTGTGCTATAGATGTCCCATTTATAGCTGAGCATTTCACAGACGCTTACTCTGTACTTTGACTAGTTGTGAGTTTCTGCATTAACTATCATCCTCCACTGTTCAAAGTCACCTCTCTGATGAGGTCTGAGAGGTGCACTGGGTAGAGAAATATAAGTTTAGAGGGCAGTTTGATTCTATGTGCATCTAACAAAATAACAATGGCAATAGGTTCGCCTCTGGGGCTGTGGGGATTTTTGTCAAATTTTCAGTGCCAGGCATATGTAGAGTGGGCCTTAAATCCAATCAGAAAGTGGTTGGTTACCCCAAAGCATTTGTGGCACTATCAAACACATGGACATATCTTGCAATACAAGTCATTATTACAATTCACAGGGGTCACAGCTGGGTAAGACTGTCAGTGCCTGTTTTTCCTTGTTTGCAGGAAAGAAGCTTCCTAGTCAGTAGCCACTTGATTTCTTCATGTCCTGTAACCAATGTGTGTGGTGTCTCCAGCAATAGGGCCTTGGCATCAAATTCTGGTGGGCAACTAAGAAAAATGGCAAGAGCTTGTATGGTTTTGTGGGTCTCTGGGACACTGCTGACCAACAACTCAAGGAGACGTATCCCATACTTGACAACAACTCAAGGAGATGTATCCCATACTTGACAACTTAAGGAGATGTATCCCATACTTGATGACAACTCAAGGAGATGTATCCCGTACTTGACATTGAGCTTTTTCTTTGGCAACCCATGGCTTCTGGGATGACCATAATCCCCTGTATATGGTAACTTCAAAGGATAAGTTTCTACATGGCTTTTTAAAAAAATTATTTTTATTTTGTGTGTATGAGTGTTTTGCCTACATAGCTCTAAATGCAACCATGTCATGCAATGCCCTGGAAGTCAGAAGAGGGCATTGGATCCCCCAGAACTGGAGTTATGGACTGTTGTTAGGTGCCATGTGGGTGCTGAGAACTGAAACCGGTCCTCTGCAAGAGCAGCCAGTACTCTTAACCAGTGAGCCATCTCTCTAGTCCCTTCCACATGGCTTTTTCAAACACCCTACAGTCAGCGATATCTCCCCTAGCTCCTTCCCCTGCACCACTTCCCCATCCCTCTCCGTCTAAGCCTTTCTCCCCATTTTCTCTTTCTCCTTTATTTCACCTATGCTATATTATCCCCTTCCCATAAAATCTTTCTTCCCCTCAGTCTCAATGGTTCCTTTCTAATTTCCTGGATTCTACTAGCACTCCAAATTAAATCCCCAAATCTCAAGGTTCAGCGCTGAGGTCCACATGTGAGTGAGAGCACGTACTTCAGTGCTGAGGTCCACATGTGAGTGAGAGCACGTACTTCAGTGCTGAGGTCCACATGTGAGTGAGAGCACGTACTTCAGTGCTGACGTCCACATGTGAGTGAGAGCACGTACTTCAGTGCTGAGATCCACATGTGAGTGAGAGCACGTACTTCAGTGCTGAGGTCCACACGTGACTGAGAGCACGTACTTCAGTGCTGAGATCCACACGTGTCTGAGAGCACGTACTTCAGTGCTGAGATCCACATGTGAGTGAGATCACATACTTCAGTGTTGAGATCCACATGTGAGTGAGAGCACGTACTTCAGTGCTGACGTCCACATGTGAGTGAGAGCACGTACTTCAGTGCTGAGGTCCACATGTGAGTGAGAGCACGTACTTCAGTGCTGAGGTCCACATGTGAGTGAGACCATATACTTCAGGTCTAGGTTACCTCACTTGGCATAATGTTTTCCAGCATCATCCATTTATTTGCAAATTTTATAATTTCCTTTTTCTTTACCATTTCATTGCAGGGGCCTGAGAAACGGCTCCGTGGTTGAGTGTCTCCTGCTCTTGCAGGACCCAGGTGTTCATCCCAGCATTCACATGCTAGCTCACAACCACCTGTAGTTCCCAGTTCCAGAAAACTGAATGTCCTCTTCTAGCCTCCGAAGGGTCCTACTAGCACCTGGTACACATATACTAACATAGGTTCACACGCATACACATAAACAACAAAAAACTTTAAAAATTTACATTGCACATAGTCGCCACATTTTCATTACTCACGCATCAGCTGATGGATAGCTGAGCTGTTTCCATGTCCGAGCTATTGCTGATAGAACAGTTATAACCATGGGCGAGCAGCTGTCTCTGTAATAGGAAATAGAGTCTTTGGGGATATACCCAGGAGTGGTACAGTTAGAACACACAGTAGAAGTATTTGTTTTCTGAGGAACTGGCACATTGATTTCCATGGTGGCTTCACTAACAGTGCCTCCCCCTTTCCAACATCCTAACCAGTATTTGCTGTGTCTTGTTTTCTTCATCTTAGCCATTCTGACTTGGGTATGATGAAATTGCAAAGTAGTTTTAATTTGCATCTTCCTGATGGCTAAGGATGGTAAGCACTTAAAAAACAAAACAATACTCAGCCATTTGTATTTCTTCTTCTGAGAACTCTCTTCAGTTCCATAGCCCACTTTTAAATTCAGTTGTTTGTTTTCTTAATGTTTAGTTTTTTTGAGCTTTTTTTTGTCTTTTTTTGAGACAGGGTCTCCCTGTAAGCCCCAGCTGGAGTGGCACTCACTATGTAGACTATGAGTTCAAGCTGGCCTTGAACTCACAGAGATCTGCCTGCTCTGCCTCCTTAGTGCTGAGATCAAAGGCATGTGCCACCACACCTGGCTTCTTGAGTTCCTTGTATATGCTAGACACTAACCCTCTGGGAAACGTTTTTCTCCCATCTGTAGACGACCTCTTCAGTTTTCTTTATAGTACAGAAGACTTTTAGTTTCCTGAAGTCCCACATATTCGTTACTGGTCTTATTTCCTGGGCAATTGGAGTCCTGTTCAGAGTCTGTATACTCCTTACTCTTTCCTTTAGAATTTTCAGAGTTTCAAGTCTAACATTTGAGAACTTTGATCCATTTGGAACTGATTTCTGTGCAGAGTGTAAGAGAAGGATTGAGTTTCATTCCTCTATGCGTAGATAGCCAGTTTTCACAGCACCCTTAGTAAAAGACATCTTTTCTCCAATGCATGTTTTTGACATCTTTGTCAAAAATCAGATGGCTGTAGATGCATAGACTTATATCTAGGTCCTCAATTCTATTCTATTGATCAATGTGTCTGTTTTTACTATCATGGCTCCGTAGTATATCTTGAAAGCACGAATCGTGATTCTTCCAGCAGGTTTTTATTATTCAGGATTGCTTTGGCCATCCTGGGTCTTTTGTGTTTCCATGTGAATTTTGAGATTTTTTTTTTCAATTTCTGTGGAAACTTGCATTGGGATTTCCATGGGGTTTTTATCAAAACTGTAGATCGCTTTTGGTAGGGCAGCCATTTTCACAATATTAATCCTATCAAGCCATGACAAGGAAGGTCTTTCTATTTTCTGGTATCTTCAATTCTTTCTTCAGTGTCTTAAAGTTTTCATTTGCACAAGTCTTTCACTTCTTTGGCTAGATTTATTCCAAGATCTGTTTCTGAGTCTACCACGAAAGGGATTGCTTCCCTGATTTCTTTCTCATTATGTTTGGAAGACTACTGATGTTCGTGTTTTAATTTTGTATCCTTCCATTTCTCTAAATGTCTTTATCAGATTTAGAAGATTCCTAGTGGAGCATCTAGGGTCTTTAATGTGTAGAATCATCTCATCTGCAAATTAGGATACTTTGACTTCTTCCTTTTCTATTTGTGTCCCTCTATCCACTTCTCTTGTCTTATTGCTCTAGTACTGGGGCTGGAGAAATGGCTCAGCGCTTAAGAGAACTGGCCACTCTTGCAGTTTCCATTCCCAGGACACACATGGCAGCTAACAATCATCCATGATTCCAGTTCAGGGAATCTGATGTCCCCTTCTGGTCTCTGAGGGCACTACACACATGTGGTGAACCAACATACATACAGGCAAAACACTCAAATACATAAAGTACAAATCAAAAATTTTAAAGACTTCAAGCGCCATGTTGAATAGTCGTGGAAAGAGTGGACATCCTTCTCTTATTCCTGACTTCACTGGAAATTCTTTGCATTTTTCCTCCAATTATCATGCTGTTCGTGGGCTTGTTGTGTACAGCCTTTATTATCCTGAGATCTGTCCCCTGTGTCCCTGTATTCTCCAGGACTTTTATCATGAAGGGCTGTTGGATTTGTCAAAGGCCTTTTCTGCATCTGAGATGATCGTGTGATTTCCATCCTAAAATCTATTTATGTGGTGGATTACACTTACTGATTTATGTATATTGAGACTTTCCTGTATTTCTGGGATGAAGCTGACTTATTCATGGTAGACAGACTTTTTATGTGATCTTGAATTCGGTCTGCAGCTGTTTTATTAAGAATTTTTGCATCTATGTTCTTCATGGAGATCGGCCTATAATTTTCTCTCTTTTGTTGGATCTTTTGTTAGGTTTGGAGTCAGAATAATGCTAGCATTGTAAAGGGAATTTGGAAGAAATCTTTTTTTTTTTTTTTTTTTTTATTTTTTGTTGTTTTTTTGTTTTTTTTTCTTTTTTTTTTTTTTTTAGTTTTTTGTTTTTTTTCTCTTTTTCTCTTTTTTTTTTTTTTTGGTTTTTTTTTTTTTTTTAGTTGGGAGATTTTTAATTACTGCTTATATCTCAATGATTGTTATGGGTCTGTTTAAATTGTTTACTTCATCCTGATTTAACTCTGGTAGGTCCTATACATCAAGAAATTAATGCATTTCTTTTTATGTTATTAGATGTAAGAAGGAAATAAGCATAAAACCCTCACACACAAACTGTATTTAAAATTGCTGAATGTAGTAATGTATATAGGTAGCTCAGTGTCGAGGAAACAGGTGTACCCCTTCTTGCTAATAGGCAGGCACGACTTCACTTGAGTTATGATGTAGGAAAAAAATTTACCTTGGTGACTTAACTTGGCAGACTTGCTTTCTGTCCCAAATCTGGGAGTGTTCTTGGGGAGATCGTAGAATCCCTGTGGCAGGGAGCTTCATAAAGGAGTCTGGACAAGCTGGGATTGGGGAGTTTCCTCCGCCCTAGTAAGCTCCCTTTCACATCTGGTGTGGGCGTCGCTCCCGTTGCCATCCTGGGTGTCAACATGCTCTCATGTGGCCATCATGAGCTGTCCAGTACTCCAGCAGCAGACAAAGCAAGCGCTCCACCACCTTGAGTTGACCCTCGACATCCTGGAATGTTGCCAAGGGCTCTGGATTAGGCACAGCATGGCCGAGTAACTAACGTAAGGCCAAAGACTTTAGCTAGATTGGCAATATCCATTTCAGCGTTTGGGCTCTGAGCCACTCTCTGCAGGTGAATCATGAGGAAGGCTAATGCGTCCCTGTTGTCCTGGGGCAGCTCACTGACAGCCTGGTATGTGGCAGCTATGCTGTTATTTTCATCTGTTACTGCTCCTGCTTCCGTAAACGCTTTGGTGAGTTGAAAGGTCAGAGGGGTTCTTTGAGGTTTCGAAGGAAGTCTTTCAGGAGGCTGCAGACGGCATGGATATTTCCTCTTTGCTGAGCAGGGTACAGTTTTCACTTTGAGACATTTCCTTTCAGCTCTTTTACTGTCTGGTCACAGCCTGGGATCCTATATAAACCTGCCTCACTCAGACTTCTCTGCTAGATCTCATTAACACAGCTGACAACAGAGGGAATCACTGGCGAAGTTTGGGACACAAAATTGGCCAACATTCCATCTCCAATCTTGACAGGTGTTCCTACCAGGGCAAGAATGCAAGGAAGGGGACACGGGTCCTGACCTTCTTGATGAGAGACCAAGCAACAATCTCACCATTTCAGAGACACTGGTCAAATTTTATCCACTTTCCACAAGATGGCAGTTTCTTAACAGTAGACGCAGCTTCAATGGTCCACCATCCCTGGGAACAGTCACTGTAGTTTTTGTAACTATGGATTCAGTCCCCTGAAAGAAAAGTAGTAAGGAGAGAATGAGAAACAGTTTAACTTTCCCCTTTTTTTCTTTGTTTATTTTTTTAAGGGATTCTACAATATAAGAGCACAGTTGTTTTCAGATCACATTGATGTTGCTCAGTTTGCCATACAATTAGGTAATTGGCGCCAGCATCCACAGATGAGGGATACCGTTCGTTGTTTGTTTTTCTGAGACTGTGTTACTTCACTCAGCATGATATCTTCTAGCTCCAGCCATTTTCCTGCAAAGCTCATGATGTCATCTTTCTCCTTTAACTTTCCATCACAGATATTTTTCGTTTGTTTTCTCTTTTCTTTTCTTTTTTTTTTTTTTTATTTGTCTCAGGCCTGGAACTTGCAACCAGGCTGGTGTCAATCCTCAATCTCCATTTCTTTTAGATTTTCCAGTTTAAATATGTCCTTAGGATCCCTCTGAATTTCCTCCGTGTTCGTTACAATGTTTTTCTTATCATCTCTAATTTCATCCCTTTGGGTCCTCTCTTTCTTTTCATCAATTTGTAAAAGTTTGTCAATCTTATTAATTTAACAAAGAACCAACTGTTTGTTCCATTGATTCTTTGTGTTATTTTATTCTATTTCATTGATTTCCGTGACTGACTTTGACTATCTCCTGTGTGTGTGTGTGTGTGTGTGTGTGCGCGCGTGTGTATTTGTTCTTGTTTTGTCAAGGACTTCAGGTGCATCATTAAGTTATTAATTTGAAGTCTGTCAAACTTTAGTGCCACTGTTGCTCCCCCTTCCCCCCTCTGCCTTCTTTTATTCTGTCTGTTACTCCTCCCACTGGGCACCCGTGGGCTTAGTGCTTATCCACTCTTTCTCACCCTCTATTCCAATAACCAAAGAGAAGTGTCTCTTCCAAGCCTCTGTCTGTCGGATATTTAACTTACGTGCTCATGCTACCCACCTGGCTAAGCAAGATCCCCTCTGTTGTTTCGTGAGAAGCTATTAAGTGCTGCTTGCTTCTGATCTACAATTGGCTCCCTCTTTGTGTCTTAAGTTCCCTTGCCTTCTCAGAATAAAATCACAGCTCCAAGACTCCCTTGCAGCAAGACACAGACTCTGGCGTACAAGAGCAATGAGTTACAAGAGGTAGAGGTATTCCCAGCTCTCCTGGAAAGGTTCACACAACACTGCCTTTGGAAGCCTGTGTGGGGAGCCTGAAGTAACCAGAGAGTTGTGCTTTCTGTGACCACAGACACCCACCCAGTTCACTGCCTGGGGCCCTCACAGGGATCCTCTGCTGGCCCTGTCATTTGGTCTTTGCTTTCTTTTTTTTTTTTTTTTTTTTTTTTTT